>CANIUD010000825.1:560000-877500 GCA_947470075.1 Closterium sp. Yama58-4 | reverse complement strand
GTGCAATGACAAGTGTGCAATGACAAGTGTGCAATGACAAGTGTGCAATGACAAGTGTGCAATGACAAGTGTGCAATGACAAGTGTGCAATGACAAGTGTGCAATGACAAGTGTGCAATGACAAGTGTGCAATGACAAGTGTGCAATGACAAGTGTGCAATGACAAGTGTGCAATGACAAGTGTGCAATGACAAGTGTGCAATGACAAGTGTGCAATGACAAGTGTGCAATGACAAGTGTGCAATGACAAGTGTGCAATGACAAGTGTGCAATGACAAGTGTGCAATGACAAGTGTGCAATGACAAGTGTGCAATGACAAGTGTGCAATGACAAGTGTGCAATGACAAGTGTGCAATGACAAGTGTGCAATGACAAGTGTGCAATGACAAGTGTGCAATGACAAGTGTGCAATGACAAGTGTGCAATGACAAGTGTGCAATGACAAGTGTGCAATGACAAGTGTGCAATGACAAGTGTGCAATGACAAGTGTGCAATGACAAGTGTGCAATGACAAGTGTGCAATGACAAGTGTGCAATGACAAGTGTGCAATGACAAGTGTGCAATGACAAGTGTGCAATGACAAGTGTGCAATGACAAGTGTGCAATGACAAGTGTGCAATGACAAGTGTGCAATGACAAGTGTGCAATGACAAGTGTGCAATGACAAGTGTGCAATGACAAGTGTGCAATGACAAGTGTGCAATGACAAGTGTGCAATGACAAGTGTGCAATGACAAGTGTGCAATGACAAGTGTGCAATGACAAGTGTGCAATGACAAGTGTGCAATGACAAGTGTGCAATGACAAGTGTGCAATGACAAGTGTGCAATGACAAGTGTGCAATGACAAGTGTGCAATGACAAGTGTGCAATGACAAGTGTGCAATGACAAGTGTGCAATGACAAGTGTGCAATGACAAGTGTGCAATGACAAGTGTGCAATGACAAGTGTGCAATGACAAGTGTGCAATGACAAGTGTGCAATGACAAGTGTGCAATGACAAGTGTGCAATGACAAGTGTGCAATGACAAGTGTGCAATGACAAGTGTGCAATGACAAGTGTGCAATGACAAGTGTGCAATGACAAGTGTGCAATGACAAGTGTGCAATGACAAGTGTGCAATGACAAGTGTGCAATGACAAGTGTGCAATGATTCGCCTTCCTGGCCCGTCCCATGATCATCCAACCTCAGGGCAACTATTGAAACGTGTGCTTTGCTCTGCACTGTGTGTGTCTCAGGGCGACCCTGACTGGGAGGGTGGCAACCGCTTCCACTCTCGCCTTGTGCTCATGGACCCCTACGCCAAGGAGATGGCTGCCCACGTGCCCGGCCAAGGTGCGCTGACCTGGCAGGGCAAGGTATGCTGACGTGGCAGGGCAAGGCATGCTGACGTGGCAGGGCCAGGTATGCTCAGTTGTGGTCAGAACGTGGATGACGGAGGTAGGTGTGGTGTGGCAGGGCAAGGAGATCGCCATGCTGACGTGGCTGCTTCTGGACATGCTAACAATGCCATGTGAACTTCCTTTCCCACATATACATGCCTGCATCAGCATCAGCTGTGTTCATTCTCTCTTGCCCCTCCTTCCACTGTTTTACCCTCCCTCCTCTTGCCCCTTCCGTTCACTTCTCCTTGCCCTTCCCCCCCCGTGCCCCTGCAACCTGTCTCCCGCCGTCCCACCAGAGGACCTGCCGTCGCCAGCAGCGGCGTTGGCAGTCATTCCCACCATGCAAGAGCCCCCTTTTGACTGGCAGGACGACTTCCCCCCCAAGTAAGCCCACTGCCTGCCCCCTCGCATCTCATCCCACACTATGGGGATGCTTGTCTTCGTGAGTAAGGTGTAAAGGTATTCTTGAGGCGCCTCAAAACGGACCTGCCATCGCCAGCAGCTGCGTTGGCAGTCATCCCCTCCCCACCATGCAGGAGCCGCCTTTCGACTGGCTGGCAGGATGACTTCCCCCCCAAGTGAGAATACCGCCTGCCTCTCGTTCCAATACGCGTGTGTGTGTGTGTGTGTGAGTGTGTGTGTGTGTGTGTGTGTGCGTGTGTGTGCGCGCGTGCGTGCGTGCGTGCGTGCGTGTGTGTGTGTGTGTGCGTGTGTGTGTGTGTGTGTGCGTGTGTGTGTGTGCGTGTGTGTGTGTGCGTGTGTGTGCATGCGTGTGTGTGTGTGTGTGTGTGCGTGTATGTGGGCGTATTCCTGGCTTTGGGACATCCGGTCTTTGAGTCATCCCGAATCTTGGGAAGACTTGAGTTGCAATGCAGCAGCTCGGGTCAACGGGCCCACATTGTTCACGATTTGGCTACCCGAAATCGCAGCTCTCGTCGTTGCAAGTTGAGATCGCCAGAGCAAACTGGCGAGGGTTTGCGATTTTGGACGAAGATGAAATGTGCAATGTAGCACAAATTTGAGTGTGAATGTTGTCGCAGCTTCAGAAATGTCGCACTCCAGCTATGCGAGAAAAAAAATGGGGAGAAAGTACTTTCGCCCACCATGTTTGCTGAAGCTCGCCAACTCCCGAAGCGGAAGACCCGAAGCTCGAATCGGAAAACCCGCGGCTCGGAAAATTAATTCGGGAAGTCCCAAAGCCCGGATGTCCCAAAGCCTGGAATACGCCCTGTGAACATAACCAAACCTCTATTTCTCTCCCTCCCTCCCTTCCTTCCTCCCTCCCTCCCTCCCTCCCTCCCTCCCTCCCTCCCTCCCTCCCTCCCTCCCTCCCTCCGCCCCTCCGTCCCTCCCTCCGTCCCTCCCTGCCTCTCCCTCCATCTGCCCCCCAGCATCCCATCGGAGCAGCTGGTGGTTGTACCGTCTGAACGTGGCAGCCTTCACGGCGGACGAGAGCAGCGGAGCGAGCGAGGCGGGGCGAGGCACGTTCCAGGGCGTGCTGGAGAAGGTCGACCACCTGCTGGCGCTGGGTGAGTGAGTGTGGCGAGATCTAGGGGCTGGGCTTCAAGGTGCAAGTTTTGGGGTTTAGGCCCAGCAGTGGGTTGAAGCAGGCAAGCGTAGTCGAGGCACGTTCCAGGGCGTGCTAGAGAAGGCCGACCACCTGCTGACGCTGGGTGAGAGTCTCTCTTGCTCATACCTTGCTTTTCTTTGGCTGGCAGCTCATGTTTTCTCGTTACCTGCCCCTTGTGCTTCCTCCCCACCTCACTCGTCGCGTGCTCCCTCCTCTTCCCACTCGCCACTTGCTGGCACGTGATTGGCCACAGGAGTTAATGCGGTGCTGCTTCAACCTATCGCGGCGTTCGACGAGACCCAAGGAGCCTACTTCCCTATCAAGTAAGCACCCCACCCCACCCCTCCCAACCCATCCCAACCCCAACAATCGCATACCCACTGTGCCCTATCCCCTCTTTTCTCCTTTCCTTTCCAACCACCCTCTCTTCTCCCAACATCTCTATCATACGGCCCGAGCGGCACATTAAAGCTGCCTGCACCAGCAGCATGGAGTGGAGGGTTATGTGGTGTGGTGTGGTGTGGTGTGGTGTGATGTGGTGTGATGTGATGTGATGTGATGTGATGTGGTGTGATGTGAGACAACGCACCCTCCCTCGCCCCCGCCACACACCCCACTTGTGATCTTCTCTGTCCTGTCTCTTCCGTTTCCTGCCCAACTCCTCCCCATCTTTCCCAACCCAACCCCCCCCCTTCCTTTCCCTCTATATCGCCATTCGCCCCCATGCCATCCTATGGGCCGAGCAAGTCCCTCAAGTTGTTCGTACGCGAGCTGCACGCATTGTTTTTGAGTCGACTCAAAAACAAGTCCCTCAAGTTGTTAGTGCGCGAGCTGCACGCATTGTTTTTGAGTCGACTCAAAAACAAGTCCCTCAAGTTGTTCGTGCGCGAGCTGCACGCATTGTTTTTGAGTCGACTCAAAAACAAGTCCCTCAAGTTGTTCGTGCGCGAGCTGCACGCATTGTTTTTGAGTCGACTCAAAAACAAGTCCCTCAAGTTGTTCGTGCGCGAGCTGCATGCATTGTTTTTGAGTCGACTCAAAAACAAGTCCCTCAAGTTGTTCGTGCGCGAGCTGCATGCATTGTTTTTGAGTCGACTCAAAAACAAGTCCCTCAAGTTGTTAGTGCGCGAGCTGCACGCGAGGGGAGTGGAGGTGCACGTGGAGGTGGTGGTGAGCCACATGGCGGAGGGCAGCGATGAGAGCCCCAAGCCGCACTCCCACCTTCCCTCCCCCTGCCTCCCCACCCCACCCCCTTCCCCCCTCCTCCCTCCACCCAACCCTTGGCACCAGTTTCTTCGCCCCTATGCCCTCGTATGGGTCTACTGAGTCTCTCAAGCTGTTAGTGCGCGAGCTGCACGCGAGGGGAGTGGAGGTGCACGTGGAGGTGGTGGTGAGCCACACGGCGGAGGGCAGCGATGAGAATCCCAAGCCCATCTCCTTCCGCGGCATCGACAACCGCGCCTACTACATCGTTGACGCCTATGGCAAGCAGGTGGGAAAGTGCTAGCTGTCATCCCGTCCCGTGGACACCTTACCCTGCATCTCCTTCCGCGGCATTGACAACTGCGCCTACTACATCGTTGATGCCTATGGCAAGCAGGTGGGGTGGGGAGGGGGGCCTATGGCAAGCAGGTGGGAACGACGGGTGCTCATAGTAGGCAATCAACTTTTGCGGCATTGACTTGACAACCGTGCCTACTACACTCTTCACGCCTATAGCAAGCAGGTGGGAAGGCAGTTTTTGAAGCACTTCAAATATCATCTCATGACCTTTGCTCTGACAGCCGCGCCCCATATCTCCCCTTTTGAGAATTGTCAAAGCGACTCTGACAACTGTGCCCCATATCTCCCCTTCTCCTCCCCCACCACACTGCCCCCACCACGCTGCCTCCACTCCACCAGGTGGTGCCCGAGTATGGATCTCCCAACGCCTTCAACTGCAACAGCCCTGTGGCACTCAACCTGGTGCGTGCCTTGCGTGCCTTGCTTGCCTTGCTTGCTTGCTCGCACGTGCCTTTCCCGCTTGCTCGCTTGTTTGCGTAGTTGCTTCTTTTTTCTTGCTCGCGTGATTACAGTCCACGAGACGTTGTATGGTGGATGGACGGCTTCTCTTCTCCTTCATCAACGCATCAGCGCTCACCATGGACCCGTTGCCCTTTCTCACCCCCTCCCCGCCACGCCACTCCTCCCACCAGATAGTCGACGTCCTGCATCATCACGTGTCACGTGGATGGTTTCTCCTTCATCTACGCCTCAGCCCTCACCACGGGCCTGCACGCCCACTCATTGCCCCCTCTCCCCCTTCCTCCCACCAGATAGTCGACGCCTTACATCACTGGGTGGAGGAGTACCACGTGGATGGTTTCTCCTTCATCAACGCATCAGCCCTCACCACGGGGCCGCACGCGCAGCCGCTGTCCCGCCCGCCCCTCGTGGAGGCCCTGGCCTTCGACCCGCTGCTGGCTGCCGTGAAGCTCGTCGCCGACGCTGCCATGCCGCTGCTGTCTGCTCAGAAGGTGAGTTCGGCATAAAGAAAAAGCCCCAGAATTCTTTCCAGAAGGAGAGCTTGTTAGTAAGAAATATAGAGTGCGGTGGTGAGTGCGTGTCTCACAACGCCCTGAAACTTTCCCAGAATGTCCCTTCCCTTGGCCGCTGGTCCCCAGCAGCTGAGGGTGATCCCATCCCTTCTTCCACCCATTCACACAGCACAGAGTAAGTCCGCACCATCCCTCTGGGGTGATCTCTTCTCTTCTTCCAACCATCCCACCTGCAGCCCGTACCACCTGTCTGTCCCTCTCCCCGAGTTCTTTCCACTCCCACCAGTCATTCCCTTCTGAGAATTCTCAAAAGCCACTCCCACCAGTCATTCCCTTCTGAGAATTCTCAAAAGCCACTCCCACCAGTCATTCCCTTCTCATCCTTCACTTCCCTTGGTACCTCCCCCCGCTTTTTCTGGGTAAACCCCCCCTCCCAACCCAACCCCCCAATGGGCCCCGGGCAGGCCTTTGCATTCCCCCACTGGAAGCGGTGGCAGGAGATGAACAGTGCTTTCTGCTTCGACATCCGCAGATTTGTTTCCGGGCAGCCAGGGCAGATCAGCGGCCTGGCAACCCGGCTGTGCGGCAGGTGCGTTCCTCCGAGTGGCTTTCCGAGTGGCTCTCATTATCATAGATTTCTGAAGAGTCACTCAGATTCACTCGGACCCGCTGGATTTTTATTTTATTTTATATTTTATTTTATTTAAAAGGGTGGCTCTCAATCAACAGTAATCCTCCCCAACCCAGCATTCCAAAGCTTTTGTAAATAACAGTCTCTCTCAACGTAAGCCTCCATATATCTTCCAATCCAAGGCCTCTCCCTCTCCCCTACCTCCTCTCCTCTTCCTGCTTTCCCTCTACCTTTCCACCTCTCTCCTCTTCCTCCTGCTCGCTTGCACTGCTCCCAGTGGTGATCTCTTCTTCTCAAGGCGAGGCCCAGCCTTCCCCTTCAACAACATAACTGTGTTCCAATGGCTCACCCTCCAACGGCTCACCCTCTCCCACTTTCCCTCTCTCCCACCCTTCCCCTTCCCCCCGTTCCCCCCTTCCCCATTCCCCTCCCCCCTTCCAGTGGCGACCTGTTCTTCTCAGGGAGGGGTCCAGCGTTCGCCTTCAACTACATCACCTCATTCCAGGGGCTCACTCTGGCGGACCTCGTCAGCTACACCGTGGAGTCGGAGGCCAGGTGGGCTTTGGCTTGGCTGCTGTGGAGCTTATCATACACACACACATTGACGCACACACACACCCTAACATGTGATGCTTTAGGAGCCTCAATTGGCGTTCCAGGGGCTCACTCTGGCGGACCTCGTCAGCTACAGCGTGGAGTCAGAGGCCAGGTGGGCTTTGGCTTGGCTGCTCTAGCAGACATGCACGCACACCCATGCACACACGCGCTCTCTGTGTCCCCATGTGTTGGTTGATGTCTCCTAGGCGCCTCAAATCCCGTTACTTTCCTCCCTGTCATGCTGTCTTGTCTTGTGTAGCTGGAACTGTGGTGTGGAGGGAGTGAGCGCGGATGAGGGGGTCACGAGGACACGGCTGAAGCAGGTGCGGGTTGGGACAGGTGGGGATGAAGCAGGTGCGGGTTGGGACAGGTGGGGATGAAGCAGGTGCGGCTTGGGACAGAGTGGATGATTGGGACAGGTGGGGCGAAGTGAGGGTGAAGCGCGGGGACAGGTGGGGCTGAGACGGGTTGAACTGTGACATAGAGGGAGTGAGCGCAGATGAGGGGGTAATGAGGACAAAACTTAATCAGGTGCGGGCTGAGACAGGTTGAGACAGAGACAGGTGAGGACTGGGACGGGTGAGGGAGAGAGAGTGGGGGCTGAGGGTGGGCCTGCCTCCCTGCCTGCTGTGCTTCCTCCACTCGTCCCTGCCGCGCCACTGCCCACTGCTCGTCTCCCCTCCCCCTTACGTCCTTCCCCGCCTCCCGGTCCCCCACACCCCACCTCCCTCACTTATACTCGTTCCTGCCTCGGCATCCTTCACTCAACCGCCCTCCCTCACTCCTGGTCCCCCCTCACTCCTGGTCCCCCATCTCCTCCCCCTTCCCCCCCTCCTCCCCCCATCTCTCCCCACCAGGTGCGCAACCACCTGGCTGTACTCTTCCTCTCGCTGGGGGTGTTGGAAGGCACCTCAACCGACTTCAACTGCCCTCAACCGCCCTCACTCACTCCTGGTCTCCGTCCCCTCCGCTTGTCCCTGCCCCTCCCCCTCCCCACCAGGTGCGCAACCACCTGGCTGTACTCTTCCTCTCGCTGGGTGTGCCGGTGCTGACAGCTGGCGACGAGTACGGCCACTCCAAGGCCGCACAGCTGGCAGCAGATTACTCGTCAGTGCCCTCCTCTGCCGCCCCGCACTTGCTTGTTAGCCGGCCTGCCAACTTGCGTGCCCGCCTGCCCGCCCTCCCACCCTCTCCACTGGAACACACAGCACTCACTCCTTCTCTCTTCCCTTCCCGCATCCTCACCTCGATGCTACTTTGAACGCTCCTTGCTGCCTGTGTGCCTGCCTGCCTGCACTCGGGTCTGAGAGTGTAGCCTTTCTCACCTCTTCACTTTCTCTTTCTTCCTTGCTGCCTGCCTTCCTCCCTCCCTCCCAGCGAGTCCCCCTTTCTCTGGAGCGCCCTGCGTACGGATCTGGGAGTGCAGCTCTCTCGCTTCATTGCCTCTCTTGCCAACTTCCGCCGCCGCCGCACGCTGCTGCTGCAGGTGACGCGAGGAGAGGGGAGGGGAGGAGAGGGGAGGGGAGGAGAGGGGAGGGGAGGAGAGGGGAGGAGAGGGGAGGAGAGGGAGGAGAGGGGAGGAGAGGGGGTTGACTGAAGCGTGCTGCATGCTGCTGCTGCTGCAGATGAGAGTGTGGAGAAGGGATGGGAGAGGGGTGATTTGAAATCTGCTGCTTGATGCTGCGTGTGCTAGAGTGTACTGATCACACTCTAGCACACATGTGCTTGAGTGCCTGAGCATGCTGAAGTTCAACAAATGATATCTTTCTTAGAGTGTCTGAGCATGTGCTAGAGTGTCTGAGCATGTGCTAGAGTGTCTGAGCATGTGCTAGAGTGTCTGAGCATGTGCTAGAGTGTCTGAGCATGTGCTAGAGTGTCTGAGCATGTGCTAGAGTGTCTGAGCATGTGCTAGAGTGTCTGAGCATGTGCTAGAGTGTCTGAGCATGTGCTAGAGTGTCTGAGCATGTGCTAGAGTGTCTGAGCATGTGCTAGAGTGTCTGAGCATGTGCTAGAGTGTCTGAGCATGTGCTAGAGTGTCTGAGCATGTGCTAGAGTGTCTGAGCATGTGCTAGAGTGTCTGAGCATGTGCTAGAGTGTCTGAGCATGTGCTAGAGTGTCTGAGCATGTGCTAGAGTGTCTGAGCATGTGCTAGAGTGTCTGAGCATGTGCTAGAGTGTCTGAGCATGTGCTAGAGTGTCTGAGCATGTGCTAGAGTGTCTGAGCATGTGCTAGAGTGTCTGAGCATGTGCTAGAGTGTCTGAGCATGTGCTAGAGTGTCTGAGCATGTGCTAGAGTGTCTGAGCATGTGCTAGAGTGTCTGAGCATGTGCTAGAGTGTCTGAGCATGTGCTAGAGTGTCTGAGCATGTGCTAGAGTGTCTGAGCATGTGCTAGAGTGTCTGAGCATGTGCTAGAGTGTCTGAGCATGTGCTAGAGTCCCTGAGCATGTGCTAGAGTGTCTGAGCATGTGCTAGAGTGTCTGAGCATGTGCTAGAGTGTCTGAGCATGTGCTAGAGTGTCTGAGCATGTGCTAGAGTGTCTGAGCATGTGCTAGAGTGTCTGAGCATGTGCTAGAGTGTCTGAGCATGTGCTAGAGTGTCTGAGCATGTGCTAGAGTGTCTGAGCATGTGCTAGAGTCCCTGAGCATGTGCTAGAGTGTCTGAGCATGTGCTAGAGTGTCTGAGCATGTGCTAGAGTGTCTGAGCATGTGCTAGAGTGTCTGAGCATGTGCTAGAGTGTCTGAGCATGTGCTAGAGTGTCTGAGCATGTGCTAGAGTGTCTGAGCATGTGCTAGAGTGTCTGAGCATGTGCTAGAGTGTCTGAGCATGTGCTAGAGTGTCTGAGCATGTGCTAGAGTGTCTGAGCATGTGCTAGAGTGTCTGAGCATGTGCTAGAGTGTCTGAGCATGTGCTAGAGTGTCTGAGCATGTGCTAGAGTGTCTGAGCATGTGCTAGAGTGTCTGAGCATGTGCTAGAGTGTCTGAGCATGTGCTAGAGTGTCTGAGCATGTGCTAGAGTGTCTGAGCATGTGCTAGAGTGTCTGAGCATGTGCTAGAGTGTCTGAGCATGTGCTAGAGTGTCTGAGCATGTGCTAGAGTGTCTGAGCATGTGCTAGAGTGTCTGAGCATGTGCTAGAGTGTCTGAGCATGTGCTAGAGTGTCTGAGCATGTGCTAGAGTGTCTGAGCATGTGCTAGAGTGTCTGAGCATGT
Organism: Closterium sp. Yama58-4; assembly: GCA_947470075.1. NCBI lineage: Eukaryota > Viridiplantae > Streptophyta > Zygnematophyceae > Desmidiales > Closteriaceae > Closterium > Closterium sp. Yama58-4. The sequence goes on along the minus strand of CANIUD010000825.1, from coordinate 867,568 downwards.
GCTAGAGTGTCTGAGCATGTGCTAGAGTGTCTGAGCATGTGCTAGAGTGTCTGAGCATGTGCTAGAGTGTCTGAGCATGTGCTAGAGTGTCTGAGCATGTGCTAGAGTGTCTGAGCATGTGCTAGAGTGTCTGAGCATGTGCTAGAGTGTCTGAGCATGTGCTAGAGTGTCTGAGCATGTGCTAGAGTGTCTGAGCATGTGCTAGAGTGTCTGAGCATGTGCTAGAGTGTCTGAGCATGTGCTAGAGTGTCTGAGCATGTGCTAGAGTGTCTGAGCATGTGCTAGAGTGTCTGAGCATGTGCTAGAGTGTCTGAGCATGTGCTAGAGTGTCTGAGCATGTGCTAGAGTGTCTGAGCATGTGCTAGAGTGTCTGAGCATGTGCTAGAGTGTCTGAGCATGTGCTAGAGTGTCTGAGCATGTGCTAGAGTGTCTGAGCATGTGCTAGAGTGTCTGAGCATGTGCTAGAGTGTCTGAGCATGTGCTAGAGTGTCTGAGCATGTGCTAGAGTGTCTGAGCATGTGCTAGAGTGTCTGAGCATGTGCTAGAGTGTCTGAGCATGTGCTAGAGTGTCTGAGCATGTGCTAGAGTGTCTGAGCATGTGCTAGAGTGTCTGAGCATGTGCTAGAGTGTCTGAGCATGTGCTAGAGTGTCTGAGCATGTGCTAGAGTGTCTGAGCATGTGCTAGAGTGTCTGAGCATGTGCTAGAGTGTCTGAGCATGTGCTAGAGTGTCTGAGCATGTGCTAGAGTGTCTGCACAGTTATCTCTTCCTTCTTTCCATCTCCCCATCCCCATCCCCATCCGCATCCCCATCCCCATCCGCATCCCCATCCCCATGGCAGCGCAAGGACTTTTATTTCGGGGAGGACATAGTGTGGCACGGCGCGTTCCCCAACCAGCCCGAATGGGACAACCCAAACTGGTACGCTCCGAGCCGAACCTTGCCGATGACTGGATGGAATCAGTTGGCTTCGATCCGCTGAACCTTGCTGATGGTATGGTTTGAAACTCGTTACACGGGCTGTGCGTCCAGGGTACACAGTCAGATTGTGCCTCCAGAGTACACAGTCCGATTCTTTCTCCACACACTAGCCCCTTTGAGGCGCCTCAAAAACAGATTCTTTCTCCACACACTAGCCCCTTCGACTTCTACAATTTCCTACTTCTCTCCCTTACTGCTTGGCTCTCTTTTTTTGTCCTTTTTCAATCGTTTCTTTCTTTCATTACCCGCTCTCACCGGCAGCACCAGCAGCAGTACCTGCGGCACACCTGAACAACCTTTGCTCATCCTCCCTTTACCATCTCCTCAGACCATTCGTCCCCCCCAACCCCTCCAGCTGCTTCCTAGCCTGCACCAATCATAGTACCAGCGTTGAGCCATCATCCAAGAAAAAATATTGTGCTGCCTCGTGAACCACACCCCTTGCGTCCTTCTCCTCGTCTTCTACCCTTGTTCCCCCCACCCCTCCAGCTGCTTCCTAGCCTGCACCATTCACAGTGCCGGCATTGAGGCATCGGCTAAAGAGGCAGCAGAGGAGGCAGGAGTGCCGGTTACCACTGCTGCCCCGGCTGTAACACCCAGCATGCCGGTTGGCGATCTCTACTTCGCCTTCAACGCGCATGCGAATGAGATGATTGTGGAGCTGCCTGCCCCGCCTGTTGGCATGATGTGGTAAGTACGGTCGAACTTACTCACGACTGTTGAGATGCCTCAAAGGCTGAGCACCCAGCATGCCGGTTGGTGATCTCTACTTTTCCTTCAATGCCCATGCGAATGAGATGATTGTGGAGCTGCCGGCACCACCGGTTGGCATGATGTGGTAAGGACCCTGGGAGCTCCCTGGCTGCCCCAATGAGCTCTCCGGCCTCACACAAGTAAGGTCGAGGTTACTCACGACTTGTGAGGCACGAGGCGTGAGCTCAAGTCACGACCCAGCCCGACCATCAACCGTAACCCATGCCATGTGAATCAAGTTTTCACACCCATGCTTTGTGAGCTGCTGATTTTAATATATGTGAATGTCTGCACATGGCACGTGGGCATGTGATGTATGCCTATGTGACGTATGTGCAATTCGCACATGGCATGGGTATGTGACATGGCATGTGTTTGCATGGGTGGGGCACATGGCATGTTATGCATGGAATGTGGTGCATGTCACGTGCTGCATGGCATCTGGTTCACCGCATGTGGTGCATGGCATGTGGTGCATGTGGTGCATGGCATGTGGTGCATGGCATGTGGTGCATGGCATGTGGTGCATGGCATGTGGTGCATGGCATGTGGTGCATGGCATGTGGTGCATGGCATGTGGTGCATGGCATGTGGTGCATGGCATGTGGTGCATGGCATGTGGTGCATGGCACGTGGTGCATGGCACGTGGTGCATGGCACGTGATGCATGGCATGTGGTGCAAGGCACATGGTGCATGGCATGTGGTGCATGTGGTGCATGGCATGTGGTGCATGGCATGTGGTGCATGGCATGTGGTGCATGGCACGTGGTGTGGCATGTGGTGCATGACATGTGGTGCATGGCATGGCAGGCACCTTGTTCTGGACACGGCCAAGGACTATCCGGCTGACACCACAGAGCTACCGGCCCAAGGCATGCCTCCATCCATCGCTGGGAGGTATGTGACAATACTGAGTAACCAATGCAACACGGAGTGCAAGAAAATGGGAGCTCAGGAGTGTGTTTACTTTTGCATGTTTGGGTGTTGGTGATAAAACTTAACATCTCATTTGGTGCTATTCTTGTTCATGGTTAATTCCCTGTAATATTGTCTGCATGTTGTGCAGAGTATCATCACCATATTATATGGAGGCATTTTCAGTGATAGCTTTGGAAGCTCGTGGCCCGCCTTCCTTCGCACCTCGTATGTGACAGTTCTGAGAAAATCCATGTGATGGTGCCGGTACTGCCCATTTATATTCCTGAAACTGAACACGTTGTGTGATTTGAACTACGATTAAAAGGTTACAAGTCGGGGGTACATCCTAAAATATTTTAGTACAGAACTGACCAAGTAGATTTGATTCTGCTTACAGTCATATATGTCACAGAACTGACCAAAATCTGATCTGTTCATGGAACTCCTCGTAAGTGAACCACCAGTAGCGAAGAACTTCCGAGGGGAACGCCTGCTCCAAATCGTGCCATATGAGCCTGACACCTTTGCCAGCTCTTTTTCAACACAACCTCGACCTTCAAGGCTGTTCCTGTCTGGTCTGGTCCGGTTCCCTTGCCATAACGCGTGACTCCTCACCCCCTCCATCTGCTCCGTTGTTCCCTTGGGATTGCCGCCAGCCACCACCAGCCGCCATCATCCATGCATCCCGTAACCCGAACCACCGCATTTAGCCGATCCCAACCATATCAACTAATTCTCAAGGCGAAGGCAATACCGTGCCTGCCGGACTAGACTGGAGGTAGAAAACTGAGGATTAGTGTGAGTGGGGGTCCTTGTGTAGTAAATTGGCTGATATTTTGCAGGCGTATTCTTTCCAGAACAATTAGTAGTGCATGGCGCTGCATCGTCCCTACACCTTCGGTCCTTCCTCGCCCCTCATTTCCAGCTTTACCTGGTTGTAGGCTAGTGGCGTGTCGCTCGTAGTGTGAGCTCAGGAATTGCTGACGACTTGCAATTCGTGCAAGTCGTCTATTTTACATGCTCTGCCTTCTCTTCCATCTAGATTTGACTGAAGCATTGCTGCTGCAGTGCATTCTTATTTTCATCCGTTTTAAAGTTGACTCAGGGGCCGTCTGTCGGATGCTCGCCGTGACCTTATCGAATTCCCTCTTTAGAAAGACGATCGTCACGGGATCGGTTTTCGGAGCTGGTTAGCAACCAGCCATTTCGTTTTTCCGCTCGTTTTGATCACTCGAAATTCTTCTGACGTGAGCAGATTCAGCACCTGAAGATTGCGATTCCCTCACCTTCAGCTCGCGTGGTAGACTCCAGCTTGTCCGTGTTCCGAACCGTCCCATTACCGTTCACTGCTAGCTCATCAACATCTTTTCGGTGGAATCTATTGAACTCAGAATCTTCGGGATCAAGTGTAGCTCTCACCGAATTTGCGCTTCAAATCTCACGCTTTCACCGTACTCCGCACCCCATCAGCGTCTAGTTTTGGGCCGTTTTCAAGCCAGTCACAAGCCACCCGTCCCACCTCTGTCTCCCGTACAATCCTCGTCAACCCCCTAGAAACAATTCATAGTCTTACTCTCGTTTGGTCGTCGTTCGGCGGCCGTGCTGCTCTTGCCCGTGGTGGACACGAGTCCGTGGATGTTCTGAGGCGATTTCAAACAGCTTCTACCTCTCATTCAAATCCCCGTCTAGCTCTTACTCGATCTTCGCTCTACTCTTACTTACTTCGTCATTCGGCGGCCACCATGTTGCTGGTGTTCGTGGTGGACACGAGTCCGTGGGTCTTCTAAGGCGACTTTCGAACAGCGTTTCATCGTGTCCAATCCTCGCTCCACTCTTACTCCATCGTCTGATCAACGTCCGGCCACCATGTTGCTGGTGTTCGTGGTGGACACGAGTCCGTGGGTCTTCTAAGGCGACTTTCGAACAGCGTTTCATCGTGTCCAATCCTCGCTCCACTCGTACTCCATCGTCTGGTCAACGTCCGGCCACCATGTTGCTGGTGTTCGTGGTGGACACGAGTCCGTGGGTCTTCTAAGGCGACTTTCGAACAGCGTTTCATCGTGTCCAATCCTCGCTCCACTCTTACTCCATCGTCTGATCAACGTCCGGCCACCATGTTGCTGGTGTTCGTGGTGGACACGAGTCCGTCCATGGGCCAGCGGATCGCCAACGGGCTCACGCTGCTCGACTGCGCTAAGAGCGGCGTCGAACACTTTCATAAGGTGGGTCGAACACTTTCACAAGGTGGGTCGAACACTTTTACAATAGGTAGGACACTTCCATAAGGTAGGACAAAGAAAAACCCTTTTGTCTAGCTCGGCCCCAACGTATTTCAGCAGTATTTGAGTGTAAATGTAACCCTGCCCTTGCTCAACGTTCAGAGAGGTTCTTAATTCTTGCCACGGCTGGTCTTTTCATTGCTGCCTTGTGTTGCATTGCAGGTTCGGCAGCGAGACATCTCTTCCAGAGCGGATAGGTAAACCTGCTGTTTTACCCTTTTTTACCTCTTTTATTTGCATCACTTCAATTCTTCGTGCGTGACTGTTGGAATTTATCATGCATGACTGTTCAAAATGTTTGACTTCCGATTCTTGTCCAGGTACATACTAGTGACATGTGACGAAGGTGCATCTGCAATCAAGGTGCGTTTGCTGTTATCCGCTTTCTTTTCTCTACCGCACTTCGCCTCCTTCTGCCTCGTTCCAACTCTTTCCAATGTACGCATATGCAGAGAGCATATGTGCTGGCCTTATGGGAAAACTATCATTACTCTCACCCTGTTGCGCTCTCTACTGCTTCAGGTGTTCAACTCCCTTCCCTTCGCCAATCCTCTGTGAGTCTTCACCCTCATTCCTAACCGTTTTTTCTCGCCCTTCACTCCCCCAGGTGGTGGACCGCTTCCCCTTCACCAATTTCCTGCGGGTCCTCAAGGCCGTCAAGGTGGGAGGTCTCTCGTCCATCGGCCAATCACTGCGCGCCACGTTTGACCTGCTGCACACCCAGCGCCTCGCAGCAGACGTTGACCGATGGGGTGAGTGTGGCGCGCCGTGCGTGCAATTTGTGATATTGATTGTGTGCCATTGTGCTCGAGAGGTTGTTGGGTAGGGTCGACTCATTACTCTCGAGACACAGTTGCTGCTAGTGTGGCTTGCCGGTTCATACTTCCTCCTTGCACCCCTGCGTTATCATGTCAACCATCCGCCATTTTGCGCCACTCCCTTTCCCCCACCCCCTCCCCCCCACCGCCAGGCATGGGTCGCAATCTCGCCGCCGTGGATCCGACGGTCGTCATGCTTCTCACCGATGGCACGCACTTCACAACGGTACGTCCCGCCATGCCTGCTCTCCCAAGCCAGTGAACAATAACACAAATTTGATCTACTGAGGTGAATTTTGAGCAGGCTCAACGGTTCTCCTGCTTCTCACCGACGACACCCGTTTCACATTGTTATGTCTGCCTGCCCCTTTTTCAAAACGCTGTCCAGCCTTGACTGAAACAACATCAATACCCCACTGGCGGCGGCGGCAGCAGCAGTAGCACGCCCCCCTAACCAGAGAGCCCTTCTTTCCCCCAATCGTTTCCTCTTCCCCCACACACGCACCCCCCGCTTCCCCGCGCCTCCCACAACCCCCTTTCTGCAGTGCAGTGGTATAATGTGTCAACAAACCTGGCTCTCCCCTCCCCAAACCAGCGGGTCCCCATTTTCCCTAATCTGTTACTCTTCCCTCACCCACCCAAACCCCTGTGCGTGCACAGCGGTTTGGAGGAGTGTCAACGAGTCTGGCTCTGCTATCAAACGCCACGCCCCCTCCACTAGGCGGCGAGCTGGCCTCACAGCCGTTCCGGTGGGAGCAGCGCGTGCTCGCCACCATCCTGCGCATCCCCAGCGCCAAGCCTGACCACCTTGAGAGGATGGGCCCTCTGCCTGCTGCTGGCCCCATCTCGGAATCTCCGGCTGCTGTGGCTGTCGACACAAGTGTATCCGCGCTTTGTGAAGCCACCGGGTGCGTGGGAGGGTGTGTGGTGGGTGTTCTTGTGTGGCGTCTCTGCGTGTGAGTGAGTGAGTGATTGTGTGGCATGGGTCTGTGTGAGTAAGTTTGTTTGTGTGGCGTGTGGCGAGTGTAGGATGAAAGGATGTGCTGGTGAGTTTCCGGTTTTGTGGCATGCGTGCCTGTTGGAAACTGCCCGTTATTCTCCCATCGCACCCTGTGTTTTGCTGAAACTCCCCGCTTTCTCTTCCTGAAATGTTCAACCGTTCATGCTTCATTCGTGCTGTCTCTTTGCGTGTAACCCCGCCATGCAGTGGCAAGTGCAGTGTGGTAACCAGCTGGAAGATGCTCTTCCAGCACCTAGATATTGTCGCCTCCCGCCTCTCGCCAGCTGTCGTCGTCTCATTCGACCATGTGCCACTACCGGGCGGCGCTCCCATGCCGCCCCAAGTCCACGCTGCATGCCAACGAAAGCTACTATTCGTTCGCAACCTGCCCACTGCCGGACCTGCAGGCTCGGCAGCTGGATTGGCCGCCCCAGGAGCAGCAGGATTGGCAGGACAGCTAGGCTTGGCACCGCCGCAGCCGGGGCCCGGACCTCCTCCAGTGGTTTGGCCCATACCTGAAGCATTCTGGCCGGATTTTACCACTCCCAGTCCTGCTACTGCTGCTGGTGGTGGGGCAGCAGGAGCAGGGCAGGCACAGGGCGAGGCAGGGCGAGGGGAGAGAGGAGAGAGAGGGGCTATAGGAACTCCAGGTGCCACAACCACCTCCTCCGGCCCTCCTATCGTTCCTCCTCTCTTTCCTCCGCGTGAACCCCACCCGGTGATAACGTATCGGGCAGTGGATACAGACGCACGCGTGCCGCCCGGAATACCAGTGGACAAGTACGAGATTGAAGGGTGCCCCATCCTGGGGTTCCTCAGCAAGGCGGGGCCCAACGTGTGCTGGCAGGTGAGTGAGATTGGGGCAGGTGGGATGGGGCAGGTGGGATGGGGGCAAGTGGGATGGGACAGGTGGGATGGGGGCAGGTGGGATGGGGGCAGGTGGGATCGGGGCAGGTGGTTGCTTCACAGGTGGTTGTTCAGCGAGCGAGGACGCCAATTTGCAAGGAAGCAAGCAAGCAGGATGTGAATGCATGCGTTCCTGCGTGCTCGCATAATGTCCACATGGGAGGGGGCATGGGTCTGGTGCTAAGACGAAGGGTTTTCTCATTGTCCTCGAGCTCCACAACAACCAATGTGGGTGTGCGTGCGTGCATGCGTATGCGCACGTGTGTGTGCATGTGGGCATGCTTGTGTTGCGTGGATGCGTGTCGGCAGGTGTTCATGCGAGGGAGCAAGGGTCTGCGGAACGGCCTGGGTGACCCGTTTGGGTGAGTCTCTCCTCCATGGCGCCCCAGATTCGTTGCTTCGCCAGAGCATGTGGTTGACTTGACGTCTCACACATGCCTGTGTGTGCTTCTGTTCACCCTGATTCTTGCGTGGGTCGACATGCTCACTCACACATTGCAATCATGGCCACTTGACTTGACTCTGCATGTCTTGTGCACGCTGTGACCCCACGCCCCCCATGCCTCCTGCACACCCACCCACATGCCCCCATGCCTCCATCCATGCCATGTGCCCTTGCCTGCGTGCCCCCATGCGTCCATGCCATGCACCCTTGCCTGCGTGCCGGCAGATACCTCAGAGTGAACCGCCCAGGCAGCTCGCTCACACTGCACGTTCTTCCCTACAACTACCCTGTCAGTGTTCAAGCCCTTTCTTATTGCTCGGAGGAACCCCCTGCTAATCCCCTGCTAATCCCCTGCTTGACAATTCAACGCTGTTTGCTCCATTCAAGCTTTGATTAAGCCCTCGCCTTGCACCTCGCCTTGCACCTCCCGGTATCCCAATTTCAACCCACCGGCCAGAGCTGTTATTGACCTCTCCTCTCCATTCATGTGTGTTGTCTTGTGTTGTCACTTGTGCCCTCCACTCCACCTCCACCCTCTTCATCCAGGTGCTGTTCCCTCTCATAGAGCAACTCCAACGAATGCCGCCCCATACAAGGGCCTCCCCGCCGGCCGGCTGGCGGCACGACTTTGAGCGTTACTGCGCCGGCGTGCCTCCGTACTACGCCGCCCCGCTCCGATCCGCGATTCGCAGGCTCGGCGTGTCAGCCGCAGGCGCGGCGGTACCGGACGTGATGGATGCCAGCCTGGCAGCAGGTCCGGTGGCATCGCAGCTTCGGCGGTGGCGGGTAAAGGCCAAAGGGGAGGTTGAAGAGCGGATGCAGGAGATTGCGAAGGTACCCCTTTTGTTATTGTCGTTGTTGTTGTTTTTGTTTTTGTTTCGTCTGTTTTTTCCTTTTTTTTTTTCAGTTGCCACTCATTTGTTTTTTAAGTGCCTGAGCAGTCTATCGGCACTCTCTATACCTGCGTGCCTTATGTGATTTGGGAATAATTCCATCATTTTAGCACATGTGAAGCAAATCAGCCTCATGACTTTCACAACTCCAAAACAACATAAAGCCCTTTTCCTTCTCCCAACCCGTTTGATCTGCCCTGCCCACCTGCTTGCAGACGGCCAATCAAATGGCTCAGTCTGCTGCTGCCCGCCCCCCTCCTCTGCCCACACTCTCCTTCAAGGTCCCTCTGGCTCTACCCTCCATCGCCCCTCTCAGTGTTGTTCAATTTCCCTCTGACAAACCAAATCAGCAGAAGCAGCAGCAGCAGCAGCAGCAGAAGCAACTACAGCAGCTGCAGCAGCAGAGAGTGGTGCAGCTGCTACCCCCCCCACCACCTCCACGCTCCTTCCCTGTCTTCCCCATCCCTCCTCCGCCCTCCGCCTCTCACTCCCTTCCCCCCCCTGCCTCCACCAATCTGCTCGCTCCATCTGTCCCTCAGTCCCTCCCTGGAGCTGTGGAGGCTTGGGAGGCTGGTGCTTACAGCGGTGGTGCTTATACTGGTGGTGCATATGCCGCTGGTGCTGCTGGTGCTGCTGGTGCTGCTGGTGCTGCTGGTGCTGCTGGTGCTGCTGGTGCTGGTGCTGCTGGTGCTCCTGCAGGGGGATCAGGGGCAGGTTCAGGGGGTGGTGAGGTGCCGGGGGCAGGGCAAGGGCGAGCAGCAACCATCTTCACAAACCCGTGTGAAGTTTCTCGAGAGGATTCTTTGCGGTGAGTGTGGGTGGGGTTGGGTGTAGAGGGAAAAGTAGATAGAGAGAAGAGAACGAGGGTGAGTGTGGAGGGAGAGGTAGTATAGTGGGGGTGAGGGCGGTTAGAGGAGGGAACAGGTGAGTGGCACCATTTGCAGTTTTTCAAATAGACCCGTTCAGATTTTGGAATGTGGATTGGATCTGATCGCTTCATCGGGATTCCAGGGTTAAGGGTTTTGTCACTCCATCATTGTGCGATGTGCCTTCATATTTCATCGCTAAACCCTAGATTTCAGGGTTAAGGGTTTCATCTCTCCACCAGGGCTCGGTTCAGGCGTAGAGATTCGTCCCTTCATCAGGGTCAGGGTCTTAGGTTTAGGGTTGTTAGGACTCAACCGTTTCACTAGGGTTGAGTAACCATACATAAAGCACAGCTTGCTTCTTTTTTTTTAAACGCCTGCTTAGGGCTTTTATTAAGAATGAGAGCATGATGCATCATGGTTGTCGTCGCCCTCCACCCTTTAATTCCTCTCTTTTCGCCCCCCACCCCTCCAGGCAAGTGCTTCAGCTGCCCCTTCGCCTGGCTGCCATTCTCAGCAGCAGCAGCCGTGCCTTGGAACCTGGAAAACCATCTGCTGCGTATCGACCCACGCCGTCACAGGATGAAGGGGTGGCAGGCACAGCAGGAAGGCCAGGGGTGGCGAGGGCTGGGCAAGGGGTGGTGAAGGGAGAAGCAGCAGCTCCATTGGACCCAATTCAGGAGGAGAGGGTTCTGCAGGGAGGGGGGAGGGGTCGGCCAAACGGAGGAACAGCGGCTGGCGCTGTTGCTGCTGCTTCTACAAAAAATAAGGCGGCAGCGCCGTGGTTCACTGGTGGATATGACATTGACAGGTGGCGCTCTCTGATTGGTGCGGTGGGGAAGTGGGCGCTCCTGGCAGAGGAGGAAGCAAAGCACACCGTCAGCATTGAAAAGGTGCCTCTGAGATTCAATGCTCATTAAGCTAAGACTGTGTAAAGCTCGGAACACTTGAAACGATGTTCTCTCGACTTTTCTCGATGCCATTCAATTTTCTCCCTTTCTAATGTAATCAACACTACAGTCCAATCTTCTCCAACCCATTTATCTTTTTACAGTCCCCCCCTCCCCCCTTGACCTTCACCTTAACCACCCTTCTCCCTTTTTGGCCCTGGACAACTCGGGTGTTTTTGTGGCTTCTCCCATTTACCGCAGCAGCTTTTGAGGGGCCCCAGACTTAGGCCCCTTCCGTTCTCTTTTTCTTTTTTCGAATCTCCTCCTCCCTCCTTGCCCTCCTTGCCATCCGTGCCTTGCCTGTGTGCATCAGATGGGCGACTTTAACGACGCGCTCCAGCGTCAGCAACCACCTCGCAACCCCTATGTACGCTCCATGCCCCTGTGCATGCACAATATTCCGCAGCTCCAATGAATGCACAATGACAGAGTGTCATATGAGAGTGCGCTAGTCGTGCGTGTGCTAGTTGTGTCAAGTGAAGTGGGGTCCTGCATCTACCAGTTCTTAAGGCTGATGTGTGTGCGGGCTGCTGTTAGACTGTCAGCATCGTTGCTACGTGCGCATCGCAAGCAAGTCATGCACCGGGTAGCGCTAAACAAGGCAGCATTCCTTTTGAGTCAATTCAAGAACAATGGTGGAATGATCAATGCTAGCTCATTCCACAATCTCATCCCATATCCCATCCACCTCCTTCCCCGACCCTGCTTTCCGCTTCCCTTATACCAGATCGACGATCAGGATCGCATCAAGGCAGCACGGACGGCCTTTGGCAACCCGTACCGCCAGGACAAGCCAGAGCTGCCCACAGCCAACGAGGCATTCCTGCGCCTGGACGACCAGAGCCCAGGCGCACCTAGTGGAGGCCCACCCGCCAGTGCAGGCTCATCTGGTGCAGGCTTATCTGGCGCTGCTGCTGGCGGCGCTGGTGGTGTTGCTGGTGGTGGTGGGGCTGCTGCTGCTAGTCCTAACAGTGCTGCTGGTGCCAGTGGTGCTGCTTCTCCCACTGTGCTTGCCCTTGCTCGCTCTCAGAAACGGCGGCGGCGGTCAGAATCCCCAGCGCCCCCATCACCATCGCCCCCTGTGTCACCTCACCCCTCTCCTCCTTCCTCACCCTCCCCTCCTCCCTCTCACACTCCCTCGTCCTCTCCATCTCCCCGTCCGCCCCTGTCCTCCACGTCACCCCGTGCGGTGCCTGTCCAAGCCTCGCCATCAGCCCCGGCCATACCCCAAGCCAACCGAGCCTCAAGGCCTGGTGGGGTCGCTGCTTCTGTGCGGCCAGCCACTCACAGCAGCGGTTTGGAAGCAACAGCGCCCCCTGCTGCTGCTGCTTCAGCTGTTTCTTCTGCAGCACCAGGCAATGTTACTGGTGCCTCTGGTTCTCGCCCTGTTTCAACCGCAGCAGGAGCAGGAGCAGCAGGAGCAGCAGGAGCAACAGTTGGGAAACCTGGAGCAGCTGCCCCATCCTCTCACACCACTGCAAAACCAGCTAAAGCAGGAGCCACAGCAGCGCCTACAGATTCAGTTATGGAAGAAGGTCGTGTTGAGTCAGGAAGGGGTGCTGTAGCTGCTGCTGCTTCTGCAGATGCTCCCAGTAGTGCTGTGCTGGCTACACCACCAGATTTCTCTGCTGCCACTGGCCCTGCTGTTTCTTCAGCCACAGTGGAAGAAGAAAAACGACACGAGCTCAGCCATCCACTGTTCATGCCAGAGAGCTGTTACCGGGCGGCACAAGCGATGGAGAGGCGACAGCAGGAGGCCATGCAATGGCCCAGAGAAGCGGCAGCAGGAGAGCAGAGAGGCCCAGGTCAGGGGGAAGAGGTAGGAGGGGTTTCTGAGTGTAGACAAACAGGGGTAGCAGAGGAGATAGGAGACAGGGGTGTAGCAGGAGAGGGAAGAGGGCCAGGGGAGGGTAGAGGCGCAACGGAGGGTACGGGAGGAATGGAGGGTAGGGGAAGAGGTGCAAAGCGGCGGAGGGTGATAGCGGAGGGGGAGTCACGGGATTGGACGGTGGATGTGGGGCTGGAGGAGAGGGTGGAGGAGCAGGAGGATGTTGTCGCGCTGGCAATGCGGAGGGGCAATCCTCGCTGGCGCACTGTGCGCACGCCAGCTGGCAATGAGAGGGATCAGGAGGAGGTGGTGGATTTTCTGCTGTCGATTTACCGGGTGCTGCGGTCCGCACGTCCCAACAACACGAAGCAGGTAAGAGGGATGCATTTATAAGGAATGTTCTGTATGTATGGAATGTTTCAAAGTATTTTAACAAAGCCTCACCTTCCTGTTGGATCCCTGCAGCTCTTTGCTCTTCTCTCGGTGCCCGACTTCCCCGTGGACAAACGCCATTTTGTACAACAGCTTGTAGAAAAGGTAAGGAAATCTGTATGGCACAAACATTTTTGCACAGCTGTTGAGTGACTGTTCTGTTTCATGCTTTTTATTTGTTTATTCTTTTTGTTATTTTATTTTCCGTGTACCTTTTTTTCCCTTATGACCCGCAGGCTCGCAGATTTAACAAGCCATTCCTTGTGAGGGAATTGTCAGATTATCTAGCAGCACTCGCAACTTGAAAACGTAATTTTATCAGGCAAATGTTTTATTCCTTATCTACAGTTCCTGCTCATCAGGAAGGGCACTATATCCGCTTATCCTCCGTTTTGTCTGAGCTCAGCGCAATCCAGATGCTGCGGAGAGCAGCCTCTCACGTCTCCCTCTGTGCTGTGCTGTTCGCTTTTTGCATTTCTATTCGTCAACGCTTCAACCCTCGAATCGGAGTCTGCCAAATCATTACGCATTGCAAATGCGCCTCCGTTCAGCGGCTCGTTCTTCATTTGGCTTGGCGTTTGGGTTGAGATGAGATGGGACCACCACCCTATTCCCTTCCTTCTTTCTTCTTCTTTCCTTTTTTCTCCTCACGTTATTCCTCCTTTCCTCTTCTCTTCCTGTTCCCACTCAATTTCCTTACGTAATTGTGCTACATTGAAATATCTATGTTATTATTAAAAAAAATCGCTGCAAAAAAAAAAAATCACACTCCATCCAAGGCTGACCCTGGATGGAACCAAGCCATTGAAGGAGCAAAATGAATGATCCGCCGAGCCGCCAGGGGTGGGGAACATCGTGAAAGGCGTCCACCAATCAGTATCAAGCATTCAGCACTCCTAGATTCTGGATATTTCTAGTTGCTGCCTCACCCTCTAGCAACGCATTGCACCACTCGTTGCCGCTTGTTGCGCATCAGCTGCTGCTTGAGGAATTGCTGCTCTTGCTGGTGGATGCTGCTGCTGAACACCCCAAGCCCCCCATCCCCCAGAAAACCAACCAGCATTTCGGTTGTGGGTACAAATTGAGCAGCAATATCGAGAATGCTGACGCACCTTCACACAAGGCGTTTCCTTCGAAGGCTGCAACCACGGTTTCTGAGCCTCGCAGTCTCAGCACCAGACGCTGTTCGTTGCCATAGTCTTGTCGGTCCTAGCAAGAGTTTGACGCCCCTCTCCTTCAGCCGATTTGCACTTACGCGACAAGATGTCTTCCGCTGTAACAGCCATGTCGACAGCTATCAGACCCTCGTTCCTTGGATCCAGAATAGAGCTCCTTAAAGGACCCGACGCTGCTGGAGCTCGGCTCGCCATGCGAGTAGGACCGCGGGTTGCGTCGTCGGTCAGCGTCTGGAAGGGCGAAGCCGAACGCCTTGAAGCTGTGTCCAGATGGCGCAGCTCTCCAGGGGAACTGCAGTTCTCCTTCCTCGTTGGCGAATATCCGGAAGAGAGCAGATGGCGCTCGGCGGGACTATCTGTTGATCCTGAGTCGTTCGCCAAGACTACAGCACTCGAGGTACCCATCACGTTTACCCCACCTCTCCTCGACCACCCTCCTGTTTCCTGTCTGTAGGTCAGCGTGTTAGGCTCCCGTTCCTTCGTTTTCTTCGTTTCTTTCTAAACCTGTGTTATCTTTTGGTGCTGCTGCTTGGATTCCTCCCAGGTGATTCACGCGCGCTGGGCTATGCTTGGCGTCGTCGCGTGCCTCGTCCCAGAGACCGCTTTCCGGATACTTCAATCTTCACACCTCGCTGGCGGCAGCAACATCGACTCTCTAGGAAGCTCGATCCTTGATAGTACGACAAGCTTGATCGAATCTTGTAACTTTTGCACAGCTAAGTCCATCCTCGCTATTGGCGCGATCCAAATCCTCGGCATGGCTGCGGTAGAGGCGTTTCGAGTCTCAGGGGGGCCTCTAGGCGACGCAAGCGGCTCTGTTTACCCAGGGGGGTTCTTCGACCCGCTGGGTTTGGCAGACAGCAGTAACGCAACTGAGCTGGCGAAGCTCAAGGCCAAGGAGCTTCAGAACGGGCGGCTGGCCATGTTCTCTATTTTGGGATTCGCAGCACAGGCGGCCGTGACAGGGAAGGGACCAGTTGAAAACCTGATGGAGCATATGGCGGATCCCAAGGTGCACAACGCCTGGACGTACGCAGAGGGCTTGTTCCACTGACCAAAGCTCATTTCGAGCCATGGGTCGCCATGATGAGTTACTTCACATCAAGTTCCTCTTTGTGTCTTTCCATGTACATTCCACCCTTTTCCTTTCTTTAGCTTGGAACGGTATGGGGTATGGCATACCTCTCGTGGCCTTGCTGCCTAAGTAGCATAGGAGAATAAGATATTGTTGTGATTATTCTGTTTCCATGAAAACATTTTGCCGAAATGTCCCGCGCTGATGGGAGAGAAGTAATGCTGAAGGCCGAGAATTGCTTTGTGTAATGGAACAGTACAGCTCTTTACACTGAGTTTTTCGACACGTGAGCATGTATCATGGCGAAATCGCGCGCATCGGCGGAAATCGCGTTTGTCTCAAAAGAATCGACCCAAATTGCTCACACTTCGCCACGTGGGCGTTTTTCCCAATTGAATCGACCCCCTTTCCCCCCCGCCCCCCCAAACCGTTTATCCCGCCCTTTCCCTCCGAAATTTGGGCACCCACTAAAAGTTTGTGGAATCACAAATAGTCTCGAATACATGTTTTTTCGTAACGCTAAAATTTCAACCTGCGAGCGACATCTAATTGTTTGTACGCTAATGTTTTTTCATAATATTCACTCCAAGGCAAATAAATTTTTTATTATTTTTGAACTAGGTAAATATTTTGTTTGCTTTTTATGCTTTATATTATTCACACAAAGATTCTAAAAAACATTTATTTCAGTGATATAAAATTAATAAAAACCATATTATTTCTGAGTATCATATGAAAATTCATATTGTATCTAGTTGTTATACTCAAGCTTTTACTAATTTCAGAATAAATAAGCTTTTTACTACTGTTATATCTTATACGAAAAAGGAGAAATTACGTAAAGGTACTACTTTAAATCTAACTGTGCGTTCCTCAACGGCTCCTGGCACAACCGAGCGTGCACGTCATTCAGCATTGAAGAATCAGAACCCATGTCATTTTGGCGCGCGAAGAAAATCACCAGTGTTCTGTCCATTAAATGTCGCTCGCGTGTTGAAATTTTAGCGTTACGAAAAAGCATGTTTCTGTGACTGTTTGTGATTCTTCGAAATTCCAGCGGGGAAGGGCGGGAAAAACGGGTTGGGGGGCGGGGGGAAAGGAGGTCCATCCAATTAAGTAAAACGCCCACGTGGCGAAAGGGAAGCAATTTGGGTCGATTCAACTGAGACAAACGCGATTTCCGCCGATGCGCGCGATTTCGCCATGTATCATGCTTTCGTCAAACAAAAAGATCCTCTCTGCCAACACACCAGTTCGCCTTAGTGCGGTTCAGTAGGATGGCTTGTGCTGCTAAACGATTTCTCCAAATACTGAAGCGGTCGTGTAGGGTTCTGAGTCTCCTTCAGCCATAAATTGGAGCTGGAGTTTGGAAAGCAGCATTTGTCGGATGTGAAGAAGTTGTGCAGCACCTACTGCGAGTAGGTGACAACCAGTCTGAAGCACCTATTGCGATTCGCGTCTTCTGGTTTGAAGCTTTCGTGTTTGCTCGTTATGTTACTCTGGAAACCGCCATCCAGGGATGTGACGGACGAAGGCAAGAAAGAAGCGCTTTCGAAAACGATTAGGACGAGTTGCAGAATCTTACAACTCGGCTATTCCGTCATATTTTACTGACCCTTCGTCACAACAGTTCTTCCAGCAAGAAGGATTTGTGAATACGATGGAAGATTCGTTGCTCGATGACGTGTTTGGACCGCCGTCACCACCACCCGAGCGTCCTGCGTCGCTCTCTAGCCCTACCGTAATCTCCCGTAGTCTCCCATGATCTCCCGTACTCTCTATTTCCGTGAAATCCGTCGTACTGGACCCGATAGCCCCGCATCACCCCTTTCCACCGCTTCCAGCTCGTCCTGTCTCTGTCTTATTGAGACTATCTCCTCCGACCTCTTAGCCATTCCGCGCCACCATCCTTTGTTATTCGTAAAGTCACGTATTGTTATTTCACTTTCAAGGCTTCCCGCGCGCTTACAATTGTTCCGCATTCCATATGTTCCGCTCTCAGGTGGCTCTTCGTGAGTGTAGCGAGTGTGATTGTATCAGCGGGCAAGGCAGCCGGGAATGGACGCGTGTGGAGGAGGTGGAGGGGCTGTGGCTGTGCCGTGCGTTTCTTACAGCGAGGGAGCAAGCCATTGTCCTGAATGCTATTGCACGAGGTAGACAAACAAGCACAAACTAGTTACGCTAGTTTTTCGTTTTCTCCCAAACGATTGTACTGGCATTTGATGTCATAGCAGTGGATTTACAAAGCTTTTCTGGGTTGAGGTCGATCAAATCAGTACTGGAGCATCTGTTTCATATATTCAATATTCTTTCCAGCTCACTTCATTCTGTGTCCCTCCTTTCTACAATGCCATGTGTTCAAACTGTGCTATGCGTCAGAAAAATGGTTCGACCCACCAGTAAAAAATCAGGTAAAGAAGTGAAAGACATTGAACACGCTCCAAGAAAATTGAGGTGAGAAGATTTTTTGTAGGCCTTTATTGTCAACATACACTGGTATGCATGCATCTCTCATTTGCTCCCATCCACACAATATATATATATATAATTATTTATTTGTTTATTTATTTATTTTTATACATAAATATATATATATATGTATATACCGTTTCTTGTCTGTTCCACATTGTCCACATCATATTATCTGCCAACGCCATCTTAATTCCTCTTTTTATTGAACAGCGTTTTTCTATGTCAAGCCTTCAAAATGCCCCACTCTACCCCCTCAGCTGTTGGGATCGTTTTGCTCTGCCTTTCAATCCCTCCCTCAGGCCATGCGGTTTGGTAACCTTCCCCTTATTGCCGTTCGCCTGACCCAGCTTATCCGAGCTGCTGCTTTGGAACAAGCTCTAGTCTTCACTGCTGCCGTTGCTGCTGCTGCTGCTGCTGCTGCTCCTGCTGCTCATGATGTTGTTCCTGCTGTTCCTGCTGCTGCTGCTGCTGCTGCTGCTGCTGCTGCTGCTGCTGCTGCTGCTGCTGCTGCTGCTGCTGCTGCTGCTGCTGCTGCTGCTGCTGCTGCTGCTGCTGCTGCTGCTGCTGCTGCTGCTTCTGATGCTGTCGCTGCTGACACTGCAGCTGTTGGTGCTGACGTGGACGCGTCTGTTTTGAGTCAGAGAACGCATGCTGCTACTCCTACTGCCGCAGTGGCTGATCATGCCATTATCACTGCTGGTGCAGTAGCAGCAGTTTCCAGAGCGGCTGCTGTGGGCAATCTGGCTCACACGCACTGGTGTAATGGAGAAGCTACTAGAGGGGATGGAGCGATTGCTGTCAGTGGAGTGATGAGTGAGGAGAGGGATGCAGGTTGGGATGATGGTGCTGCTTGCAGTGGGAGGGGGCTGCGTGAGAAGAGTGGAGGAGGGGGGAATGGTGAGGGGAGTGGGGGTGATTTGATTGTACAAGGTAGTGAGGAGGGACGGACGGGGGGAGGAAGTGGGGACGAAGAAGATCACGTGAGGAGTTGTTGTCGGAAAAGGCAGAAGAAAGGAATGCATGAGGGAGACTTGGAGAATGCGTCGAAAAGGGAAGAGAGGAGAGATGTGCAGGAGCAAGAGGAGGGAGGAGTGCAAGAAGTGAACGGCCTTGAGGACGTGCTTTCAGGCAAGCATGCGAATGCCGAGCTCTACCGAGTTGTTGGAGCCGAACCTGAGAAGCCTGGGACTGACTTGAAAGTTGGAAGTGAGCTATTGCAGGCGGGTGGACCTGAAGCTGACGAAGCTGAGCAGTTGCAAGCGCAGCCGCTGTCTCAGCGTGTGCTGCTGCGAGAGCCCCTGTTTGATCAGATGATTGCCAACTGGTACAGCAGAGACGAGGTGAGGCTCTGCTCTTGACTTGACCATTCCTCCCATGCATCCATGCATCCATGCATCCATCCACCCATTCACCCATTCACGGCGTGTGCTGCAGAGAGAGCCCCTGTTCGACCAGATGATTGCCGATTCGTACAGTGGAGACGAGGTGAGACTCTGTTTTAGACTCGACCATGCCTCCCATGCTCCCATACATCCAATCACCCATTCACCCACCCATCCATTCTCGGCGTGTGGTGCTGTAAGAGCCCCTGTTTGATCAGATGATTGCCAACTGGTACAGTGGAGACGAGGTGAGGCTCTGCCCTTGACTCGAACATCCAATCACCCATTCACCCACCCACCCATTCACGGCGTGTGCTGCTGCGAGAGCCCTTGCCAACTCGTACAGTGGAGACGAGGTGAGGTTTTTCGCTTCGCATCCTTCCACTCGGCCATCCTCCCATCCTCTTATTCAGCCACTCACCGATCCACCCATCCACTCATTTGTCTTTCCATTCTTTCATCACACTGGCCTTGAAGGCTGCTCTTCTGTCCACAGGTCCTCCCCTATCCCCATGTCGCCATGTTCCTATTCGTGTATGCCCTCCTTATCCACATGTCCACTATCCACAAGCCCTCTCCTCATTTTCCCACTCCATCATCTTTCACATGGCCTGCGCCCATGCATCCATGCATCCACCCACATGTTGCTGATGTGGCATGCATTCGCCCATCCGCCCTCCCATTGCTGACGTGGCACAGGGTATCAAGCCACATGTCGACTTGCTACGTTTCGACGATGGCATCGCCATCCTCTCCCTCCTCTCACCCTGCGTCATGACCCTTGATCCCTCTCCTCCCACCACCAACCCCACCCCCACCACCACTGCTACCACCAACCCCAACCCCGCCACCATCGCCGCCACTCCCACAGCCAACGCTAGTCCTCCTCCCTCTTCCCCTGTCGACGATCCTCTTGAACCACCCTCCTTGTCCAGTGGAGCAATGCCCTGTTCTGATGCTGCAGCTGCACCATCAAGTGCTGCTAGAAACACCCAGAAAGGAGCAAGGCTCGGTGATCTTTCTTCACCTAGTCATCATCCGTCTCCTTGTAATTCTTACCCACTGCCTTATGGTTTTCCGCCTCAATCACACCGTCCTTATGGTATTGAATTATCCCTCCCACTTCTGCTTGCTCCTGGGGATCTGCTGCTCCTTTCAGGTCCTGCTAGGTATAATTGGACCCATGGTATTATCAGAGATGAAGAGCACCAGCAATGGGAGGGGAAGCAAGTGCCTAGGTCAGAACGAATCTCTCTTACGTTGCGCAAGCTGCTTCCGCAATAACCGTTTTTAACGTGCAGTGCTTGTAAGTTTGCCAATTACAGAAAACGTAGCTACGTCTTGCTGCACAGTACTGCCATGCATCACAACTCAACCTATCAGTTTTCAAACTCGAATAGTGCTCATGAAGCAAACGGAACATTCATCGCTAATACAACGATCATAGCAGACTCTCTCTCTAACGCGGTTACCGCGCCAGGTGGTTACTAAGCTAACCCGAAGCCTAACCCTGCTCCATCAACGTTCTCCTAGTTTTGTGTCGCGATTCCTCCCTCAGCACGAGCTTGCCACCTGGCTTTGCGATAATGTGCAGTTAACGAGAGCATGTGGCGATGATTTTAACGGAGGCATGAGGCCACGGACGGGGTTGTCGCTGCAGCATTTCGTGCTTCAGGCGAAGGCGAAGGCGCTTTACCGGGATGCTCTCAGGACTGCGCGACTCGCGCCGCCTGAATCCCGAGGTGCGGTTGCTGTTCCATGTACTACGCTTAGTGCTCGCCGTGGAAACTTTTGAATCTGCGTTTAGTGCTTAAAGAGAAGGTGAAGGCGCTCCACCGAGATGCTCTCCGGGCTGTGGGACGCTCCGCCTGAATGTAGAGGTGCTTCAAGCGAAAGTGATGGTTCTTTACCGAGATGCTCTCCGGACAGCGCAATTCGCTCCTCGGGAATCACGAGGTGCATTGCTGCTCCAAAGAGTCCTTGCTCTAGGCAAGGCACTGCTTTGTTACGGAAACTGGTGAATAGACTGGTAGATAGAGGTCCTGTGTGCTGGCCTGGTCCACTTTTACTCTCTTCTAAAAGCTTATTCCAATCTCCTCTGCTTTGTCTGCTTGTTCCTTCGCTCCAAACAGCTGATCTGCAGAAGATTATACGAGACGAAGCAGAGAAGCATGCGGGGGAGAACGACATCAGCAAAATACGGTTCTACATGAGTGAGGGCATGCAGCGGTTGAAGGAGCTCAAGACCATGCTCGATAATCAAGGGCGCTAAACGGTTCAAAAGTCATAAAGTGGTTGAAGGAGCTGAAGACTACGTTTGAAAACCAAGGGCGCTGAGTTGGTTCAAACTTACCAGCGATGGTTATACGGGCTCACCAGGTGGTTGCTCATTCCAGGAAGGAGTTATTCAAGAGCCAGGCGCAGCATCATGGCTGCTGGGGTGTGGAGGTTGTTCAAGGGAAGTCTGGCAAACGATGGATCCCATTTAGCACTCCACTATCTCAATAGTGCAGCTGACTGTAACCTTGTCACCACACAAGCGGCAGGAAATGCTGGCAATTTTGATGATGTTTACCGCATGAGCAGGACAGTAGGCTTTACTAGGGGCATAAATATGGGAGATTACGGTAGGTTTTGAGAACAATTTTTACAGAGACGATAGTTTTTTTCTCAAAAACCTAATAATGCTCAATCTTGGTGCGGACGAGTGCATGTGAGGTGTTTACCATATGAGAAAGTTTGTGTTAGCGCAGTGTATGCCCTTATAACAGCAGCCCACAACTGTAGAAGCTGGGCTTTGATCAGATTTCCAGCGACAGATAGTTGAGGGGAGTGTCATGGCATCTGGGACGCTGCCGGACAAGTGTTCAGTCTTGATCTCTGATCTGTTCACTCTCCTGCTAGCCTTGAGAGCTTCTTCGTCCAGCCTTGAAAATGCATTTTGGGGCGGAAAGGGGTGCCCTCTTATGGTAACCATTTTCGTCATTTGCGAAGCGTCTCGCAGAGTGTCGGCTGAACACACAACAGACATGAACCTGTACGTGAGATGAGAATTCACCAAGGGGCCTTGGGAACATATGGCAGTTCTGCTGTATGCACAATGCTCATGAAGCAGATGGGTCTCTAGCGTGCGGAATTCCTCTTTAGCTGCTATGATCTCCATAGTCCATCCATGGCCATTCGGCTGCTAACTAGCTCATGCGTGCTCTCCGGCTGATCATCTCATGTGATCGCTCGAAATAAGCTTGTTTCGAATCGTCTCTGCGTGTTGAACAATTACAGATCACTAATCGCTGCGGCGGCGCTTCGTCAGACTATTTTGTCGCTCATTGTCACTCCGTCCAACCGTTGCTGTGTCCGTTACGATTATTGTGGCAACTGCTGCGACTATCGCGAATCTTGCGACGACGATAGCGATTAGTCAGTAGGTTCCCATGGACGACCTAATATCGCTAGGCGAGACGTTACAGCAGGCGTCGTCGGCGCTCGTGGGAGACGACATTCAGGCGGACCCTCGCTCCGGGTCGGCTCCCGTCATCCAGCTCTTGGTCATCGGCGCCCCGGTACGATGCTCGATGAGTCAAACGTAGTCGTACGTATGATGCTTTTGGAGCCGACGCAGACGTATGTTGCTTGTTGAGTCGACACATGACTCTCGTCGAGTCGACACATATGATTCTCGTCGAGTCGACACAGACGTACGACCTTCGGGACTTAGAGTTACCACGCTCTTAAGTCGACACGGAAGCACGACGCTTGATAGAACATTAATAGGACACTGCTTTGCTCCCATGCTGCTGTCCGTCGTCCGCGCTTCGGTACGACGCTCAAACAACGCTTGTCTTCGCATCTGACACGCTATTGCGATGCCTCAGCGTACGACACGGTCGGTCATGATGTCCGACACGTACGACACGCTATTGTGATACCTTCACGTACGACGCACTCGGACATGATCTCGTAGCGTACGACACTCTATCTCCAGGGCTCCGTGTTAACAAGCGTCAGTCACTCCATAGCAAGGATTAAGCTTTCATTCTCACACGCTTCTTCCGTCGTTCTCTTTTCCCTGTTGAAAAACTGTTCTTTATGAGCTTCAAGTCTGGTCGCCGTTTCGCGTTCCCCTTATTACCTCCAGGGTTCGGGGAAGTCGGCTGTTCTCAACACGCTCATCGGCCATGCCGTCTTGGTATGTCGGTGGATTAAACATTTTATGTTTTTTTCCTGTGTCTGCTAAATAGTACTCGATTTTGATGGTCTTTTGTAAGTTGATTTGTTCAGTCGCTGTAACTCTTTACTCACTAAAGGGGCTTCATTCGCTGGTGACTGTTGAGACGGTTTAGCAGTAGTTTCATTGGTGACTTTGATAGGACGAGCATCCTCTTCTAACAACTTTTCTTTGTATATGCTTTCATTGTTGTCATCCTGGATGCATCTCATTGTCACCCGCAATCCGGTTACTAACCTGCATCTCTTCCTGTTGCTTTTTATGCATTCACACCTGTGCACCGCAATCAGAACCCACTTACTGGTGCTCTGCTGGCTAATCTCTGACTCCTCTGCTTTCTGTCCTGTATTGTGTTTCTTTCCCCAAACTTTTGCTTCCTCTACCAACTTTTACTTGCGCTGTTATTCTCTCAGCCAACAGGAGAGGGCGGGTGCACGCGCTTCCCAGTGCTGGTTGACTTGCATCGCGACCCGAACCTCTCAGCTGGCTCTGTGCGCGCCAATCTGGGCGCCAGAACCAACATGCCCAAGCCATGTAAGAGCAAATCCTTTCTAGGGATGACTAACTCATATGGCTCATTGTCTGGCCTGGTGCTCTGAATTTGTGTTTCAATAGACTCCAGGAGTGCTAAGGTAACTGTTGACTCTGGTGGTCATCAGAAAGGGGGTTTGTAGTCGTGGCGATCTGAGAGTGAAACGTTCGCCTGCTCTTCTCTCTTTGCTGCCCTCTTCGTTTTTCTCTCTGGGTGCAGCGGAAATTCGTCAAGCCGATATGATCAAGGCCAAGGGGTCGTCCAGGCACAGAGAGGAGGCTCAGCTTGTCCTGCACTCACCAGTCCCTTCCCTTTCCTCCCCGCGTGCCTCTCTCTCTATCTGTGAGCAGCGGAGATCCGGCAGGCACTGCAGTCGGACATGAGCAAGGCTAAGGGGTCGTCCAGGCACAGAGAGGAGGCCCAGCTCATCCTCCGCTCGCCAATTGGTCCGTCCGCCCCCCTCCTTCCCTCTTTTCAGTTTTTTTTTTTTTTGCGATCTGCAAATGCAAAGAAATCACTTTGTCCAAAAGCGGTCTGATCTCCCTCATTCTCCGCTCGCCAAGCGTTCCGTCTGTCCATCCCCCGCCCTCCTTCCTTCCCGCCCATCTCGTGAATGATTTGCGAATTTTTTCATACAAATATCAACCCCTTTTTCTGGGCTGTCTGAACGGAACCATTGCAGCACATAGTGATGTGGTGTGGTATGGTGGTGTGTGTTTCTACATGTTTGTCCTCTGGCTCATCACTCTCATGGTGTCCTCATCCCGCGCCTCCTTCTCTCTGCCTTCCCTCCCTGCACAGCCCCACCAATGCGCATCATTGACCTGCCTGGGATCGAAAAGGCGTCTCAAATGGACGGAGCAGTAAGAGTTCCCTTTCCCATGCCATTCCGCCTGTGATTGCTTTTTGTGTATACAGCCTTGTCTCGTTTATGTGTACTTGATGATGTCATCAGTTCGGCTCCACAACAGACAGCAAAAAATTGGTGTTGCCTTTGAATTCTTAAAAGCAACGTCTAAAACATACTGTGTCTTGTGTCTGTATACTTAATGCTGTCATCAGTTAGGCTCTACAACGGAGAGAAAACTCTGAGTTCGTTTCCAATGACGATGCATGCGGTCGTCCTGGTGTGCAACGTTTCCAAATTCAAGTTCTCATTGAAACCGGCATGGTAGATAGACCGATTTGACGACAGTGCCTCCATCAACGTGCGCAATAATAAAATCCCATGCCTTGCATTGCACTCCACACGTGATGCATGCAGTTCCAGGACAACCTGTTCAACCATGATGCAGTCATCCTGGTGTTGGTCCTGGTGTGAGACAAGACCATAATAGTGAAGCTAGCATCATAGGCTGGTCTTGACGATTCTGATACTTTCGTGCTTTGCACTCCACGTGTGCATGTGTGCTTGCATGGATGTGTGCAGTTCCAGGACAACGTGTCCAACAACGATGCAGTCATCCTGGTGGTGGTCTCTGCCACGGCCGTCAAGGACTCTCTCAAGATCCTCCGCATCGCACACGACATTGACAGAGAAGGTGAGTGAGTGAGGGCATGGCCATGGAATGGCTTTTGTGTCGACTCAAAGTCACCTCATCGCTGCCACGGCAGTCAAGGACTCTCTCAAGATCCTCCGAATCGCACAAGACATTGACAGAGAAGGTGAGTGGAGCGGAGGGCGCGTGACTTGGTGGTGCTGCAGTCTGCATAACACTTAGGTGCCGCGATGCAGTCATCCTGGCGTGATGGTGGTCTCTGCCACGGTCGTCAAGGACTCCCTTAAGATCCTCCGAATCGCGCACGATATCGATAGGGAAGGTGAGTGGAGTGCACAGACTTGTGCTGCGGTTGACATCGAAGTTTTCACGAGATTTGTCGACCCGAGTCACGAAGCTCTCTATCTCTGTTTGTGCTCCTCCCAATGCAGGTGTGAGAACGATTGGAGTAATTACAAAATTCGACCAAGTCATGAAGGACAGAGACACGGCGAAGCTGGCAGTAGACCTGCTGCAGAGGCAGGGGGCGGCCATGGCTCAGGACTACCCGTGGGTGGCTGTGATTGGGCAGCCGCTGGGGGACAAGGACACAAACGAGCCCATGGATGGCGCATGGCAGGAGGAGTTCAAGGTCCTGTCTCAGGTGCGTGCTGTTTTGTGATGTGGTGTGGATGGTGAATGCTGGTATGCTGCATGGCAGGAGGAGTTCAAGGTCCTGTCACAGGTGAGTTGAGAGTTCAGCTCTGGGCAGTTGCAGTGCGTGAAGTACCCATGGCCTGTGGGTGGCGGTGATTGGGCAGCCACTGGGGGACAAGGACACAAATGAGCCCATGGATGGCGCGTGGCAGGCCGCAGGAGGAGTTCAAGGTCCTGTCTCAGGTGTGTTGAAATAGCTCGGCAGCAGTGGGTGAGTGAATTGGAACTGGAAGCTGTTACAGTGTGTGAAGAATCCTGGATGATGGTGACTGAGCAGCCTCTGGGGGACGAGGACACGAATCAGCCCATGGATGCTTCTTGGCAGAAGGAATTGAAGTGTCTGTCACAGGTGCGTGTTGTGTTGTGTTGTGATTGGTGACTGCCCGAATGCTGCGTGGCAGGAGGAGTTCAAGATCCTGTCGCAGGAGCGTTGAGAGCTCTGCTCTGGGTGAGTGCGAATGGGGATTGAAAGCTGTTGCAGTGTATTACTTGTGCGTGGGTGGCGGTGATTGGGCAGCCTCTGGGGGTCAAGGGCACGAACAAGCCCATGATAAAGGATTAGGAAAGAACAGCTTGCCTTTTTTGTCTTCCATCCTTGCGTTTTGCAACATTCCATGTGCATGCCTTGCATGGCAGGTGATGCGGGCGAATGGAGTGAAGGGCATGGATACACCCATGGGTCGCGACGCACTGCTGCGGCTGATTGCTCGCACCGTGCGGCACAAGATGAAGGAGAAGATTCCCCGCATCATGTCCGCGTAAGGCTCTCCCACCCCCTCCACTCACCGTCACTCTCACTTATACCCTCGGTTCACAAGTTTAGAGGATCTCTTGTATCAGCTGTTCTCTCAACCCCACCAGTCACTCACTCACCCTCCCTTTGCTGACAGATGAAGGAAACGATTCATGTCCGTGTCAACCTCTCTAACTACTCCACTCACTCACTCACTCACTCACTCACTCACACTCACTCACCCGCCCATCCACACTCCCTCGTTCCCGGGTCTCATCAGTTTGGAGTGTCGGTCTGAGGAGGTGGATGCAGGGCTGCTGCGGCAGGGCGATTCCCTCAACGGCTGCAGCTGGACGGCTCCAGCCTCAACGGCTTTCAGCCTTCAGGCATTTACAGTTCCCTACCTCCCTTCTCCACCCCTCTACCTCCCTCATTGGCTTATAAATACCCCTCCCTCCCTCCCTCCCTCCCTCCCTCTCTCCCGTCCCTACCAGTTTGGAGGGCCGGTCTCTGGAGATGGTTGCATAGCTGCTACGGCTGGCCGACTCTCTCGTCTCTGGCCTCAAAAGCCTCCAGAATCCATACATTCCTAACTCTTCTTTCGAACCCCCTTCCTCCCCCTCCCCCGCTCCCCGCCTCCTCACCTAATCCATCAACCCCCACCAGTTTGGAGGGTCGGTCTCAGGAGGTGGATGCGGAGCTACTCAGGCTGGGAGACTCCCTGGTGTCCAGTTTGAATGGCTCGCGTGCGCTCGCCCTGGAGCTGTGCCGAGGGTTTGAAACCAAGTTCTGTGAACACCTGGATGGCAGTGAGGTGCGTGTGCTGGGGAAGGAAGTGAGCATTACGGGTGTTGCAAGGTGGTGGTGCAGGCAGGTGGGGGGGACGGACGGCTCCCTGGTGTCCAATTCGAACAGATCGCGTGCGCTCCCCCTGGAGCTGTGCGTAGGGTTTGAGACCAAGTTCTGCGAGCACTTGGATGGCAGTGAGGTGCGTGCGTGTGCTTGGAGGGTTGGAGGGGGGCCACAATAGCTTGGGATGTTGCAAGGTGGGATGGAGGGGCGAGGTGGGAGGAAATGGCGGCTCCCTTGTGTCCAGCCTCAACGGCTTGTGTGCCTGCGTGTTGGAGTTGTGCCGAGGGCTGGAGACCAAGTTCTGCAAGCACTCGGACCTGGATGGGAGTGAGGTATGTGTCTGAAGGTGAGGTGCAAGGCAGGATGGACAGACGAAGGTGTGTGGCAGAAAGGGGAGGCATGCGCACACTCTAGATCCTTTCCATGCTCTAGTTAATTTTTTAGAACAGTTGCTGCGTTTCAAGCCAGACCGTTTAGCAGCATGTGCGATCAGGCATGGTTCTGGTTCCTTGCTTAAGCATGCTGCTGCTACAAGGAAGGCCTTGAAGCACAGACTCTGATTCCTTCCATGCACGCAATTCGCCCCAACTCCACACCCACCTGCAGGGCGGAGGGTCGCAGATGGTGAAGTTAGTGGGCGCTCTGCCTCTGCTGCTCTGTGCTTCAAGCCCCTTCTTGAAGCAACACGTTTTAACAATCCCCGTTCTGGTTCTTTCCATGCACCCCTTCGCCTCCACTGCTGCACCTGCAGGGCGGAGGGTCGCAGATGGTGGAGAAGTTTGTGGGCACGCTGCCTCTGCGCTTCAGAGGGCTCCCACTGGACGAAATGTTCAGCTTTGACAACGTCAAGAAGGTGAGTGACTTGACTCTATAGTTGGCTGAAAAAGGATTGCCTCTGCGCTTCAGAGGGCTCCCACTGGACGAAATGTTCCGCTTTGACAACGTGAAGAAGGTGAGTGAGCTGTTCATGGTGTCCTGTTGAGCCGACTCAAATGTCGCTTTTGAGTCGACTCAAAAGTCACCTGGACGACAAGTTCAGCTTCGACGATGTGAAGAAGGTGAGTGAGTGACCCGACTCTATAGTCAACTGGAAAGCATTTGTTTCTGCGCTTCAGAAGGTTCCCGCTGGATGACATGGCCTGCTTTGACAACGTGAAGAAGGTGAGCGAGCCGTTGATGAGGGTGTCCTGTCCTGTTGAGCCGACGCGAAAGGGGCTTTTGAGTCGAATCAAGAGTCACTTGGGCGAAATGTACGGCTTTGACAACTTGAAGAAGGTGAGTGGGCTGACTTTATGATCGAATGGAAGGTATTTGCCTCTGTGCTTCAGAGGGCTCCCTCCCTCTTGGGCAGACATGTTCAGCTTTGACAATGTGAAGGAGGTGAGTGAGTGAGCCGTTGATGGTCTTCTTGGCTCATAGTAAAAATTAGGGGAGATAGACGTCGGCCATACCTGCTGCTGTCGCCAGAGAAGGACCTTCATGTATTTCTAGTCAACATAAAAACGTCTGACTCCCCTTCCCACCACTCCTTTGCACCATTCTTGCCGTTGCTCCATCAAGTGGTTATGGATATGGATGGTTACCAGCCATACCTGCTGTCGCCAGCAAGGGGTTTCGATGTATTTCTAGTCAACGTAACAAACGTCTGTCTCTCCTGCCCTTCCCTTTCACCAACCCCTCCCTCCCACTCCTCCCTTCCATCACTTCCACCGCTCCTGCCCCATCAGGTGGTGATGGTGGCGGATGGGTACCAGCCATACCTGCTGTCGCCAGAGAAGGGCCTTCGTCTGCTCATCAAGAGGAGTCTGGAGCTGGCCAAGCAGCCCGGCATTGACTGCGTGGATGAGGTGAGAGGAGGGTGTTTACTGCTCTTGATTGGCTCTCGTTGACTTAGATTGACTCTGACTGGCCTGGATTAAACTGAGTGGGAGTGATGTGGTGTGGTTGAGGTTGAGGTGGGGAGCTTCAGAACCCTCGTACCGCTCTACTCTTGGTGTGTTTGTGTCATGGATTTCGCCTTGCCTCCTGCCATCCTTCTCTTAACCCGCTCTCCCCATGCCATGTGCCACGCCCTTGCATTGCATCCATGCAGGTGCACAAGATTCTCGTGGAAATGTAGAGTATTTTTTAGAATTCTCAGAAATACTCTACATGCACAAGATTCTCGTGGACATCGTTGCAGGTGCCGCCTCAAACGCCTCTTTGGAGACGACTCAAAACTCCATCCTTCTCTTATCCTGCTCATTACCATTCATGCCACACCATTGCATCCATGCAGGTGCACAAGATCCTCGTGGACATCGTTGCAGGGGCCGCATCCCAAGCCCCTTCGCTCGTCCGGTTCCCACCCATGAAAACAGAGGTACAGTGAGTGGCTGCCTATAAGCTCCCCAGTTCACCCAAACTCCGCAACCGCTCTCCCGATTTTCTCTCCTCCCCATTCCAAACACCAATACTTTCCTCATCCCGCCCCCACTCCTTTTTTGTGAACTCCCCTCCCTTTCTCCCACTCTTCCTTTCTGACCCCCCTATGGCTCAGTTTGGCGTAAGTGGGAGCAACGAACATCTAGCACGCGTGCCCTTCTTTCCCCTCTATCATAGCTAGCCCATGGTCATAGCCTCATTGGCATTGGTCAGAGCACGTAGCATCACGGCCACGGCGCCCCGCCCTTCCTTTCCTCCCGCTTCCTTCCCATCCCTCCGCTCCCACGCTTACAATCAGCTGGTGACCATGGCATCGGCCGCGCTGGACAAGTACCGTGTGGAGGCGAAGCGCATGGTGACTGCTTGGCACATCGCATCCTTCTCTCTACTCCCCCCCTCCCTCCCAGCTGGTGGCCATAGCGTCGGCAGCGCTGGACGAGTAAAATGCGGAGGCGAAGTCCATGGTGACAGCCATCGTGGACATGGAGAAGGGCTCATGGCCATGCCACCCTCTCAACTGTCCCTCCGTTCTCCCTCATTCTCTCTCCATCACTCCCTCCCCTCCCCTCTCAGCTGGTGGCCATAGCATCAGCAGCACTGGACGAGTATCGGGCGGAGGCGAAGCGCATGGTGACGGCCATCGTGGACATGGAGAAGGGCTTCGTGCCGCCGTCTCACTTCATTGAGGCAGAGTATAAGCGGTGAGCTGATGGGTTGCAGAGCAGGTGGGGGAAGAGGTGGCGTTTGAGTTGACCCAAAGGTTGCATGGAGAAGGGCTTCGTGCCGCCGTCTCACTTCATTGAGGCAGAGTATAAGCTGTGAGCTGCCTGCCGCCCCACCATGTGGTTCATGCCGCCCTCGCACGCCCCTGATTCGAGCCGCCCCCCTCACCCTTGACTTGTGCATCCGTAGGTTCATACCGAATTTGATGCACTTGACGTGTGCTGACGCACTAGATTCGTGCCCCCTCACACCTAACTTGTACCTCCCTTGCACTAAGTTTGTTTGCACTAGACTTGTGCCTCGCCCTCAATCCAAACTTGGACCGCCCTCTCTTGTTCGTCTTCTGCCTAGCAGGCAGGCAGGAGAAGTTATGGAAGGAGTTGGAAGTGGCTCGCAAGGGCCGGCTTCTAAGGTGCCTCAAGCCCCCTCCCCTCCCTCCCCCCCCACCTCGTCTATTCTTTTTCCCTGTTTTCCCCGGCAGGCAGGAGAAGCTATGGAAGGAGTTGGAAGTGGCACGCAAGGGCCTCCAGGACCGAGGCGTGCTCTCCCGCTCTGTGAGTTGTTGCCTCTCTCCCGCTCTGTGAGTTGTTGCCTCTCTCCCGCTCTGTGAGTTGTTGCCTCTCTCCCGCTCTGTGAGTTGTTGCCTCTCTCCCGCTCTGTGAGTTGTTGCCTCTCCCGCTCTGTGAGTTGTTGCCTCTCTCCCGCTCTGTGAGTCGTTGCCTCTCTCCTGCTCTGTGAGTCGTTGCCTCTCTCCCGCTCTGTGAGTCGTTGCCTCTCTCTCACCCTGCTAGTTGTCTCTTCCTTTATTTCCTTCAGTAGGTGCTCTTGCTCTCTCTGTCGTTCGCTCCGTAAGTAAGGCCTCTCTCTTCCTCTCCCACACTCTCCACTGATCAGCCTCACTTATTCTTCGTTCTTCCACGCCACCCCCCCTCCCCCCTTAACAACCTTCCACCAGTCGACAGGAGACAGTGGGGGAGGTCGCTTCGCCTCTGCCATGTCGTCCTTCAGCCGCAAGAAGGAGCCTCCCCCACCTCCGCCCCCCACCGATGCCTCTCAGCCCCTGGCTCCCATGAAGGAGCTTGCAGGTGCTGTGCTGTTTTGTGATGGGTTGGGATGGGTTGGTGTGGGAAATGTTGCAAGAAAGAACCGCCCCCCCTTTTCCTCGTAGCCCCTGGCTCCCGTGAAGGAGCTTGCAGTTGTTGTACTGTTTTGTGATGGGTTGGGACGGGTTGGTGTGGGAAATGTTGCAAGAAGGAACCGGCCCCCCCTTTTCCTCGTAGCCCCTGGCTCCCATGAAGGAGCTTGCAGGTGCTGTGCTGTTTTGTGATGGGTTGGGATGGGTTGGTGTGGGAAATGTTGCAAGAAGGAACCGCCCCCCTCTTTTCCTCGTAGCCCCTGGCTCCCGTGAAGGAGCTTGCAGTTGTTGTGCTGTTTTGTGATGGGTTGGGATGGGTTGGTGTGGGAAATGTTGCAAGAAAGAACCGCCCCCCTCTTTTCCTCGTAGCCCCTGGCTCCTGTGAAGGAGCTTGCAGTTGTTGTGCTGTTTTGTGATGGGTTGGGATGGGTTGGTGTGGGAAATGTTGCAAGAAGGAACCGGCCCCCCCTTTTCCTCGTAGCCCCTGGCTCCCATGAAGGAGCTTGCAGGTGCTGTGCTGTTTTGTGATGGGTTGGGATGGGTTGGTGTGGGAAATGTTGCAAGAAAGAACCGCCCCCCTCTTTTCCTCGTAGCCCCTGGCTCCTGTGAAGGAGCTTGCAGTTGTTGTGCTGTTTTGTGATGGGTTGGGATGGGTTGGTGTGGGAAA
This sequence comes from Closterium sp. Yama58-4, assembly GCA_947470075.1. Classification (NCBI taxonomy): domain Eukaryota; kingdom Viridiplantae; phylum Streptophyta; class Zygnematophyceae; order Desmidiales; family Closteriaceae; genus Closterium; species Closterium sp. Yama58-4. The sequence goes on along the minus strand of CANIUD010000825.1, from coordinate 834,905 downwards.
TGTTGCAAGAAGGAACCGGCCCCCCCTTTTCCTCGTAGCCCCTGGCTCCCATGAAGGAGCTTGCAGGTGCTGTGCTGTTTTGTGATGGGTTGGGATGGGTTGGTGTGGGAAATGTTGCAAGAAGAAACCGCCCCCCTCTTTTCCTCGTAGCCCCTGGCTCCTATGAAGGAGCTTGCAGGTGCTGTGCTGTTTTGTGATGGGTTGGGATGGGTTGGTGTGGGAAATGTTGCAAGAAGGAACCGGCCCCCCCTTTTCCTTGTAGCCCCTGGCTCCCATGAAGGAGCTTGCAGGTGCTGTGCTGTTTTGTGATGGGTTGGGATGGGTTGGTGTGGGAAATGTTGCAAGAAGAAACCGCCCCCCTCTTTTCCTCGTAGCCCCTGGCTCCTATGAAGGAGCTTGCAGGTGCTGTGCTGTTTTGTGATGGGTTGGGATGGGCTGGGATGGGTTGGGATGGGATGGGATGGGATGGGATGGGATGGAATGGGATGGGATGGGATAGGATGGGATGGGATGGGATGGGATGGGGGATGGGATGGGATGGGATGGGATGGGATGGGATGGGATGGGATGGGATGGGATGGGATGGGATGCTGGAAGAAAGAGCTTCCCTCCTCTGCTCTCTGCCGATGGCTCGCAGCTCCTGGCTCCTGTGAATGAGTGTGCAGGTGCTGTTGTGTGCTTGGTTGGGTTGAGATGGGTTAGGACAGGTTGGGATGTGTTGTTGTGTTCTCTTCTGTATCACACATAAAGAAATGTCAAAGGAATGACCATATGCCTCATTTTTTCTGTTCGCCCTCTCAGGGTTCTTGTGGAAAGTACTTGTGTCCCTTTTATGCCAGAATTATGGCCCTTTTTATTGTTCTAACATAATTATGGCCCTTCTGTTCTTGCTATCGTTGCTGTCGTTGCTGTCGTTCCCGCTGGCAGGGTTCTTATGGAAAGTGAGCTCCAAGGGAGGGTGGAGCAAGCGCTGGTTCGCACTCAGCGACAAGACTGCTCGGGTATGCCACACAACCCAATCACTTGCCTCACGTCCCTGGTTTTTTATGTGAACAATCTCAATGAAAACGCTTCACCCTGTTTACCTTCCTTGCGCCTCCACCCACCGCTCTGTTTTTTTATTATTATTATTGTTGTTCTCCCTCCTTTTTCGCCGTGCCCCACCTCGCAGCTCTACTATGTGAAGAAGCCTGATGAGAAGACGCCTAGGGGAGTCATTCCTCTCGAGGTAAGGCACTACACTAGCGGTGCCGCGTTGAGTTGGGCTGTGGTGTGGAGGAAGGTAAGGTAAGGCACTAGCGGTGCCGCGTTGAGTTGGGCTGTGGTGTGTCGTCTGGGTAGTGGTTGTCGTCTGGGTAGTGGTAAGGCGGCGGCAATCGTTGATTTTCTTCTGCTTTTCTCCTCCTTCTTGGGTGGGGGGTGTTCAACTATGTCCGCCAGGATTCTCTCAGTAGGTGGGATATATATGGCAGGAACGAGTGCATTTTTCAAGAGTACTCTTTCCTGCTTCCCGTCTTTTCTGTCCCCATTCTTGCAGTATTGGCTATAGGATTGCCGCATAGTGGACAAACTAGAATGCTTCCTGAGGAGGTAGAGAGGAGTAAATTCCAGAAGAATTTCCCTCTATCCGTATTTTGTCCCCGTTTTTGCAACACTCGTTACAGGACTGCATAGTAGACGAGATAGTGCCTCCAGAGGAGGTGCCATCAGCGTCAGACATCAAAGCGGGGTCCAACCCTTCGGCTCAGGCACTCTCCTTCAAGATCGGCAACAGAGTGCCGTACAAGACCGTGGTCAAAGGTGGGTCAACGCTGGTCAAAGGTGGGTAACCGCTGGTCAATGGTAGGTCAATCAAGGCAGGGTCCAACCCCTCAGCACAGGCACTCTCCTTCAAGATCGGCAACAGAGTGCCGTACAAGACCGTGGTAGGTCAATGGTAGGTCAAACTCAAATGAATGTTCCCACTTGTCACATGTGACAAGCCTTTGGTCAAAGGCATGTTCTAACAGCCGTGTTTACTCCATGTTTGCGAGCATGGGCAGCGGCACACCAAGATGGTCAACTCAAGACCCCTTATATCCTGCCTCCTCTCACTCCCTCCCGACTTTCCATCCTCATACTTCTCAACGTTGCCCCCCTCCCCCATCACCCTCCCGTCCCCTGGTTCCACCAGTCCACACCCCCCCCCTTCAGTCCACCAGTCGCTCATCCTGCGGGCAGACAACATGGCGGAGAAGCAGCAGTGGGTGCCACAGCTTGCTCACTCTTCCTCTCTCCTCAACTCCACCTGCGTGCTCCCCTTCTCCCTCCCTCCTCTTCTCCCTCCCCCCGCCTCCAGTCCACCAGTCGCTCATCCTGCGGGCAGACAACATGGCGGAGAAGCAACAGTGGGTGACTCGCCTATGCAGCCACACCAAGGCCTTCAATGAGGCCCCGCCCCCGCATCTCCCTTCCCTCTCCCCTGCTCCCTTCCCCCACCAGTCCACCAGTCGCTCATCCTCCGAGCAGACAACATGGCGGAGAAGCAGCAGTGGGTGGCGCGCCTGCGCAGCCACACCAAGGCCTTCAAGGAGGCCCCGCCTCCACCCCCCCCTTCCTCCTCCACCGGGGGAGACACCGACCAATCAGGAGACGAAGGGGCCGGCAGGGATGGGGATTCTGCTGGTGCTGGTGGTGGGAGTGGGGGCAATATTGTGCCGGGGGCGCTGGGGCAGGGAGGGGGAGGGGTGGCGGGGGCGGGGCGGGTGGTGAATCCGGAGGAGGAGCTGAGGTACCAGGTGACAGAGGTGCGGCGATATGTGCAAGCGGTGCTTGTTCACCTGGCAGACAACATTCCCAAGGTTTGTGTGTAGCTCTGTGTGTGACGCAGGGCAGTGGGGCATTGAAGGGGGTATTGTCTGTGGTATGAGGTGGCTGAGGTGCGGCATTATGTGCAGGCAGTGCTTGTGCATCCCCACACTAAATGTGTGCCTGTGGGTAAGCCCCTGTGTGCGTGGCACAGGTTGTCTCAACGCTCGATACTTGCAGGCAGGCTGTGCTCATGCACCTGGCTGACAACATCCCCCAAGTGAGGCGCTGTGATTGTGACACAGGGCAATGGGGCATTCAAGAGGGTAGTGGTTGTTGTACCAGGTGACTGAAGTGCAGCAGTAGTGCACACAGGCTGTGCCTGTGCACCTGGCTGACAACATCCCCCAAGATTTGTGTGCATGTGTGTCTGCCTGTGTGCCTATGCATGTGTGTCTCTGGCCGACAGAATCCCAAAGACGCAACAGTGCGTGCATCACGCTAGCCGATACGTGCAGGCAGTGCTTGTGCATCTGGCAAGACACGCCCTTACTCTCTCTCGTTTGTTTCCCACACATCCAACCACCAGAGCCACCACCACCTCTGCTGTCATCGGGCCATAGTGCCGGCTCAGGTGGAGCAAGCGGGAAGTTCAATCCTGACGAAGCTGTACCAGACGGTGAAGCTGCATATGTGTGCCCTCACTCCCTCTCCTTCCTCTCCCTCCTTCTCCCCCCCCCCCTCCCCACACTTACCACAAGTCAGGCCATCGTGTTATCTCAGGTGGAGCGAGCACGGGACTCCATGCTCACCAAGCTGTACCAGACAGTGAGCAGCATGTCAGACGACAAGCTGCATTCCATGCTGCAGGAGGATGCGGAGAGCGCCGGCAAGCGTGACAAGTTCAAGCGCATGCGCGATGCCATGCTGCAACTGAAGCGAGCGCTTAGTTTGCACGAGGCGCGGGCGTCTGCTGAGGATGAAGGGCAAGGTGAGTGTCTCTCCCTTTTCCCCTCCTCTATCCCTCTTTCATTCCGTCTCTCTCCCTCTTTCCCTCTTTCTCTCTCCCCCTTCCCCTCGTTCTCTGAGTATTGCAAGCGCGAAAAATTCAAGCACATGTGTTCAAGCACCTAGCTGTGCGTTTTCATCCCTCTCTGTGCCATTTCCGCCCCTCTCTGTGCCATTTCCACCCCTCTCTGTGCCATTTCCACCCCTCTCTGTGCCCTGTCCATTCCCCTCCATGCTTCCATCTTGTGTCACCAGGCACCAAGGAGACAGTGGACGCGTGGAGAACAGCTTTCAACAAGGCCGCCTCTGCTGTTACCTCAATCTCTGTGCATATGCGCCCTCTCTCTCTCTGCCATCTTGTGCCCTGCTGTCCCATCAGGCACCAAGGAGACAGTGGACGCATGGAGAACAGCTTTCAACAAGGCAGCCCCTGCCTCTCCTTCAATCCCCGAAGAACCTTCTGCAGATTCCAACACTCTTCCCTCCCCTTCCTCTCGGAAATCGCCCCCACCACCGCCCTCCTCCTCCTCCTCATCATCATCATCCTCTTCTTCCAAAGCCTCCAAATCTTCAGCCTCGGCAGCCGTAGCAGCTGCTGCAGCAGCAGCGGCCGGTGCTGCTGCTGCTTCTCCCACCCCTCCGACCTCATCTGCAGCAGCAGCAGCAGCAGCAGGAGCAGCAGCAGCTGCAGGAGCGGGGGCTTCCTCTTATGGTATCACACATGCATCGTCATTCCAGCCTTCCCGCTCCTCCTCCGCCAATCAACAGCCGCCAGCTATCACCCGAGGCATGACCATGGGCTCCGTGCCCAACCCGCTAGGTGCGGGAGTTCCCGGAGCTATGGTCCCAGGTCCGGTGATGGCTCGGGGACCGCCCATGGTCCCGTCTGCAAGTACTGCCAGGAGTGCGAGTCCGCTGCGGCAGACCCTGGCAGGGGGGATGGATGCAGGAGGGGGGATGGGGAACCCCTTGCGTGCCACGTCTAGGAGAACCCCTCCTGCCCCGCCCACTGGTTTCAGCTTCAAGTAACTTGCGAGCGACGGGTGTGAGTCCTCTGATGCAGACCCTGGCAGGGGGGATGGATGCAGGAGGGGGGACGGGGAACCCCTTGCATGCCACGTCTAGGAGAACCCCTCCTGCCCCACCCACTGGTTTCAGCTTCAAGTAACTTGCGAGCGACGGGTGCGAGTCCTCTGATGCAGACCCTGGCAGGGGGGACGGATGCAGGAGGGGGGATGGGGAACCCCTTGCGTGCCACGTCTAGGAGAACCCCTCCTGCCCCATCCACTGGTTTCAGCGCAAGTATTGGTACTTACGAGGTGATTTGTGTGACTTACAAGTCTGAGGACTTGACATGCCCTTGTTTCACAGTTGTCACATCGCATGGATTGATTTCCTCGTGGAGGAAGAGTAACAGTATCAATCCTCTTCATGTTGCCAGGTTGTCAGGCTATTGCTGGTGTAGGGTGTAGGGGTCTGGTTTTAACGACGTCTAATACCGTTTGCAGAAGTTCCAAGTACATATGTGCATCCTACCAGTAAAGGAGCAATATAATGTGAAACACCTGAACAGATGTGAGGCTTGCCTGCAATTGGGTCCTAAAGTAAGACCTTGGGAAAACCATATACGTGGTGCATTTTGAGCCCAAGTACGGTGCACTCGCTCAGGCATATTCACGTCAAATTATACAGGAGATGGTACACCAAATTCCACACCATCGCTTCACCCACGGCCCCCTCATACCTTCCATCCGTTCCCGTGTTATTATTATTCTTGCCGTTTGCAGCCTCAACAAAGCAGGTGTGGTGTGGATCCTTTGGCCCGCACGTATCGTCGGGGCGAGGGGCTGCGATCAGCCAATCATTGAGAAGCTGCAGGCCGTACCGTCCCAAGTGCCCAGCAACAACTTTGTTCATGTGTGAAATGAGCGTATTTGTTCCGTCGTAGCAAAAGTCGTTGAGCCGTCTTGGAGGGATGCTTCGAAACAGAAACCACGGGCCCGGCCTAGAAGGCAGCACTGAAGCTTGATTTTCCTGCTGCTTTTTCTTTTGCTGCTGCTGCTGCTGCTGCTGCTGCTGCTGCTGCTGCTGCTGCTGCTGCTGCTGCTGCTGCTGCTGCTGCTGCTGCTGCTGCTGCTGCTGCTGCTGCTGCTGCTGCTGCTGCTGCTGCTGCTGCTGCTGCTGCTGCTGCTGCTGCTGTTGCTGCGCCTGCATTGCCAGTTCCCTCTGAGAGTAAACCCACTGCAGGTAGTTGGGAAGATAATGCCCCAACGCGTTCTCCGGCTCGGCACAGAAAATCGTCATCCAGAATCCACCGTCTACAAGCGTCACATTGGCTGTCGAGGAAATGTTTGGAAACGTGAGCAGTTCAAATGCCGTGACGTTCTTATAGCTGCATGGTGATTACAGTGAAGGGAGGAGTGGCAGAAAGGACAGGAAGGCACATGGCGTGTGTTTAGAGCCTTGAATCCTCCGGGAGGGATCAAGCCACGTGGGGGATGCAGGTGCTGAGGCAGCGGTTGCATTGCTACTCAATCGAGAGATGAACGCCACAAAATCAAGGGATGAAAACCATGGAACAGATTAGAATAAAAGAGACAAGCGTTGCTCGCACACTGCACCTGCATCCAAAAGGCCCGTCGATGTAAATCCCTCCGATCCAGTAGAAATTGAGCTTCAGAGGCTGCAAATTTGGGCTAGGGGGCGGCACGACCAATTGGAGGTCGGCATAGTAGTGTACAGTGGAAGCATTAGCCTTGCCAGTGAGTAGAAAATAGAGGTGGTGGTATAGGAAGCGCACGTGAGAATCCCCGACAAAGTTAATCTCGGAAATACCCCGGGATTGGAGGGCGGAGAGCCACTGAGAGACGGGGGGGAGGGGGTGCGCGCAGGGGTAGAGTTGCCACTCGTAGGCCAGCTTCTGTGCGTTGAACAGCCAGCGGCCGTGGATGGCATGGTCGCACGGCGAATCTGGACCGTACGTTGCATCATGAGAGGAACTGTTGCTGGCTTGGGACTCTTCAGTAGGAGTTACTTCGGTGGGTTGGTTGGTAACTGATTCGGTGGATGGTTCGGTAGCACGCTCGGTAGATGGTTTGAGAACTGGTCCGGCGGACGGTTTGGTGGGTGGGAGGACAGTCAGAACCCATTTGGCCATGACATGTGATTTTGTCCTTTGGACCCGATGCAAGTAGTCAGAAGCATAGTCCAGCATGTCGCACTCTGATTGGACGAGGACGCTGGTTATGACGAGGATGGGATAAGAAAGAAAGAAGGGGCATGTGGGATTATCAATAGTGAGCATGTGAAGGCTGAACAGAATTGGAGAGAAAGCTGTGAGGATTGAATCGTGCCGCCGTCTCACTTCATTGAGGCAGAGTATAAGCTGTGAGCTGCCTGCCGCCCCACCATGTGGTTCATGCCGCCCTCGCACGCCCCTGATTCGAGCCGCCCCCCTCACCCTTGACTTGTGCATCCGTAGGTTCATACCGAATTTGATGCACTTGACGTGTGCTGACGCACTAGATTCGTGCCCCCTCACACCTAACTTGTACCTCCCTTGCACTAAGTTTGTTTGCACTAGACTTGTGCCTCGCCCTCAATCCAAACTTGGACCGCCCTCTCTTGTTCGTCTTCTGCCTAGCAGGCAGGCAGGAGAAGTTATGGAAGGAGTTGGAAGTGGCTCGCAAGGGCCGGCTTCTAAGGTGCCTCAAGCCCCCTCCCCTCCCTCCCCCCCCACCTCGTCTATTCTTTTTCCCTGTTTTCCCCGGCAGGCAGGAGAAGCTATGGAAGGAGTTGGAAGTGGCACGCAAGGGCCTCCAGGACCGAGGCGTGCTCTCCCGCTCTGTGAGTTGTTGCCTCTCTCCCGCTCTGTGAGTTGTTGCCTCTCTCCCGCTCTGTGAGTTGTTGCCTCTCTCCCGCTCTGTGAGTTGTTGCCTCTCTCCCGCTCTGTGAGTTGTTGCCTCTCCCGCTCTGTGAGTTGTTGCCTCTCTCCCGCTCTGTGAGTCGTTGCCTCTCTCCTGCTCTGTGAGTCGTTGCCTCTCTCCCGCTCTGTGAGTCGTTGCCTCTCTCTCACCCTGCTAGTTGTCTCTTCCTTTATTTCCTTCAGTAGGTGCTCTTGCTCTCTCTGTCGTTCGCTCCGTAAGTAAGGCCTCTCTCTTCCTCTCCCACACTCTCCACTGATCAGCCTCACTTATTCTTCGTTCTTCCACGCCACCCCCCCTCCCCCCTTAACAACCTTCCACCAGTCGACAGGAGACAGTGGGGGAGGTCGCTTCGCCTCTGCCATGTCGTCCTTCAGCCGCAAGAAGGAGCCTCCCCCACCTCCGCCCCCCACCGATGCCTCTCAGCCCCTGGCTCCCATGAAGGAGCTTGCAGGTGCTGTGCTGTTTTGTGATGGGTTGGGATGGGTTGGTGTGGGAAATGTTGCAAGAAAGAACCGCCCCCCCTTTTCCTCGTAGCCCCTGGCTCCCGTGAAGGAGCTTGCAGTTGTTGTACTGTTTTGTGATGGGTTGGGACGGGTTGGTGTGGGAAATGTTGCAAGAAGGAACCGGCCCCCCCTTTTCCTCGTAGCCCCTGGCTCCCATGAAGGAGCTTGCAGGTGCTGTGCTGTTTTGTGATGGGTTGGGATGGGTTGGTGTGGGAAATGTTGCAAGAAGGAACCGCCCCCCTCTTTTCCTCGTAGCCCCTGGCTCCCGTGAAGGAGCTTGCAGTTGTTGTGCTGTTTTGTGATGGGTTGGGATGGGTTGGTGTGGGAAATGTTGCAAGAAAGAACCGCCCCCCTCTTTTCCTCGTAGCCCCTGGCTCCTGTGAAGGAGCTTGCAGTTGTTGTGCTGTTTTGTGATGGGTTGGGATGGGTTGGTGTGGGAAATGTTGCAAGAAGGAACCGGCCCCCCCTTTTCCTCGTAGCCCCTGGCTCCCATGAAGGAGCTTGCAGGTGCTGTGCTGTTTTGTGATGGGTTGGGATGGGTTGGTGTGGGAAATGTTGCAAGAAGAAACCGCCCCCCTCTTTTCCTCGTAGCCCCTGGCTCCTATGAAGGAGCTTGCAGGTGCTGTGCTGTTTTGTGATGGGTTGGGATGGGTTGGTGTGGGAAATGTTGCAAGAAGGAACCGGCCCCCCCTTTTCCTTGTAGCCCCTGGCTCCCATGAAGGAGCTTGCAGGTGCTGTGCTGTTTTGTGATGGGTTGGGATGGGTTGGTGTGGGAAATGTTGCAAGAAGAAACCGCCCCCCTCTTTTCCTCGTAGCCCCTGGCTCCTATGAAGGAGCTTGCAGGTGCTGTGCTGTTTTGTGATGGGTTGGGATGGGCTGGGATGGGTTGGGATGGGATGGGATGGGATGGGATGGGATGGAATGGGATGGGATGGGATAGGATGGGATGGGATGGGATGGGATGGGATGGGATGGGATGGGATGGGATGGGATGGGATGGGATGGGATGGGATGGGATGGGATGGGATGGGATGGGATGGGATGGGATGGGATGCTGGAAGAAAGAGCTTCCCTCCTCTGCTCTCTGCCGATGGCTCGCAGCTCCTGGCTCCTGTGAATGAGTGTGCAGGTGCTGTTGTGTGCTTGGTTGGGTTGAGATGGGTTAGGACAGGTTGGGATGTGTTGTTGTGTTCTCTTCTGTATCACACATAAAGAAATGTCAAAGGAATGACCATATGCCTCATTTTTTCTGTTCGCCCTCTCAGGGTTCTTGTGGAAAGTACTTGTGTCCCTTTTATGCCAGAATTATGGCCCTTTTTATTGTTCTAACATAATTATGGCCCTTCTGTTCTTGCTATCGTTGCTGTCGTTGCTGTCGTTCCCGCTGGCAGGGTTCTTATGGAAAGTGAGCTCCAAGGGAGGGTGGAGCAAGCGCTGGTTCGCACTCAGCGACAAGACTGCTCGGGTATGCCACACAACCCAATCACTTGCCTCACGTCCCTGGTTTTTTATGTGAACAATCTCAATGAAAACGCTTCACCCTGTTTACCTTCCTTGCGCCTCCACCCACCGCTCTGTTTTTTTATTATTATTATTGTTGTTCTCCCTCCTTTTTCGCCGTGCCCCACCTCGCAGCTCTACTATGTGAAGAAGCCTGATGAGAAGACGCCTAGGGGAGTCATTCCTCTCGAGGTAAGGCACTACACTAGCGGTGCCGCGTTGAGTTGGGCTGTGGTGTGGAGGAAGGTAAGGTAAGGCACTAGCGGTGCCGCGTTGAGTTGGGCTGTGGTGTGTCGTCTGGGTAGTGGTTGTCGTCTGGGTAGTGGTAAGGCGGCGGCAATCGTTGATTTTCTTCTGCTTTTCTCCTCCTTCTTGGGTGGGGGGTGTTCAACTATGTCCGCCAGGATTCTCTCAGTAGGTGGGATATATATGGCAGGAACGAGTGCATTTTTCAAGAGTACTCTTTCCTGCTTCCCGTCTTTTCTGTCCCCATTCTTGCAGTATTGGCTATAGGATTGCCGCATAGTGGACAAACTAGAATGCTTCCTGAGGAGGTAGAGAGGAGTAAATTCCAGAAGAATTTCCCTCTATCCGTATTTTGTCCCCGTTTTTGCAACACTCGTTACAGGACTGCATAGTAGACGAGATAGTGCCTCCAGAGGAGGTGCCATCAGCGTCAGACATCAAAGCGGGGTCCAACCCTTCGGCTCAGGCACTCTCCTTCAAGATCGGCAACAGAGTGCCGTACAAGACCGTGGTCAAAGGTGGGTCAACGCTGGTCAAAGGTGGGTAACCGCTGGTCAATGGTAGGTCAATCAAGGCAGGGTCCAACCCCTCAGCACAGGCACTCTCCTTCAAGATCGGCAACAGAGTGCCGTACAAGACCGTGGTAGGTCAATGGTAGGTCAAATCAAATGAATGTTCCCACTTGTCACATGTGACAAGCCTTTGGTCAAAGGCATGTTCTAACAGCCGTGTTTACTCCATGTTTGCGAGCATGGGCAGCGGCACACCAAGATGGTCAACTCAAGACCCCTTATATCCTGCCTCCTCTCACTCCCTCCCGACTTTCCATCCTCATACTTCTCAACGTTGCCCCCCTCCCCCATCACCCTCCCGTCCCCTGGTTCCACCAGTCCACACCCCCCCCCTTCAGTCCACCAGTCGCTCATCCTGCGGGCAGACAACATGGCGGAGAAGCAGCAGTGGGTGCCACAGCTTGCTCACTCTTCCTCTCTCCTCAACTCCACCTGCGTGCTCCCCTTCTCCCTCCCTCCTCTTCTCCCTCCCCCCGCCTCCAGTCCACCAGTCGCTCATCCTGCGGGCAGACAACATGGCGGAGAAGCAACAGTGGGTGACTCGCCTATGCAGCCACACCAAGGCCTTCAATGAGGCCCCGCCCCCGCATCTCCCTTCCCTCTCCCCTGCTCCCTTCCCCCACCAGTCCACCAGTCGCTCATCCTCCGAGCAGACAACATGGCGGAGAAGCAGCAGTGGGTGGCGCGCCTGCGCAGCCACACCAAGGCCTTCAAGGAGGCCCCGCCTCCACCCCCCCCTTCCTCCTCCACCGGGGGAGACACCGACCAATCAGGAGACGAAGGGGCCGGCAGGGATGGGGATTCTGCTGGTGCTGGTGGTGGGAGTGGGGGCAATATTGTGCCGGGGGCGCTGGGGCAGGGAGGGGGAGGGGTGGCGGGGGCGGGGCGGGTGGTGAATCCGGAGGAGGAGCTGAGGTACCAGGTGACAGAGGTGCGGCGATATGTGCAAGCGGTGCTTGTTCACCTGGCAGACAACATTCCCAAGGTTTGTGTGTAGCTCTGTGTGTGACGCAGGGCAGTGGGGCATTGAAGGGGGTATTGTCTGTGGTATGAGGTGGCTGAGGTGCGGCATTATGTGCAGGCAGTGCTTGTGCATCCCCACACTAAATGTGTGCCTGTGGGTAAGCCCCTGTGTGCGTGGCACAGGTTGTCTCAACGCTCGATACTTGCAGGCAGGCTGTGCTCATGCACCTGGCTGACAACATCCCCCAAGTGAGGCGCTGTGATTGTGACACAGGGCAATGGGGCATTCAAGAGGGTAGTGGTTGTTGTACCAGGTGACTGAAGTGCAGCAGTAGTGCACACAGGCTGTGCCTGTGCACCTGGCTGACAACATCCCCCAAGATTTGTGTGCATGTGTGTCTGCCTGTGTGCCTATGCATGTGTGTCTCTGGCCGACAGAATCCCAAAGACGCAACAGTGCGTGCATCACGCTAGCCGATACGTGCAGGCAGTGCTTGTGCATCTGGCAAGACACGCCCTTACTCTCTCTCGTTTGTTTCCCACACATCCAACCACCAGAGCCACCACCACCTCTGCTGTCATCGGGCCATAGTGCCGGCTCAGGTGGAGCAAGCGGGAAGTTCAATCCTGACGAAGCTGTACCAGACGGTGAAGCTGCATATGTGTGCCCTCACTCCCTCTCCTTCCTCTCCCTCCTTCTCCCCCCCCCCCTCCCCACACTTACCACAAGTCAGGCCATCGTGTTATCTCAGGTGGAGCGAGCACGGGACTCCATGCTCACCAAGCTGTACCAGACAGTGAGCAGCATGTCAGACGACAAGCTGCATTCCATGCTGCAGGAGGATGCGGAGAGCGCCGGCAAGCGTGACAAGTTCAAGCGCATGCGCGATGCCATGCTGCAACTGAAGCGAGCGCTTAGTTTGCACGAGGCGCGGGCGTCTGCTGAGGATGAAGGGCAAGGTGAGTGTCTCTCCCTTTTCCCCTCCTCTATCCCTCTTTCATTCCGTCTCTCTCCCTCTTTCCCTCTTTCTCTCTCCCCCTTCCCCTCGTTCTCTGAGTATTGCAAGCGCGAAAAATTCAAGCACATGTGTTCAAGCACCTAGCTGTGCGTTTTCATCCCTCTCTGTGCCATTTCCGCCCCTCTCTGTGCCATTTCCACCCCTCTCTGTGCCATTTCCACCCCTCTCTGTGCCCTGTCCATTCCCCTCCATGCTTCCATCTTGTGTCACCAGGCACCAAGGAGACAGTGGACGCGTGGAGAACAGCTTTCAACAAGGCCGCCTCTGCTGTTACCTCAATCTCTGTGCATATGCGCCCTCTCTCTCTCTGCCATCTTGTGCCCTGCTGTCCCATCAGGCACCAAGGAGACAGTGGACGCATGGAGAACAGCTTTCAACAAGGCAGCCCCTGCCTCTCCTTCAATCCCCGAAGAACCTTCTGCAGATTCCAACACTCTTCCCTCCCCTTCCTCTCGGAAATCGCCCCCACCACCGCCCTCCTCCTCCTCCTCATCATCATCATCCTCTTCTTCCAAAGCCTCCAAATCTTCAGCCTCGGCAGCCGTAGCAGCTGCTGCAGCAGCAGCGGCCGGTGCTGCTGCTGCTTCTCCCACCCCTCCGACCTCATCTGCAGCAGCAGCAGCAGCAGCAGGAGCAGCAGCAGCTGCAGGAGCGGGGGCTTCCTCTTATGGTATCACACATGCATCGTCATTCCAGCCTTCCCGCTCCTCCTCCGCCAATCAACAGCCGCCAGCTATCACCCGAGGCATGACCATGGGCTCCGTGCCCAACCCGCTAGGTGCGGGAGTTCCCGGAGCTATGGTCCCAGGTCCGGTGATGGCTCGGGGACCGCCCATGGTCCCGTCTGCAAGTACTGCCAGGAGTGCGAGTCCGCTGCGGCAGACCCTGGCAGGGGGGATGGATGCAGGAGGGGGGATGGGGAACCCCTTGCGTGCCACGTCTAGGAGAACCCCTCCTGCCCCGCCCACTGGTTTCAGCTTCAAGTAACTTGCGAGCGACGGGTGTGAGTCCTCTGATGCAGACCCTGGCAGGGGGGATGGATGCAGGAGGGGGGACGGGGAACCCCTTGCATGCCACGTCTAGGAGAACCCCTCCTGCCCCACCCACTGGTTTCAGCTTCAAGTAACTTGCGAGCGACGGGTGCGAGTCCTCTGATGCAGACCCTGGCAGGGGGGACGGATGCAGGAGGGGGGATGGGGAACCCCTTGCGTGCCACGTCTAGGAGAACCCCTCCTGCCCCATCCACTGGTTTCAGCGCAAGTATTGGTACTTACGAGGTGATTTGTGTGACTTACAAGTCTGAGGACTTGACATGCCCTTGTTTCACAGTTGTCACATCGCATGGATTGATTTCCTCGTGGAGGAAGAGTAACAGTATCAATCCTCTTCATGTTGCCAGGTTGTCAGGCTATTGCTGGTGTAGGGTGTAGGGGTCTGGTTTTAACGACGTCTAATACCGTTTGCAGAAGTTCCAAGTACATATGTGCATCCTACCAGTAAAGGAGCAATATAATGTGAAACACCTGAACAGATGTGAGGCTTGCCTGCAATTGGGTCCTAAAGTAAGACCTTGGGAAAACCATATACGTGGTGCATTTTGAGCCCAAGTACGGTGCACTCGCTCAGGCATATTCACGTCAAATTATACAGGAGATGGTACACCAAATTCCACACCATCGCTTCACCCACGGCCCCCTCATACCTTCCATCCGTTCCCGTGTTATTATTATTCTTGCCGTTTGCAGCCTCAACAAAGCAGGTGTGGTGTGGATCCTTTGGCCCGCACGTATCGTCGGGGCGAGGGGCTGCGATCAGCCAATCATTGAGAAGCTGCAGGCCGTACCGTCCCAAGTGCCCAGCAACAACTTTGTTCATGTGTGAAATGAGCGTATTTGTTCCGTCGTAGCAAAAGTCGTTGAGCCGTCTTGGAGGGATGCTTCGAAACAGAAACCACGGGCCCGGCCTAGAAGGCAGCACTGAAGCTTGATTTTCCTGCTGCTTTTTCTTTTGCTGCTGCTGCTGCTGCTGCTGCTGCTGCTGCTGCTGCTGCTGCTGCTGCTGCTGCTGCTGCTGCTGCTGCTGCTGCTGCTGCTGCTGCTGCTGCTGCTGCTGCTGCTGCTGCTGCTGCTGCTGTTGCTGCGCCTGCATTGCCAGTTCCCTCTGAGAGTAAACCCACTGCAGGTAGTTGGGAAGATAATGCCCCAACGCGTTCTCCGGCTCGGCACAGAAAATCGTCATCCAGAATCCACCGTCTACAAGCGTCACATTGGCTGTCGAGGAAATGTTTGGAAACGTGAGCAGTTCAAATGCCGTGACGTTCTTATAGCTGCATGGTGATTACAGTGAAGGGAGGAGTGGCAGAAAGGACAGGAAGGCACATGGCGTGTGTTTAGAGCCTTGAATCCTCCGGGAGGGATCAAGCCACGTGGGGGATGCAGGTGCTGAGGCAGCGGTTGCATTGCTACTCAATCGAGAGATGAACGCCACAAAATCAAGGGATGAAAACCATGGAACAGATTAGAATAAAAGAGACAAGCGTTGCTCGCACACTGCACCTGCATCCAAAAGGCCCGTCGATGTAAATCCCTCCGATCCAGTAGAAATTGAGCTTCAGAGGCTGCAAATTTGGGCTAGGGGGCGGCACGACCAATTGGAGGTCGGCATAGTAGTGTACAGTGGAAGCATTAGCCTTGCCAGTGAGTAGAAAATAGAGGTGGTGGTATAGGAAGCGCACGTGAGAATCCCCGACAAAGTTAATCTCGGAAATACCCCGGGATTGGAGGGCGGAGAGCCACTGAGAGACGGGGGGGAGGGGGTGCGCGCAGGGGTAGAGTTGCCACTCGTAGGCCAGCTTCTGTGCGTTGAACAGCCAGCGGCCGTGGATGGCATGGTCGCACGGCGAATCTGGACCGTACGTTGCATCATGAGAGGAACTGTTGCTGGCTTGGGACTCTTCAGTAGGAGTTACTTCGGTGGGTTGGTTGGTAACTGATTCGGTGGATGGTTCGGTAGCACGCTCGGTAGATGGTTTGAGAACTGGTCCGGCGGACGGTTTGGTGGGTGGGAGGACAGTCAGAACCCATTTGGCCATGACATGTGATTTTGTCCTTTGGACCCGATGCAAGTAGTCAGAAGCATAGTCCAGCATGTCGCACTCTGATTGGACGAGGACGCTGGTTATGACGAGGATGGGATAAGAAAGAAAGAAGGGGCATGTGGGATTATCAATAGTGAGCATGTGAAGGCTGAACAGAATTGGAGAGAAAGCTGTGAGGATTGAATCGTGCCGCCGTCTCACTTCATTGAGGCAGAGTATAAGCTGTGAGCTGCCTGCCGCCCCACCATGTGGTTCATGCCGCCCTCGCACGCCCCTGATTCGAGCCGCCCCCCTCACCCTTGACTTGTGCATCCGTAGGTTCATACCGAATTTGATGCACTTGACGTGTGCTGACGCACTAGATTCGTGCCCCCTCACACCTAACTTGTACCTCCCTTGCACTAAGTTTGTTTGCACTAGACTTGTGCCTCGCCCTCAATCCAAACTTGGACCGCCCTCTCTTGTTCGTCTTCTGCCTAGCAGGCAGGCAGGAGAAGTTATGGAAGGAGTTGGAAGTGGCTCGCAAGGGCCGGCTTCTAAGGTGCCTCAAGCCCCCTCCCCTCCCTCCCCCCCCACCTCGTCTATTCTTTTTCCCTGTTTTCCCCGGCAGGCAGGAGAAGCTATGGAAGGAGTTGGAAGTGGCACGCAAGGGCCTCCAGGACCGAGGCGTGCTCTCCCGCTCTGTGAGTTGTTGCCTCTCTCCCGCTCTGTGAGTTGTTGCCTCTCTCCCGCTCTGTGAGTTGTTGCCTCTCTCCCGCTCTGTGAGTTGTTGCCTCTCTCCCGCTCTGTGAGTTGTTGCCTCTCCCGCTCTGTGAGTTGTTGCCTCTCTCCCGCTCTGTGAGTCGTTGCCTCTCTCCTGCTCTGTGAGTCGTTGCCTCTCTCCCGCTCTGTGAGTCGTTGCCTCTCTCTCACCCTGCTAGTTGTCTCTTCCTTTATTTCCTTCAGTAGGTGCTCTTGCTCTCTCTGTCGTTCGCTCCGTAAGTAAGGCCTCTCTCTTCCTCTCCCACACTCTCCACTGATCAGCCTCACTTATTCTTCGTTCTTCCACGCCACCCCCCCTCCCCCCTTAACAACCTTCCACCAGTCGACAGGAGACAGTGGGGGAGGTCGCTTCGCCTCTGCCATGTCGTCCTTCAGCCGCAAGAAGGAGCCTCCCCCACCTCCGCCCCCCACCGATGCCTCTCAGCCCCTGGCTCCCATGAAGGAGCTTGCAGGTGCTGTGCTGTTTTGTGATGGGTTGGGATGGGTTGGTGTGGGAAATGTTGCAAGAAAGAACCGCCCCCCCTTTTCCTCGTAGCCCCTGGCTCCCGTGAAGGAGCTTGCAGTTGTTGTACTGTTTTGTGATGGGTTGGGACGGGTTGGTGTGGGAAATGTTGCAAGAAGGAACCGGCCCCCCCTTTTCCTCGTAGCCCCTGGCTCCCATGAAGGAGCTTGCAGGTGCTGTGCTGTTTTGTGATGGGTTGGGATGGGTTGGTGTGGGAAATGTTGCAAGAAGGAACCGCCCCCCTCTTTTCCTCGTAGCCCCTGGCTCCCGTGAAGGAGCTTGCAGTTGTTGTGCTGTTTTGTGATGGGTTGGGATGGGTTGGTGTGGGAAATGTTGCAAGAAAGAACCGCCCCCCTCTTTTCCTCGTAGCCCCTGGCTCCTGTGAAGGAGCTTGCAGTTGTTGTGCTGTTTTGTGATGGGTTGGGATGGGTTGGTGTGGGAAATGTTGCAAGAAGGAACCGGCCCCCCCTTTTCCTCGTAGCCCCTGGCTCCCATGAAGGAGCTTGCAGGTGCTGTGCTGTTTTGTGATGGGTTGGGATGGGTTGGTGTGGGAAATGTTGCAAGAAGAAACCGCCCCCCTCTTTTCCTCGTAGCCCCTGGCTCCTATGAAGGAGCTTGCAGGTGCTGTGCTGTTTTGTGATGGGTTGGGATGGGTTGGTGTGGGAAATGTTGCAAGAAGGAACCGGCCCCCCCTTTTCCTTGTAGCCCCTGGCTCCCATGAAGGAGCTTGCAGGTGCTGTGCTGTTTTGTGATGGGTTGGGATGGGTTGGTGTGGGAAATGTTGCAAGAAGAAACCGCCCCCCTCTTTTCCTCGTAGCCCCTGGCTCCTATGAAGGAGCTTGCAGGTGCTGTGCTGTTTTGTGATGGGTTGGGATGGGCTGGGATGGGTTGGGATGGGATGGGATGGGATGGGATGGGATGGAATGGGATGGGATGGGATAGGATGGGATGGGATGGGATGGGATGGGATGGGATGGGATGGGATGGGATGGGATGGGATGGGATGGGATGGGATGGGATGGGATGGGATGGGATGGGATGGGATGGGATGGGATGCTGGAAGAAAGAGCTTCCCTCCTCTGCTCTCTGCCGATGGCTCGCAGCTCCTGGCTCCTGTGAATGAGTGTGCAGGTGCTGTTGTGTGCTTGGTTGGGTTGAGATGGGTTAGGACAGGTTGGGATGTGTTGTTGTGTTCTCTTCTGTATCACACATAAAGAAATGTCAAAGGAATGACCATATGCCTCATTTTTTCTGTTCGCCCTCTCAGGGTTCTTGTGGAAAGTACTTGTGTCCCTTTTATGCCAGAATTATGGCCCTTTTTATTGTTCTAACATAATTATGGCCCTTCTGTTCTTGCTATCGTTGCTGTCGTTGCTGTCGTTCCCGCTGGCAGGGTTCTTATGGAAAGTGAGCTCCAAGGGAGGGTGGAGCAAGCGCTGGTTCGCACTCAGCGACAAGACTGCTCGGGTATGCCACACAACCCAATCACTTGCCTCACGTCCCTGGTTTTTTATGTGAACAATCTCAATGAAAACGCTTCACCCTGTTTACCTTCCTTGCGCCTCCACCCACCGCTCTGTTTTTTTATTATTATTATTGTTGTTCTCCCTCCTTTTTCGCCGTGCCCCACCTCGCAGCTCTACTATGTGAAGAAGCCTGATGAGAAGACGCCTAGGGGAGTCATTCCTCTCGAGGTAAGGCACTACACTAGCGGTGCCGCGTTGAGTTGGGCTGTGGTGTGGAGGAAGGTAAGGTAAGGCACTAGCGGTGCCGCGTTGAGTTGGGCTGTGGTGTGTCGTCTGGGTAGTGGTTGTCGTCTGGGTAGTGGTAAGGCGGCGGCAATCGTTGATTTTCTTCTGCTTTTCTCCTCCTTCTTGGGTGGGGGGTGTTCAACTATGTCCGCCAGGATTCTCTCAGTAGGTGGGATATATATGGCAGGAACGAGTGCATTTTTCAAGAGTACTCTTTCCTGCTTCCCGTCTTTTCTGTCCCCATTCTTGCAGTATTGGCTATAGGATTGCCGCATAGTGGACAAACTAGAATGCTTCCTGAGGAGGTAGAGAGGAGTAAATTCCAGAAGAATTTCCCTCTATCCGTATTTTGTCCCCGTTTTTGCAACACTCGTTACAGGACTGCATAGTAGACGAGATAGTGCCTCCAGAGGAGGTGCCATCAGCGTCAGACATCAAAGCGGGGTCCAACCCTTCGGCTCAGGCACTCTCCTTCAAGATCGGCAACAGAGTGCCGTACAAGACCGTGGTCAAAGGTGGGTCAACGCTGGTCAAAGGTGGGTAACCGCTGGTCAATGGTAGGTCAATCAAGGCAGGGTCCAACCCCTCAGCACAGGCACTCTCCTTCAAGATCGGCAACAGAGTGCCGTACAAGACCGTGGTAGGTCAATGGTAGGTCAAAATCAAATGAATGTTCCCACTTGTCACATGTGACAAGCCTTTGGTCAAAGGCATGTTCTAACAGCCGTGTTTACTCCATGTTTGCGAGCATGGGCAGCGGCACACCAAGATGGTCAACTCAAGACCCCTTATATCCTGCCTCCTCTCACTCCCTCCCGACTTTCCATCCTCATACTTCTCAACGTTGCCCCCCTCCCCCATCACCCTCCCGTCCCCTGGTTCCACCAGTCCACACCCCCCCCCTTCAGTCCACCAGTCGCTCATCCTGCGGGCAGACAACATGGCGGAGAAGCAGCAGTGGGTGCCACAGCTTGCTCACTCTTCCTCTCTCCTCAACTCCACCTGCGTGCTCCCCTTCTCCCTCCCTCCTCTTCTCCCTCCCCCCGCCTCCAGTCCACCAGTCGCTCATCCTGCGGGCAGACAACATGGCGGAGAAGCAACAGTGGGTGACTCGCCTATGCAGCCACACCAAGGCCTTCAATGAGGCCCCGCCCCCGCATCTCCCTTCCCTCTCCCCTGCTCCCTTCCCCCACCAGTCCACCAGTCGCTCATCCTCCGAGCAGACAACATGGCGGAGAAGCAGCAGTGGGTGGCGCGCCTGCGCAGCCACACCAAGGCCTTCAAGGAGGCCCCGCCTCCACCCCCCCCTTCCTCCTCCACCGGGGGAGACACCGACCAATCAGGAGACGAAGGGGCCGGCAGGGATGGGGATTCTGCTGGTGCTGGTGGTGGGAGTGGGGGCAATATTGTGCCGGGGGCGCTGGGGCAGGGAGGGGGAGGGGTGGCGGGGGCGGGGCGGGTGGTGAATCCGGAGGAGGAGCTGAGGTACCAGGTGACAGAGGTGCGGCGATATGTGCAAGCGGTGCTTGTTCACCTGGCAGACAACATTCCCAAGGTTTGTGTGTAGCTCTGTGTGTGACGCAGGGCAGTGGGGCATTGAAGGGGGTATTGTCTGTGGTATGAGGTGGCTGAGGTGCGGCATTATGTGCAGGCAGTGCTTGTGCATCCCCACACTAAATGTGTGCCTGTGGGTAAGCCCCTGTGTGCGTGGCACAGGTTGTCTCAACGCTCGATACTTGCAGGCAGGCTGTGCTCATGCACCTGGCTGACAACATCCCCCAAGTGAGGCGCTGTGATTGTGACACAGGGCAATGGGGCATTCAAGAGGGTAGTGGTTGTTGTACCAGGTGACTGAAGTGCAGCAGTAGTGCACACAGGCTGTGCCTGTGCACCTGGCTGACAACATCCCCCAAGATTTGTGTGCATGTGTGTCTGCCTGTGTGCCTATGCATGTGTGTCTCTGGCCGACAGAATCCCAAAGACGCAACAGTGCGTGCATCACGCTAGCCGATACGTGCAGGCAGTGCTTGTGCATCTGGCAAGACACGCCCTTACTCTCTCTCGTTTGTTTCCCACACATCCAACCACCAGAGCCACCACCACCTCTGCTGTCATCGGGCCATAGTGCCGGCTCAGGTGGAGCAAGCGGGAAGTTCAATCCTGACGAAGCTGTACCAGACGGTGAAGCTGCATATGTGTGCCCTCACTCCCTCTCCTTCCTCTCCCTCCTTCTCCCCCCCCCCTCCCCACACTTACCACAAGTCAGGCCATCGTGTTATCTCAGGTGGAGCGAGCACGGGACTCCATGCTCACCAAGCTGTACCAGACAGTGAGCAGCATGTCAGACGACAAGCTGCATTCCATGCTGCAGGAGGATGCGGAGAGCGCCGGCAAGCGTGACAAGTTCAAGCGCATGCGCGATGCCATGCTGCAACTGAAGCGAGCGCTTAGTTTGCACGAGGCGCGGGCGTCTGCTGAGGATGAAGGGCAAGGTGAGTGTCTCTCCCTTTTCCCCTCCTCTATCCCTCTTTCATTCCGTCTCTCTCCCTCTTTCCCTCTTTCTCTCTCCCCCTTCCCCTCGTTCTCTGAGTATTGCAAGCGCGAAAAATTCAAGCACATGTGTTCAAGCACCTAGCTGTGCGTTTTCATCCCTCTCTGTGCCATTTCCGCCCCTCTCTGTGCCATTTCCACCCCTCTCTGTGCCATTTCCACCCCTCTCTGTGCCCTGTCCATTCCCCTCCATGCTTCCATCTTGTGTCACCAGGCACCAAGGAGACAGTAGACGCGTGGAGAACAGCTTTCAACAAGGCCGCCTCTGCTGTTACCTCAATCTCTGTGCATATGCGCCCTCTCTCTCTCTGCCATCTTGTGCCCTGCTGTCCCATCAGGCACCAAGGAGACAGTGGACGCATGGAGAACAGCTTTCAACAAGGCAGCCCCTGCCTCTCCTTCAATCCCCGAAGAACCTTCTGCAGATTCCAACACTCTTCCCTCCCCTTCCTCTCGGAAATCGCCCCCACCACCGCCCTCCTCCTCCTCCTCATCATCATCATCCTCTTCTTCCAAAGCCTCCAAATCTTCAGCCTCGGCAGCCGTAGCAGCTGCTGCAGCAGCAGCGGCCGGTGCTGCTGCTGCTTCTCCCACCCCTCCGACCTCATCTGCAGCAGCAGCAGCAGCAGCAGGAGCAGCAGCAGCTGCAGGAGCGGGGGCTTCCTCTTATGGTATCACACATGCATCGTCATTCCAGCCTTCCCGCTCCTCCTCCGCCAATCAACAGCCGCCAGCTATCACCCGAGGCATGACCATGGGCTCCGTGCCCAACCCGCTAGGTGCGGGAGTTCCCGGAGCTATGGTCCCAGGTCCGGTGATGGCTCGGGGACCGCCCATGGTCCCGTCTGCAAGTACTGCCAGGAGTGCGAGTCCGCTGCGGCAGACCCTGGCAGGGGGGATGGATGCAGGAGGGGGGATGGGGAACCCCTTGCGTGCCACGTCTAGGAGAACCCCTCCTGCCCCGCCCACTGGTTTCAGCTTCAAGTAACTTGCGAGCGACGGGTGTGAGTCCTCTGATGCAGACCCTGGCAGGGGGGATGGATGCAGGAGGGGGGACGGGGAACCCCTTGCATGCCACGTCTAGGAGAACCCCTCCTGCCCCACCCACTGGTTTCAGCTTCAAGTAACTTGCGAGCGACGGGTGCGAGTCCTCTGATGCAGACCCTGGCAGGGGGGACGGATGCAGGAGGGGGGATGGGGAACCCCTTGCGTGCCACGTCTAGGAGAACCCCTCCTGCCCCATCCACTGGTTTCAGCGCAAGTATTGGTACTTACGAGGTGATTTGTGTGACTTACAAGTCTGAGGACTTGACATGCCCTTGTTTCACAGTTGTCACATCGCATGGATTGATTTCCTCGTGGAGGAAGAGTAACAGTATCAATCCTCTTCATGTTGCCAGGTTGTCAGGCTATTGCTGGTGTAGGGTGTAGGGGTCTGGTTTTAACGACGTCTAATACCGTTTGCAGAAGTTCCAAGTACATATGTGCATCCTACCAGTAAAGGAGCAATATAATGTGAAACACCTGAACAGATGTGAGGCTTGCCTGCAATTGGGTCCTAAAGTAAGACCTTGGGAAAACCATATACGTGGTGCATTTTGAGCCCAAGTACGGTGCACTCGCTCAGGCATATTCACGTCAAATTATACAGGAGATGGTACACCAAATTCCACACCATCGCTTCACCCACGGCCCCCTCATACCTTCCATCCGTTCCCGTGTTATTATTATTCTTGCCGTTTGCAGCCTCAACAAAGCAGGTGTGGTGTGGATCCTTTGGCCCGCACGTATCGTCGGGGCGAGGGGCTGCGATCAGCCAATCATTGAGAAGCTGCAGGCCGTACCGTCCCAAGTGCCCAGCAACAACTTTGTTCATGTGTGAAATGAGCGTATTTGTTCCGTCGTAGCAAAAGTCGTTGAGCCGTCTTGGAGGGATGCTTCGAAACAGAAACCACGGGCCCGGCCTAGAAGGCAGCACTGAAGCTTGATTTTCCTGCTGCTTTTTCTTTTGCTGCTGCTGCTGCTGCTGCTGCTGCTGCTGCTGCTGCTGCTGCTGCTGCTGCTGCTGCTGCTGCTGCTGCTGCTGCTGCTGCTGCTGCTGCTGCTGCTGCTGCTGCTGCTGCTGCTGCTGCTGCTGCTGCTGCTGCTGTTGCTGCGCCTGCATTGCCAGTTCCCTCTGAGAGTAAACCCACTGCAGGTAGTTGGGAAGATAATGCCCCAACGCGTTCTCCGGCTCGGCACAGAAAATCGTCATCCAGAATCCACCGTCTACAAGCGTCACATTGGCTGTCGAGGAAATGTTTGGAAACGTGAGCAGTTCAAATGCCGTGACGTTCTTATAGCTGCATGGTGATTACAGTGAAGGGAGGAGTGGCAGAAAGGACAGGAAGGCACATGGCGTGTGTTTAGAGCCTTGAATCCTCCGGGAGGGATCAAGCCACGTGGGGGATGCAGGTGCTGAGGCAGCGGTTGCATTGCTACTCAATCGAGAGATGAACGCCACAAAATCAAGGGATGAAAACCATGGAACAGATTAGAATAAAAGAGACAAGCGTTGCTCGCACACTGCACCTGCATCCAAAAGGCCCGTCGATGTAAATCCCTCCGATCCAGTAGAAATTGAGCTTCAGAGGCTGCAAATTTGGGCTAGGGGGCGGCACGACCAATTGGAGGTCGGCATAGTAGTGTACAGTGGAAGCATTAGCCTTGCCAGTGAGTAGAAAATAGAGGTGGTGGTATAGGAAGCGCACGTGAGAATCCCCGACAAAGTTAATCTCGGAAATACCCCGGGATTGGAGGGCGGAGAGCCACTGAGAGACGGGGGGGAGGGGGTGCGCGCAGGGGTAGAGTTGCCACTCGTAGGCCAGCTTCTGTGCGTTGAACAGCCAGCGGCCGTGGATGGCATGGTCGCACGGCGAATCTGGACCGTACGTTGCATCATGAGAGGAACTGTTGCTGGCTTGGGACTCTTCAGTAGGAGTTACTTCGGTGGGTTGGTTGGTAACTGATTCGGTGGATGGTTCGGTAGCACGCTCGGTAGATGGTTTGAGAACTGGTCCGGCGGACGGTTTGGTGGGTGGGAGGACAGTCAGAACCCATTTGGCCATGACATGTGATTTTGTCCTTTGGACCCGATGCAAGTAGTCAGAAGCATAGTCCAGCATGTCGCACTCTGATTGGACGAGGACGCTGGTTATGACGAGGATGGGATAAGAAAGAAAGAAGGGGCATGTGGGATTATCAATAGTGAGCATGTGAAGGCTGAACAGAATTGGAGAGAAAGCTGTGAGGATTGAATCGTGCCGCCGTCTCACTTCATTGAGGCAGAGTATAAGCTGTGAGCTGCCTGCCGCCCCACCATGTGGTTCATGCCGCCCTCGCACGCCCCTGATTCGAGCCGCCCCCCTCACCCTTGACTTGTGCATCCGTAGGTTCATACCGAATTTGATGCACTTGACGTGTGCTGACGCACTAGATTCGTGCCCCCTCACACCTAACTTGTACCTCCCTTGCACTAAGTTTGTTTGCACTAGACTTGTGCCTCGCCCTCAATCCAAACTTGGACCGCCCTCTCTTGTTCGTCTTCTGCCTAGCAGGCAGGCAGGAGAAGTTATGGAAGGAGTTGGAAGTGGCTCGCAAGGGCCGGCTTCTAAGGTGCCTCAAGCCCCCTCCCCTCCCTCCCCCCCCACCTCGTCTATTCTTTTTCCCTGTTTTCCCCGGCAGGCAGGAGAAGCTATGGAAGGAGTTGGAAGTGGCACGCAAGGGCCTCCAGGACCGAGGCGTGCTCTCCCGCTCTGTGAGTTGTTGCCTCTCTCCCGCTCTGTGAGTTGTTGCCTCTCTCCCGCTCTGTGAGTTGTTGCCTCTCTCCCGCTCTGTGAGTTGTTGCCTCTCTCCCGCTCTGTGAGTTGTTGCCTCTCTCCCGCTCTGTGAGTTGTTGCCTCTCTCCCGCTCTGTGAGTTGTTGCCTCTCTCCCGCTCTGTGAGTTGTTGCCTCTCCCGCTCTGTGAGTTGTTGCCTCTCTCCCGCTCTGTGAGTCGTTGCCTCTCTCCTGCTCTGTGAGTCGTTGCCTCTCTCCCGCTCTGTGAGTCGTTGCCTCTCTCTCACCCTGCTAGTTGTCTCTTCCTTTATTTCCTTCAGTAGGTGCTCTTGCTCTCTCTGTCGTTCGCTCCGTAAGTAAGGCCTCTCTCTTCCTCTCCCACACTCTCCACTGATCAGCCTCACTTATTCTTCGTTCTTCCACGCCACCCCCCCTCCCCCCTTAACAACCTTCCACCAGTCGACAGGAGACAGTGGGGGAGGTCGCTTCGCCTCTGCCATGTCGTCCTTCAGCCGCAAGAAGGAGCCTCCCCCACCTCCGCCCCCCACCGATGCCTCTCAGCCCCTGGCTCCCATGAAGGAGCTTGCAGGTGCTGTGCTGTTTTGTGATGGGTTGGGATGGGTTGGTGTGGGAAATGTTGCAAGAAAGAACCGCCCCCCCTTTTCCTCGTAGCCCCTGGCTCCCGTGAAGGAGCTTGCAGTTGTTGTACTGTTTTGTGATGGGTTGGGACGGGTTGGTGTGGGAAATGTTGCAAGAAGGAACCGGCCCCCCCTTTTCCTCGTAGCCCCTGGCTCCCATGAAGGAGCTTGCAGGTGCTGTGCTGTTTTGTGATGGGTTGGGATGGGTTGGTGTGGGAAATGTTGCAAGAAGGAACCGCCCCCCTCTTTTCCTCGTAGCCCCTGGCTCCCGTGAAGGAGCTTGCAGTTGTTGTGCTGTTTTGTGATGGGTTGGGATGGGTTGGTGTGGGAAATGTTGCAAGAAAGAACCGCCCCCCTCTTTTCCTCGTAGCCCCTGGCTCCTGTGAAGGAGCTTGCAGTTGTTGTGCTGTTTTGTGATGGGTTGGGATGGGTTGGTGTGGGAAATGTTGCAAGAAGGAACCGGCCCCCCCTTTTCCTCGTAGCCCCTGGCTCCCATGAAGGAGCTTGCAGGTGCTGTGCTGTTTTGTGATGGGTTGGGATGGGTTGGTGTGGGAAATGTTGCAAGAAGAAACCGCCCCCCTCTTTTCCTCGTAGCCCCTGGCTCCTATGAAGGAGCTTGCAGGTGCTGTGCTGTTTTGTGATGGGTTGGGATGGGTTGGTGTGGGAAATGTTGCAAGAAGGAACCGGCCCCCCCTTTTCCTTGTAGCCCCTGGCTCCCATGAAGGAGCTTGCAGGTGCTGTGCTGTTTTGTGATGGGTTGGGATGGGTTGGTGTGGGAAATGTTGCAAGAAGAAACCGCCCCCCTCTTTTCCTCGTAGCCCCTGGCTCCTATGAAGGAGCTTGCAGGTGCTGTGCTGTTTTGTGATGGGTTGGGATGGGCTGGGATGGGTTGGGATGGGATGGGATGGGATGGGATGGGATGGAATGGGATGGGATGGGATAGGATGGGATGGGATGGGATGGGATGGGATGGGATGGGATGGGATGGGATGGGATGGGATGGGATGGGATGGGATGGGATGGGATGCTGGAAGAAAGAGCTTCCCTCCTCTGCTCTCTGCCGATGGCTCGCAGCTCCTGGCTCCTGTGAATGAGTGTGCAGGTGCTGTTGTGTGCTTGGTTGGGTTGAGATGGGTTAGGACAGGTTGGGATGTGTTGTTGTGTTCTCTTCTGTATCACACATAAAGAAATGTCAAAGGAATGACCATATGCCTCATTTTTTCTGTTCGCCCTCTCAGGGTTCTTGTGGAAAGTACTTGTGTCCCTTTTATGCCAGAATTATGGCCCTTTTTATTGTTCTAACATAATTATGGCCCTTCTGTTCTTGCTATCGTTGCTGTCGTTGCTGTCGTTCCCGCTGGCAGGGTTCTTATGGAAAGTGAGCTCCAAGGGAGGGTGGAGCAAGCGCTGGTTCGCACTCAGCGACAAGACTGCTCGGGTATGCCACACAACCCAATCACTTGCCTCACGTCCCTGGTTTTTTATGTGAACAATCTCAATGAAAACGCTTCACCCTGTTTACCTTCCTTGCGCCTCCACCCACCGCTCTGTTTTTTTATTATTATTATTGTTGTTCTCCCTCCTTTTTCGCCGTGCCCCACCTCGCAGCTCTACTATGTGAAGAAGCCTGATGAGAAGACGCCTAGGGGAGTCATTCCTCTCGAGGTAAGGCACTACACTAGCGGTGCCGCGTTGAGTTGGGCTGTGGTGTGGAGGAAGGTAAGGTAAGGCACTAGCGGTGCCGCGTTGAGTTGGGCTGTGGTGTGTCGTCTGGGTAGTGGTTGTCGTCTGGGTAGTGGTAAGGCGGCGGCAATCGTTGATTTTCTTCTGCTTTTCTCCTCCTTCTTGGGTGGGGGGTGTTCAACTATGTCCGCCAGGATTCTCTCAGTAGGTGGGATATATATGGCAGGAACGAGTGCATTTTTCAAGAGTACTCTTTCCTGCTTCCCGTCTTTTCTGTCCCCATTCTTGCAGTATTGGCTATAGGATTGCCGCATAGTGGACAAACTAGAATGCTTCCTGAGGAGGTAGAGAGGAGTAAATTCCAGAAGAATTTCCCTCTATCCGTATTTTGTCCCCGTTTTTGCAACACTCGTTACAGGACTGCATAGTAGACGAGATAGTGCCTCCAGAGGAGGTGCCATCAGCGTCAGACATCAAAGCGGGGTCCAACCCTTCGGCTCAGGCACTCTCCTTCAAGATCGGCAACAGAGTGCCGTACAAGACCGTGGTCAAAGGTGGGTCAACGCTGGTCAAAGGTGGGTAACCGCTGGTCAATGGTAGGTCAATCAAGGCAGGGTCCAACCCCTCAGCACAGGCACTCTCCTTCAAGATCGGCAACAGAGTGCCGTACAAGACCGTGGTAGGTCAATGGTAGGTCAAACTCAAATGAATGTTCCCACTTGTCACATGTGACAAGCCTTTGGTCAAAGGCATGTTCTAACAGCCGTGTTTACTCCATGTTTGCGAGCATGGGCAGCGGCACACCAAGATGGTCAACTCAAGACCCCTTATATCCTGCCTCCTCTCACTCCCTCCCGACTTTCCATCCTCATACTTCTCAACGTTGCCCCCCTCCCCCATCACCCTCCCGTCCCCTGGTTCCACCAGTCCACACCCCCCCCCTTCAGTCCACCAGTCGCTCATCCTGCGGGCAGACAACATGGCGGAGAAGCAGCAGTGGGTGCCACAGCTTGCTCACTCTTCCTCTCTCCTCAACTCCACCTGCGTGCTCCCCTTCTCCCTCCCTCCTCTTCTCCCTCCCCCCGCCTCCAGTCCACCAGTCGCTCATCCTGCGGGCAGACAACATGGCGGAGAAGCAACAGTGGGTGACTCGCCTATGCAGCCACACCAAGGCCTTCAATGAGGCCCCGCCCCCGCATCTCCCTTCCCTCTCCCCTGCTCCCTTCCCCCACCAGTCCACCAGTCGCTCATCCTCCGAGCAGACAACATGGCGGAGAAGCAGCAGTGGGTGGCGCGCCTGCGCAGCCACACCAAGGCCTTCAAGGAGGCCCCGCCTCCACCCCCCCCTTCCTCCTCCACCGGGGGAGACACCGACCAATCAGGAGACGAAGGGGCCGGCAGGGATGGGGATTCTGCTGGTGCTGGTGGTGGGAGTGGGGGCAATATTGTGCCGGGGGCGCTGGGGCAGGGAGGGGGAGGGGTGGCGGGGGCGGGGCGGGTGGTGAATCCGGAGGAGGAGCTGAGGTACCAGGTGACAGAGGTGCGGCGATATGTGCAAGCGGTGCTTGTTCACCTGGCAGACAACATTCCCAAGGTTTGTGTGTAGCTCTGTGTGTGACGCAGGGCAGTGGGGCATTGAAGGGGGTATTGTCTGTGGTATGAGGTGGCTGAGGTGCGGCATTATGTGCAGGCAGTGCTTGTGCATCCCCACACTAAATGTGTGCCTGTGGGTAAGCCCCTGTGTGCGTGGCACAGGTTGTCTCAACGCTCGATACTTGCAGGCAGGCTGTGCTCATGCACCTGGCTGACAACATCCCCCAAGTGAGGCGCTGTGATTGTGACACAGGGCAATGGGGCATTCAAGAGGGTAGTGGTTGTTGTACCAGGTGACTGAAGTGCAGCAGTAGTGCACACAGGCTGTGCCTGTGCACCTGGCTGACAACATCCCCCAAGATTTGTGTGCATGTGTGTCTGCCTGTGTGCCTATGCATGTGTGTCTCTGGCCGACAGAATCCCAAAGACGCAACAGTGCGTGCATCACGCTAGCCGATACGTGCAGGCAGTGCTTGTGCATCTGGCAAGACACGCCCTTACTCTCTCTCGTTTGTTTCCCACACATCCAACCACCAGAGCCACCACCACCTCTGCTGTCATCGGGCCATAGTGCCGGCTCAGGTGGAGCAAGCGGGAAGTTCAATCCTGACGAAGCTGTACCAGACGGTGAAGCTGCATATGTGTGCCCTCACTCCCTCTCCTTCCTCTCCCTCCTTCTCCCCCCCCCCCTCCCCACACTTACCACAAGTCAGGCCATCGTGTTATCTCAGGTGGAGCGAGCACGGGACTCCATGCTCACCAAGCTGTACCAGACAGTGAGCAGCATGTCAGACGACAAGCTGCATTCCATGCTGCAGGAGGATGCGGAGAGCGCCGGCAAGCGTGACAAGTTCAAGCGCATGCGCGATGCCATGCTGCAACTGAAGCGAGCGCTTAGTTTGCACGAGGCGCGGGCGTCTGCTGAGGATGAAGGGCAAGGTGAGTGTCTCTCCCTTTTCCCCTCCTCTATCCCTCTTTCATTCCGTCTCTCTCCCTCTTTCCCTCTTTCTCTCTCCCCCTTCCCCTCGTTCTCTGAGTATTGCAAGCGCGAAAAATTCAAGCACATGTGTTCAAGCACCTAGCTGTGCGTTTTCATCCCTCTCTGTGCCATTTCCGCCCCTCTCTGTGCCATTTCCACCCCTCTCTGTGCCATTTCCACCCCTCTCTGTGCCCTGTCCATTCCCCTCCATGCTTCCATCTTGTGTCACCAGGCACCAAGGAGACAGTAGACGCGTGGAGAACAGCTTTCAACAAGGCCGCCTCTGCTGTTACCTCAATCTCTGTGCATATGCGCCCTCTCTCTCTCTGCCATCTTGTGCCCTGCTGTCCCATCAGGCACCAAGGAGACAGTGGACGCATGGAGAACAGCTTTCAACAAGGCAGCCCCTGCCTCTCCTTCAATCCCCGAAGAACCTTCTGCAGATTCCAACACTCTTCCCTCCCCTTCCTCTCGGAAATCGCCCCCACCACCGCCCTCCTCCTCCTCCTCATCATCATCATCCTCTTCTTCCAAAGCCTCCAAATCTTCAGCCTCGGCAGCCGTAGCAGCTGCTGCAGCAGCAGCGGCCGGTGCTGCTGCTGCTTCTCCCACCCCTCCGACCTCATCTGCAGCAGCAGCAGCAGCAGCAGGAGCAGCAGCAGCTGCAGGAGCGGGGGCTTCCTCTTATGGTATCACACATGCATCGTCATTCCAGCCTTCCCGCTCCTCCTCCGCCAATCAACAGCCGCCAGCTATCACCCGAGGCATGACCATGGGCTCCGTGCCCAACCCGCTAGGTGCGGGAGTTCCCGGAGCTATGGTCCCAGGTCCGGTGATGGCTCGGGGACCGCCCATGGTCCCGTCTGCAAGTACTGCCAGGAGTGCGAGTCCGCTGCGGCAGACCCTGGCAGGGGGGATGGATGCAGGAGGGGGGATGGGGAACCCCTTGCGTGCCACGTCTAGGAGAACCCCTCCTGCCCCGCCCACTGGTTTCAGCTTCAAGTAACTTGCGAGCGACGGGTGTGAGTCCTCTGATGCAGACCCTGGCAGGGGGGATGGATGCAGGAGGGGGGACGGGGAACCCCTTGCATGCCACGTCTAGGAGAACCCCTCCTGCCCCACCCACTGGTTTCAGCTTCAAGTAACTTGCGAGCGACGGGTGCGAGTCCTCTGATGCAGACCCTGGCAGGGGGGACGGATGCAGGAGGGGGGATGGGGAACCCCTTGCGTGCCACGTCTAGGAGAACCCCTCCTGCCCCATCCACTGGTTTCAGCGCAAGTATTGGTACTTACGAGGTGATTTGTGTGACTTACAAGTCTGAGGACTTGACATGCCCTTGTTTCACAGTTGTCACATCGCATGGATTGATTTCCTCGTGGAGGAAGAGTAACAGTATCAATCCTCTTCATGTTGCCAGGTTGTCAGGCTATTGCTGGTGTAGGGTGTAGGGGTCTGGTTTTAACGACGTCTAATACCGTTTGCAGAAGTTCCAAGTACATATGTGCATCCTACCAGTAAAGGAGCAATATAATGTGAAACACCTGAACAGATGTGAGGCTTGCCTGCAATTGGGTCCTAAAGTAAGACCTTGGGAAAACCATATACGTGGTGCATTTTGAGCCCAAGTACGGTGCACTCGCTCAGGCATATTCACGTCAAATTATACAGGAGATGGTACACCAAATTCCACACCATCGCTTCACCCACGGCCCCCTCATACCTTCCATCCGTTCCCGTGTTATTATTATTCTTGCCGTTTGCAGCCTCAACAAAGCAGGTGTGGTGTGGATCCTTTGGCCCGCACGTATCGTCGGGGCGAGGGGCTGCGATCAGCCAATCATTGAGAAGCTGCAGGCCGTACCGTCCCAAGTGCCCAGCAACAACTTTGTTCATGTGTGAAATGAGCGTATTTGTTCCGTCGTAGCAAAAGTCGTTGAGCCGTCTTGGAGGGATGCTTCGAAACAGAAACCACGGGCCCGGCCTAGAAGGCAGCACTGAAGCTTGATTTTCCTGCTGCTTTTTCTTTTGCTGCTGCTGCTGCTGCTGCTGCTGCTGCTGCTGCTGCTGCTGCTGCTGCTGCTGCTGCTGCTGCTGCTGCTGCTGCTGCTGCTGCTGCTGCTGCTGCTGCTGCTGCTGCTGCTGCTGCTGCTGCTGCTGCTGCTGCTGCTGCTGTTGCTGCGCCTGCATTGCCAGTTCCCTCTGAGAGTAAACCCACTGCAGGTAGTTGGGAAGATAATGCCCCAACGCGTTCTCCGGCTCGGCACAGAAAATCGTCATCCAGAATCCACCGTCTACAAGCGTCACATTGGCTGTCGAGGAAATGTTTGGAAACGTGAGCAGTTCAAATGCCGTGACGTTCTTATAGCTGCATGGTGATTACAGTGAAGGGAGGAGTGGCAGAAAGGACAGGAAGGCACATGGCGTGTGTTTAGAGCCTTGAATCCTCCGGGAGGGATCAAGCCACGTGGGGGATGCAGGTGCTGAGGCAGCGGTTGCATTGCTACTCAATCGAGAGATGAACGCCACAAAATCAAGGGATGAAAACCATGGAACAGATTAGAATAAAAGAGACAAGCGTTGCTCGCACACTGCACCTGCATCCAAAAGGCCCGTCGATGTAAATCCCTCCGATCCAGTAGAAATTGAGCTTCAGAGGCTGCAAATTTGGGCTAGGGGGCGGCACGACCAATTGGAGGTCGGCATAGTAGTGTACAGTGGAAGCATTAGCCTTGCCAGTGAGTAGAAAATAGAGGTGGTGGTATAGGAAGCGCACGTGAGAATCCCCGACAAAGTTAATCTCGGAAATACCCCGGGATTGGAGGGCGGAGAGCCACTGAGAGACGGGGGGGAGGGGGTGCGCGCAGGGGTAGAGTTGCCACTCGTAGGCCAGCTTCTGTGCGTTGAACAGCCAGCGGCCGTGGATGGCATGGTCGCACGGCGAATCTGGACCGTACGTTGCATCATGAGAGGAACTGTTGCTGGCTTGGGACTCTTCAGTAGGAGTTACTTCGGTGGGTTGGTTGGTAACTGATTCGGTGGATGGTTCGGTAGCACGCTCGGTAGATGGTTTGAGAACTGGTCCGGCGGACGGTTTGGTGGGTGGGAGGACAGTCAGAACCCATTTGGCCATGACATGTGATTTTGTCCTTTGGACCCGATGCAAGTAGTCAGAAGCATAGTCCAGCATGTCGCACTCTGATTGGACGAGGACGCTGGTTATGACGAGGATGGGATAAGAAAGAAAGAAGGGGCATGTGGGATTATCAATAGTGAGCATGTGAAGGCTGAACAGAATTGGAGAGAAAGCTGTGAGGATTGAATCGTGCCGCCGTCTCACTTCATTGAGGCAGAGTATAAGCTGTGAGCTGCCTGCCGCCCCACCATGTGGTTCATGCCGCCCTCGCACGCCCCTGATTCGAGCCGCCCCCCTCACCCTTGACTTGTGCATCCGTAGGTTCATACCGAATTTGATGCACTTGACGTGTGCTGACGCACTAGATTCGTGCCCCCTCACACCTAACTTGTACCTCCCTTGCACTAAGTTTGTTTGCACTAGACTTGTGCCTCGCCCTCAATCCAAACTTGGACCGCCCTCTCTTGTTCGTCTTCTGCCTAGCAGGCAGGCAGGAGAAGTTATGGAAGGAGTTGGAAGTGGCTCGCAAGGGCCGGCTTCTAAGGTGCCTCAAGCCCCCTCCCCTCCCTCCCCCCCCACCTCGTCTATTCTTTTTCCCTGTTTTCCCCGGCAGGCAGGAGAAGCTATGGAAGGAGTTGGAAGTGGCACGCAAGGGCCTCCAGGACCGAGGCGTGCTCTCCCGCTCTGTGAGTTGTTGCCTCTCTCCCGCTCTGTGAGTTGTTGCCTCTCTCCCGCTCTGTGAGTTGTTGCCTCTCTCCCGCTCTGTGAGTTGTTGCCTCTCTCCCGCTCTGTGAGTTGTTGCCTCTCTCCCGCTCTGTGAGTTGTTGCCTCTCCCGCTCTGTGAGTTGTTGCCTCTCTCCCGCTCTGTGAGTCGTTGCCTCTCTCCTGCTCTGTGAGTCGTTGCCTCTCTCCCGCTCTGTGAGTCGTTGCCTCTCTCTCACCCTGCTAGTTGTCTCTTCCTTTATTTCCTTCAGTAGGTGCTCTTGCTCTCTCTGTCGTTCGCTCCGTAAGTAAGGCCTCTCTCTTCCTCTCCCACACTCTCCACTGATCAGCCTCACTTATTCTTCGTTCTTCCACGCCACCCCCCCTCCCCCCTTAACAACCTTCCACCAGTCGACAGGAGACAGTGGGGGAGGTCGCTTCGCCTCTGCCATGTCGTCCTTCAGCCGCAAGAAGGAGCCTCCCCCACCTCCGCCCCCCACCGATGCCTCTCAGCCCCTGGCTCCCATGAAGGAGCTTGCAGGTGCTGTGCTGTTTTGTGATGGGTTGGGATGGGTTGGTGTGGGAAATGTTGCAAGAAAGAACCGCCCCCCCTTTTCCTCGTAGCCCCTGGCTCCCGTGAAGGAGCTTGCAGTTGTTGTACTGTTTTGTGATGGGTTGGGACGGGTTGGTGTGGGAAATGTTGCAAGAAGGAACCGGCCCCCCCTTTTCCTCGTAGCCCCTGGCTCCCATGAAGGAGCTTGCAGGTGCTGTGCTGTTTTGTGATGGGTTGGGATGGGTTGGTGTGGGAAATGTTGCAAGAAGGAACCGCCCCCCTCTTTTCCTCGTAGCCCCTGGCTCCCGTGAAGGAGCTTGCAGTTGTTGTGCTGTTTTGTGATGGGTTGGGATGGGTTGGTGTGGGAAATGTTGCAAGAAAGAACCGCCCCCCTCTTTTCCTCGTAGCCCCTGGCTCCTGTGAAGGAGCTTGCAGTTGTTGTGCTGTTTTGTGATGGGTTGGGATGGGTTGGTGTGGGAAATGTTGCAAGAAGGAACCGGCCCCCCCTTTTCCTCGTAGCCCCTGGCTCCCATGAAGGAGCTTGCAGGTGCTGTGCTGTTTTGTGATGGGTTGGGATGGGTTGGTGTGGGAAATGTTGCAAGAAGAAACCGCCCCCCTCTTTTCCTCGTAGCCCCTGGCTCCTATGAAGGAGCTTGCAGGTGCTGTGCTGTTTTGTGATGGGTTGGGATGGGTTGGTGTGGGAAATGTTGCAAGAAGGAACCGGCCCCCCCTTTTCCTTGTAGCCCCTGGCTCCCATGAAGGAGCTTGCAGGTGCTGTGCTGTTTTGTGATGGGTTGGGATGGGTTGGTGTGGGAAATGTTGCAAGAAGAAACCGCCCCCCTCTTTTCCTCGTAGCCCCTGGCTCCTATGAAGGAGCTTGCAGGTGCTGTGCTGTTTTGTGATGGGTTGGGATGGGCTGGGATGGGTTGGGATGGGATGGGATGGGATGGGATGGGATGGAATGGGATGGGATGGGATAGGATGGGATGGGATGGGATGGGATGGGATGGGATGGGATGGGATGGGATGGGATGGGATGGGATGGGATGGGATGGGATGGGATGGGATGCTGGAAGAAAGAGCTTCCCTCCTCTGCTCTCTGCCGATGGCTCGCAGCTCCTGGCTCCTGTGAATGAGTGTGCAGGTGCTGTTGTGTGCTTGGTTGGGTTGAGATGGGTTAGGACAGGTTGGGATGTGTTGTTGTGTTCTCTTCTGTATCACACATAAAGAAATGTCAAAGGAATGACCATATGCCTCATTTTTTCTGTTCGCCCTCTCAGGGTTCTTGTGGAAAGTACTTGTGTCCCTTTTATGCCAGAATTATGGCCCTTTTTATTGTTCTAACATAATTATGGCCCTTCTGTTCTTGCTATCGTTGCTGTCGTTGCTGTCGTTCCCGCTGGCAGGGTTCTTATGGAAAGTGAGCTCCAAGGGAGGGTGGAGCAAGCGCTGGTTCGCACTCAGCGACAAGACTGCTCGGGTATGCCACACAACCCAATCACTTGCCTCACGTCCCTGGTTTTTTATGTGAACAATCTCAATGAAAACGCTTCACCCTGTTTACCTTCCTTGCGCCTCCACCCACCGCTCTGTTTTTTTATTATTATTATTGTTGTTCTCCCTCCTTTTTCGCCGTGCCCCACCTCGCAGCTCTACTATGTGAAGAAGCCTGATGAGAAGACGCCTAGGGGAGTCATTCCTCTCGAGGTAAGGCACTACACTAGCGGTGCCGCGTTGAGTTGGGCTGTGGTGTGGAGGAAGGTAAGGTAAGGCACTAGCGGTGCCGCGTTGAGTTGGGCTGTGGTGTGTCGTCTGGGTAGTGGTTGTCGTCTGGGTAGTGGTAAGGCGGCGGCAATCGTTGATTTTCTTCTGCTTTTCTCCTCCTTCTTGGGTGGGGGGTGTTCAACTATGTCCGCCAGGATTCTCTCAGTAGGTGGGATATATATGGCAGGAACGAGTGCATTTTTCAAGAGTACTCTTTCCTGCTTCCCGTCTTTTCTGTCCCCATTCTTGCAGTATTGGCTATAGGATTGCCGCATAGTGGACAAACTAGAATGCTTCCTGAGGAGGTAGAGAGGAGTAAATTCCAGAAGAATTTCCCTCTATCCGTATTTTGTCCCCGTTTTTGCAACACTCGTTACAGGACTGCATAGTAGACGAGATAGTGCCTCCAGAGGAGGTGCCATCAGCGTCAGACATCAAAGCGGGGTCCAACCCTTCGGCTCAGGCACTCTCCTTCAAGATCGGCAACAGAGTGCCGTACAAGACCGTGGTCAAAGGTGGGTCAACGCTGGTCAAAGGTGGGTAACCGCTGGTCAATGGTAGGTCAATCAAGGCAGGGTCCAACCCCTCAGCACAGGCACTCTCCTTCAAGATCGGCAACAGAGTGCCGTACAAGACCGTGGTAGGTCAATGGTAGGTCAAACTCAAATGAATGTTCCCACTTGTCACATGTGACAAGCCTTTGGTCAAAGGCATGTTCTAACAGCCGTGTTTACTCCATGTTTGCGAGCATGGGCAGCGGCACACCAAGATGGTCAACTCAAGACCCCTTATATCCTGCCTCCTCTCACTCCCTCCCGACTTTCCATCCTCATACTTCTCAACGTTGCCCCCCTCCCCCATCACCCTCCCGTCCCCTGGTTCCACCAGTCCACACCCCCCCCCTTCAGTCCACCAGTCGCTCATCCTGCGGGCAGACAACATGGCGGAGAAGCAGCAGTGGGTGCCACAGCTTGCTCACTCTTCCTCTCTCCTCAACTCCACCTGCGTGCTCCCCTTCTCCCTCCCTCCTCTTCTCCCTCCCCCCGCCTCCAGTCCACCAGTCGCTCATCCTGCGGGCAGACAACATGGCGGAGAAGCAACAGTGGGTGACTCGCCTATGCAGCCACACCAAGGCCTTCAATGAGGCCCCGCCCCCGCATCTCCCTTCCCTCTCCCCTGCTCCCTTCCCCCACCAGTCCACCAGTCGCTCATCCTCCGAGCAGACAACATGGCGGAGAAGCAGCAGTGGGTGGCGCGCCTGCGCAGCCACACCAAGGCCTTCAAGGAGGCCCCGCCTCCACCCCCCCCTTCCTCCTCCACCGGGGGAGACACCGACCAATCAGGAGACGAAGGGGCCGGCAGGGATGGGGATTCTGCTGGTGCTGGTGGTGGGAGTGGGGGCAATATTGTGCCGGGGGCGCTGGGGCAGGGAGGGGGAGGGGTGGCGGGGGCGGGGCGGGTGGTGAATCCGGAGGAGGAGCTGAGGTACCAGGTGACAGAGGTGCGGCGATATGTGCAAGCGGTGCTTGTTCACCTGGCAGACAACATTCCCAAGGTTTGTGTGTAGCTCTGTGTGTGACGCAGGGCAGTGGGGCATTGAAGGGGGTATTGTCTGTGGTATGAGGTGGCTGAGGTGCGGCATTATGTGCAGGCAGTGCTTGTGCATCCCCACACTAAATGTGTGCCTGTGGGTAAGCCCCTGTGTGCGTGGCACAGGTTGTCTCAACGCTCGATACTTGCAGGCAGGCTGTGCTCATGCACCTGGCTGACAACATCCCCCAAGTGAGGCGCTGTGATTGTGACACAGGGCAATGGGGCATTCAAGAGGGTAGTGGTTGTTGTACCAGGTGACTGAAGTGCAGCAGTAGTGCACACAGGCTGTGCCTGTGCACCTGGCTGACAACATCCCCCAAGATTTGTGTGCATGTGTGTCTGCCTGTGTGCCTATGCATGTGTGTCTCTGGCCGACAGAATCCCAAAGACGCAACAGTGCGTGCATCACGCTAGCCGATACGTGCAGGCAGTGCTTGTGCATCTGGCAAGACACGCCCTTACTCTCTCTCGTTTGTTTCCCACACATCCAACCACCAGAGCCACCACCACCTCTGCTGTCATCGGGCCATAGTGCCGGCTCAGGTGGAGCAAGCGGGAAGTTCAATCCTGACGAAGCTGTACCAGACGGTGAAGCTGCATATGTGTGCCCTCACTCCCTCTCCTTCCTCTCCCTCCTTCTCCCCCCCCCCCTCCCCACACTTACCACAAGTCAGGCCATCGTGTTATCTCAGGTGGAGCGAGCACGGGACTCCATGCTCACCAAGCTGTACCAGACAGTGAGCAGCATGTCAGACGACAAGCTGCATTCCATGCTGCAGGAGGATGCGGAGAGCGCCGGCAAGCGTGACAAGTTCAAGCGCATGCGCGATGCCATGCTGCAACTGAAGCGAGCGCTTAGTTTGCACGAGGCGCGGGCGTCTGCTGAGGATGAAGGGCAAGGTGAGTGTCTCTCCCTTTTCCCCTCCTCTATCCCTCTTTCATTCCGTCTCTCTCCCTCTTTCCCTCTTTCTCTCTCCCCCTTCCCCTCGTTCTCTGAGTATTGCAAGCGCGAAAAATTCAAGCACATGTGTTCAAGCACCTAGCTGTGCGTTTTCATCCCTCTCTGTGCCATTTCCGCCCCTCTCTGTGCCATTTCCACCCCTCTCTGTGCCATTTCCACCCCTCTCTGTGCCCTGTCCATTCCCCTCCATGCTTCCATCTTGTGTCACCAGGCACCAAGGAGACAGTGGACGCGTGGAGAACAGCTTTCAACAAGGCCGCCTCTGCTGTTACCTCAATCTCTGTGCATATGCGCCCTCTCTCTCTCTGCCATCTTGTGCCCTGCTGTCCCATCAGGCACCAAGGAGACAGTGGACGCATGGAGAACAGCTTTCAACAAGGCAGCCCCTGCCTCTCCTTCAATCCCCGAAGAACCTTCTGCAGATTCCAACACTCTTCCCTCCCCTTCCTCTCGGAAATCGCCCCCACCACCGCCCTCCTCCTCCTCCTCATCATCATCATCCTCTTCTTCCAAAGCCTCCAAATCTTCAGCCTCGGCAGCCGTAGCAGCTGCTGCAGCAGCAGCGGCCGGTGCTGCTGCTGC
Organism: Closterium sp. Yama58-4; assembly: GCA_947470075.1. NCBI lineage: Eukaryota > Viridiplantae > Streptophyta > Zygnematophyceae > Desmidiales > Closteriaceae > Closterium > Closterium sp. Yama58-4. The sequence continues at coordinate 795,721 of CANIUD010000825.1, read as the reverse complement.
TTCTCCCACCCCTCCGACCTCATCTGCAGCAGCAGCAGCAGCAGCAGGAGCAGCAGCAGCTGCAGGAGCGGGGGCTTCCTCTTATGGTATCACACATGCATCGTCATTCCAGCCTTCCCGCTCCTCCTCCGCCAATCAACAGCCGCCAGCTATCACCCGAGGCATGACCATGGGCTCCGTGCCCAACCCGCTAGGTGCGGGAGTTCCCGGAGCTATGGTCCCAGGTCCGGTGATGGCTCGGGGACCGCCCATGGTCCCGTCTGCAAGTACTGCCAGGAGTGCGAGTCCGCTGCGGCAGACCCTGGCAGGGGGGATGGATGCAGGAGGGGGGATGGGGAACCCCTTGCGTGCCACGTCTAGGAGAACCCCTCCTGCCCCGCCCACTGGTTTCAGCTTCAAGTAACTTGCGAGCGACGGGTGTGAGTCCTCTGATGCAGACCCTGGCAGGGGGGATGGATGCAGGAGGGGGGACGGGGAACCCCTTGCATGCCACGTCTAGGAGAACCCCTCCTGCCCCACCCACTGGTTTCAGCTTCAAGTAACTTGCGAGCGACGGGTGCGAGTCCTCTGATGCAGACCCTGGCAGGGGGGACGGATGCAGGAGGGGGGATGGGGAACCCCTTGCGTGCCACGTCTAGGAGAACCCCTCCTGCCCCATCCACTGGTTTCAGCGCAAGTATTGGTACTTACGAGGTGATTTGTGTGACTTACAAGTCTGAGGACTTGACATGCCCTTGTTTCACAGTTGTCACATCGCATGGATTGATTTCCTCGTGGAGGAAGAGTAACAGTATCAATCCTCTTCATGTTGCCAGGTTGTCAGGCTATTGCTGGTGTAGGGTGTAGGGGTCTGGTTTTAACGACGTCTAATACCGTTTGCAGAAGTTCCAAGTACATATGTGCATCCTACCAGTAAAGGAGCAATATAATGTGAAACACCTGAACAGATGTGAGGCTTGCCTGCAATTGGGTCCTAAAGTAAGACCTTGGGAAAACCATATACGTGGTGCATTTTGAGCCCAAGTACGGTGCACTCGCTCAGGCATATTCACGTCAAATTATACAGGAGATGGTACACCAAATTCCACACCATCGCTTCACCCACGGCCCCCTCATACCTTCCATCCGTTCCCGTGTTATTATTATTCTTGCCGTTTGCAGCCTCAACAAAGCAGGTGTGGTGTGGATCCTTTGGCCCGCACGTATCGTCGGGGCGAGGGGCTGCGATCAGCCAATCATTGAGAAGCTGCAGGCCGTACCGTCCCAAGTGCCCAGCAACAACTTTGTTCATGTGTGAAATGAGCGTATTTGTTCCGTCGTAGCAAAAGTCGTTGAGCCGTCTTGGAGGGATGCTTCGAAACAGAAACCACGGGCCCGGCCTAGAAGGCAGCACTGAAGCTTGATTTTCCTGCTGCTTTTTCTTTTGCTGCTGCTGCTGCTGCTGCTGCTGCTGCTGCTGCTGCTGCTGCTGCTGCTGCTGCTGCTGCTGCTGCTGCTGCTGCTGCTGCTGCTGCTGCTGCTGCTGCTGCTGCTGCTGCTGCTGCTGCTGCTGCTGCTGCTGCTGCTGCTGCTGCTGCTGCTGCTGCTGCTGCTGCTGCTGCTGCTGCTGCTGCTGCTGCTGCTGCTGCTGCTGCTGCTGCTGCTGCTGCTGCTGCTGCTGCTGCTGCTGCTGCTGCTGCTGCTGCTGCTGCTGCTGTTGCTGCGCCTGCATTGCCAGTTCCCTCTGAGAGTAAACCCACTGCAGGTAGTTGGGAAGATAATGCCCCAACGCGTTCTCCGGCTCGGCACAGAAAATCGTCATCCAGAATCCACCGTCTACAAGCGTCACATTGGCTGTCGAGGAAATGTTTGGAAACGTGAGCAGTTCAAATGCCGAGACGTTCTTATAGCTGCATGGTGATTACAGTGAAGGGAGGAGTGGCAGAAAGGACAGGAAGGCACATGGCGTGTGTTTAGAGCCTTGAATCCTCCGGGAGGGATCAAGCCACGTGGGGGATGCAGGTGCTGAGGCAGCGGTTGCATTGCTACTCAATCGAGAGATGAACGCCACAAAATCAAGGGATGAAAACCATGGAACAGATTAGAATAAAAGAGACAAGCGTTGCTCGCACACTGCACCTGCATCCAAAAGGCCCGTCGATGTAAATCCCTCCGATCCAGTAGAAATTGAGCTTCAGAGGCTGCAAATTTGGGCTAGGGGGCGGCACGACCAATTGGAGGTCGGCATAGTAGTGTACAGTGGAAGCATTAGCCTTGCCAGTGAGTAGAAAATAGAGGTGGTGGTATAGGAAGCGCACGTGAGAATCCCCGACAAAGTTAATCTCGGAAATACCCCGGGATTGGAGGGCGGAGAGCCACTGAGAGACGGGGGGGAGGGGGTGCGCGCAGGGGTAGAGTTGCCACTCGTAGGCCAGCTTCTGTGCGTTGAACAGCCAGCGGCCGTGGATGGCATGGTCGCACGGCGAATCTGGACCGTACGTTGCATCATGAGAGGAACTGTTGCTGGCTTGGGACTCTTCAGTAGGAGTTACTTCGGTGGGTTGGTTGGTAACTGATTCGGTGGATGGTTCGGTAGCACGCTCGGTAGATGGTTTGAGAACTGGTCCGGCGGACGGTTTGGTGGGTGGGAGGACAGTCAGAACCCATTTGGCCATGACATGTGATTTTGTCCTTTGGACCCGATGCAAGTAGTCAGAAGCATAGTCCAGCATGTCGCACTCTGATTGGACGAGGACGCTGGTTATGACGAGGATGGGATAAGAAAGAAAGAAGGGGCATGTGGGATTATCAATAGTGAGCATGTGAAGGCTGAACAGAATTGGAGAGAAACGGATTGGGGGGAAACGGAATAAGAAGCACGAATTACCCAACCCATCCCTGCAGTCTCCATTTTCCCACCCCCTCTCTCCTCCCCCTTCACCTGCTAAGAGCGTGGAACATCCTTTTGAACAAGGCGTTGGTCGCCCAACTGCGACAGCAGCCACTGACCTACGAAACGGAGTGACGAAGACTGCAAGATGCTCGTTGGTCGCCCCACATTTTGGACCTCGCGGATAGGACAAGAAGTGGCGACGTCAGGAGAAACACGCGACAAGCAACCAGATGTTGCCGTCAGTGACGTGCTGCACTCCAATTTGCACTACGGTGTTTGACGAATTCGGCGCTATTCGTGTACCATCACGACTCCATGTTTCTGGGCGACCAAGTGTTTCCGATTTGCAATCTGGGGTTTTGCGTGTTACCTGACGAAAGCCGTCGCAAACGATTGACGAGAGAAATGTTCGACCAAAGAGCTGACCAAACAGTTGTTCATAAGGATGTTCCACGCTCTAACTGTCACCCCCAGTCCCCTCCTTCCACGTTCAATTCCTCCTCCCTCCTTCCCCGTCCCCTCACCCACTCTTCCCCTCCCCAACTTCCCCTTCCCTCCGTCACACCTTCCCTCCCCCTCCCTCCTTCCCTCCCCCTCCCCCCAACTCACCTATAGTCACCAGCGTCCCACACTCGATACGTAACTCGCCAGCGCGTGACGTCACCGTCCTCTGTAGTCACATCCGCTATAGCCAAGGCATGCCCCATCAGCCTCACCACCAGCGACTCGAGCATCCCACCCATACCAATCCGCGCGCCGCTGCTTCTGCTGCCGCCGCCGCCGCCGCCTGTATGCCTCATAGTCCACTCCTTTTTGCCTTGAGCGATCTGGCTCAGCCGGGCTTTATGAGGGACCCATCTGGCGGGAGGTCGGACGGCGATGTCGAACGCGCAAAGCTCGCCCACCGTGCAACGGGAGCAGCCCCCGCCGAAAATTAAAACTCCTCCCCTTTGTCGCTCCCGAATAGCCTCCTCCGACCGAATAGTAGCTAACAAAATAACAACAATAATAACAACTTGAGATAAGAAAGCGGACATGGCGCCGGGGCTTCGTCCGACCGAATAGTAGCTAACAAAATAACAACAATAATAACAACTTGAGACCAATCATCTCGTGAGTATCGAAAGAAATGTTCCGAGACTGTTTCGAGTCATGACTGTTTCGAGTTTCTTATCTCATGACTGTTTCGAGTCATGAGATAAGAAAGCGGACATGGCGCCGGGGCTTCGTCCGACCGAATAGTAGCTAACAAAATAACAACAATAATAACAACTTGAGACCAATCATCTCTTGAGTATCGAAAGAAATGTTCCGAGACTGTTTCGAGTCATGACTGTTTCGAGTTTCTTATCTCATGACTGTTTCGAGTCATGAGATAAGAAAGCGGACATGGCGCCGGGGCTTCGTCCGACCGAATAGTAGCTAACAAAATAACAACAATAATAACAACTTGAGACCAATCATCTCGTGAGTATCGAAAGAAATGTTCCGATAAGTCTGAGATCGCAAGGTCCCAGAATTTGGTCCATTTCGGCTCTCGATCAAGTTTAGGGTGCTTCGTTTTGAAGCCTACGCCGGGCCCTAGTAAGGCTGCTTCCTCGCACAGGGTTGCTGCAGCAGGGTGATTAGACTCGCGGCTCGGTGCGAGGTTTTTGAAATCGGCGCGGGCCAGGCGTACTGTACTTGCTTTGCGGGTACAAACGTTCTGGTTTAGGATCCCCTGCCAACACGCCAGAACCGAGCTATTTACTCTGTTGTCCTACCTGTATTGTCCTCCCGCGGGCGGGATTATTACGGGGCTGATTTACCGTACCGTTCGGTTTCACGAAGCGTTTTCGCAGCCAATCGAAAGACCCCGAACATCTCGCGAGGGATTGAACAAATCCCAACATTCGCGAAATTTTGAGCCCTGATTTATTCCACATCTTTCGCCAGCCTTCGTTGAAACCGGAAACGTTCAGATTCTAGGTTCTTCAGAGGAAATCTGCTGCAGCAATGCTGTGCGAGCAGTCTTACTTGGGCCTGCCGTAGGCTCCAAATCGGAGAATCCTAAACTTGATCTAGAGCTGAAACATATCATAATTTGGGACCGTACGATTTCGGAAGTGATATTGTGAGATTTATCTCGATTCTCACGAGATGATGAGTCTCAAGTTGGCTACTCCGCCATGGCAGCTTTCTTAGCTCATGACTCAAAACAGTCTTGGCTACCTTGTGTGGTCTTGCTAGCGCTATTCGCGATAGCGGTAGTTCCGTTACTATTCTACAGCTTCTTTATTGACCCGTATACGCTGTACACTGACCCACCGAGCCTCCACCTTGGGCACGGCGCGCTTTCCGCGGGAAACCATTCCGGCGATCCGTCACTGAACGCGAAAGAGCAGGGTAACTCAACCGCTGACGTGGCCGCGAACCAGGAGAACTGCCAAGTTCCGGGAAATCTGGTAGGATACGATCCAATTTGCTGGTGGTCCGGGGACCATGGCGGGTACAGCGGGGGTGACTCGTCGGAAACGAGCGGCGGGAAAGAATCGAATCATGGCGAGGCGCTGCAGAACGGTTCAACACAGCAGAATGGTAGCATGCAGGCAGGGAACGCGGAGGATACCATTCGGGAGCGACAAAGGGGAGGAGTTTTAATTTCCGGCGGGGGCTGCTCCCGTTGCACGGTGGGCGAGCTTTGCGCGTTCGAGATCGCCGTCCGACCTCCCGCCAGATGGGTCCCTCCTCCTAACGGCCGGCTGACCCCGATAGCACAAGATAAAATTGCGTGGTGGAAGAGATATAGAGGCGGCGGCAGCGGCGGCGGCGGCAGCAGCAGCGCGCGGATCAGTATGGGTGGGCTGCGCGAGTCGCTGGTGGTGAGGCTGATGGGGCCTGCCTTGGCTATAGCGGATGTGACTACAGAGGACGGTGACGTCACACGATGGCGAGTCACATACCGCGTGTGGGAGGCTGGTGACTACAGGTGAGGCTTGGGGGAATTGGGAGGGGTACGGGGAAGGGGAAGTTGGGGAGGGGAAGAGTGGGGTAGGGGGACTGGGAAGGAGGGAGGAGGAAGAACGTGGAAGGATGGGAATGGGGGTAATGGGTAGCAGGTGAAAGGGGAGAGGGAGGGGGTGGAAAAATGGGGAGTGCAGGGAAGGTATGGGTGATTCATGCTTCTATTTCCGTTCCCTCCCCATATCCTTCTCTCCACTTCAGTTAAGCATTCGCACTCTCACTATTGATGATCCCATATGCCCCTCTTTCTTTCGTCTCCCCTCCTCTCCGTTTTCCAATCAACCATCTCCCTCGTCCAATCAGAGTGCGACACGCTGGACTTTGCGTCTGACTACTTGCATCGGGTCCGTAAGACAAAATCGCATGTCATGGCCGAATGGGTTCTCACTGTCCTCCCACCCACCAAACCGTCCGCCGGACCAGCTACCGAACCAGCCACCGAAGCAGCTACCGAACCCTCCACCGAACCAGCTACCAAACCAACTACCGAACCAGAACCAGCTCCTACCACACAGTCCCAAGCCAGCAACAAATCCTCTCTCGATGCAACGTACGGTCCAGATTCGCCGTGTAACCATGCCATCCACGGTCGCTGGCTGTTCAACGCACAGAAGCGGGCCTACGAGTGGCAACTCTACCCCTGCGCGCACCCCCTCCCCCCCGCCTCTCAGTGGCTCTCCGCCCTCCAATCCCGGGGTATTTCCGAGATTAACTTTGTCGGGGATTCTCACCTGCGCTTCCTCTACCACCACCTCTTCTTCCTCCTCACCGGCAAGGCCAATGCATCTGCTGTCAAGCTTCATGAATATCATCAGTTGGTCGTGCCCCCCCTAGCCCCGATTTGCAGCCTCTAACGCTCAATTTTTACTGGATCAGAGGGATTTACATCGACGGGCCTTTTGGCTGCAGGTACAGTGTTGGTGCACAGCTTGTCTTCTTTCTTATTTCCTTCTCCCTTTTCTGTTTAAAATCTATCTACTCCATGGTTTTCATCCCTTCGTTTCGTGGCGTTCAGCTCTCAGTTGAGTAGCAGTGCATTTGGTGCCACTGCTTGCACCTTCATCCCCCGTGGGGCTTGATCTCGAAGGGTTCAAGGTCCATCCTCAGTGGAATAAACACGCTCCATTCTCCATCCTCAGTGGAGTAAACACACTGCATCCTCCATCCTCTCGGAGGATGGGAAGTAAAGTCACTCCACGTTATTTCCCATCCTTTCTGCCACTCCTCCCTTCACTGTAATCACCATGCAGCTATAAGAACGTCACGGAATTTGAACTGCTCACGTTTCCAAACATTTCCACGACAGCCAGTGTGACGCTTGTAGACGGCGGCTTCTGGATGACGGTTTTCTGTGCCGAGCCAGAGAACGCGTTGGGTTACTATCTCCCCAACTACCTGCAGTGGGTTTACTTTCAGAGGGAACTGGCGATGCAGGTGCAGCGGCAGCCGCAGCAACAGCGGCAGAAGGCTGAAACCTCGGCGTTGCCTGGCAGGGCAGGCCCTTGGTTTTTGTTCCGAAGCATCCCTCCAAAATGGCTCAACGACTTTTGTTACGACGGAACAAGCACCCTCATTGCACACATGAACAGAGTTGTTGCCAGGAACTTGGGACGGTATGGGCTGCAGCTTCTCAATGATTGGCTGATCGCAGCCCCTCGCCCCGACGATACGTGTGGGCCAAAGGATCCGCACCACTCCTGCTTTGCCGAAGCCACTTAAGGCAAGAATAGTACGGAAACGGATGGGAGGTATCTAGGGGCTGTTGGAGAAGCCATGGTGTGGAATTTGGTTTATTATCTCCTGTATAATTTGACATGAATATGTTCTGAGGGCATTGGTCCTACCCAACTTTCCAAAAGTTGAGGCCTAGCTGATGGAATTTTATGGAAATCTCCATCCACACACATGGTCGCAGTTCAAATGGTTCGGGAGAACAAAACTCGAGTTTCCTTCTAATGTAACAGATGTACGAGGACTGCGAAAGGCTTGCGATAGACGATAACCGTTTTTGCGAAAACCCAAGGAACACCAACAGTCGAGAAATGAAGGATCCAGGCGAGCGAGACAAGTTCCTGTCTGCTGCTATTTCTGTTCCTCGATTCTCCCTCTCTTCATCATCCTGAAAAACATCTTGAGAAATCCCTACAAGCTCTGTCAGGTGCGCGATTCGTCGTACGGTACCAGACTGTAGGGTAGACAAGGTTCTATCGTTGCAAACGCTACTGTTGGACGCGACCCGGCTGCTGCGCGTCGTTAGACGCGTGGAGTGCTTTCTAACTGTCTAAGCAGCTCCGCTTTTCCGAGATTTGGCTCGCAAGTACCGAGATGAGGGGAGATGTGAGATCGAGCCGGGTGTCGGGACACCAGGACACGAGAGGTCGGGACTGACATGGAAACCAGGAGGTCAAACGAAAGGACACTAATCTGCGTGGTGGTTAACGCTGTCGTTTCGTTTAACCACTGGTTAGGAGTCCATGGATTACATCATGTTTGTTTTGCTTACCGACAGATCGAGTCGCCCTGTTTCAGAAATCGAATCGCTAGAAAATTATCCCATTTTCTCAGTTGCCTTACGACCCTGTGTTCATTCAGCGACAATAGGCGTGCCCGCCGCGCCGCATGATCCGTGCTCCGCTCGACACCACGTCTGGTTACAACATCACGCCAACAGTGAGAAAAACGGTTCCTGTAGTCAAGCATGGCAATCGGCAGTGACCTTTGCCGTGCCGTTCTGACTCATCACCTCCTTCATCACCGCAGCAGCGATGACTCCTCAGCAGCAGCTGCAGCAGCAGAAAGGCTGATTCCTGGTTCCTGCTCCATGCCAGAGGAGAGGAAACCTCCCTTAGCATCATCCACGCATCGCATCTCAAGGTCTAACGCGACCTATAAAGCGGCCATAATGGCGACCATGAAGTCATCAGCTCGACCAGTGCTCCCTCTAATCCTCTCACTCACCAATTCACTTGCCGCATCAAGCCCCTCAAGCTTCTCGCTTCTCTCCTGTAATCTCCGCGGCATTACCTCATGGCGACGGCTGGCATGCGCGTGCTGGTGCTGGCAGCGCTGGCGGTGGGGCTGCTGGCGGCGGCGGTGAGTGGAGCGCGGGACGCCATGAAGGTAGCCAGAGGCCTCGTCCCAACGGACGGCGCCGCGCCTGGCGGGGCGGGGGCGGCGGGGCAGCAGAGGAAGGGCGCGCGCATTCTGGCGGCTGAGACCTTCGCTCACCACGCATTGTGTGGCCGACTACCTCGACCACATCCCCCGCCGCCAGGCCCTCGCCACCAGTACGCAACGCTGCTCTCTCCTCTCCCTCTCTTCCCGCTTCTTCCCTCTGCTATTCTCTGCTCCCCTTGCCTGTCATTTTCCTGCTCCCCCTCTCATTCCTCTGCTCCCGTTGCCTCTCATTCCTCTGCTCCCCTTGCGTCTCATTCTTCTGCTCCCTTTGTCTCTCAACCCTGTGCTCCCTTGCTCATTCCTCTGCTCCTCTTGCCCCTCATTCCCCTGCTACCCGTGCCTTTCATTCCTCTGCTCCCCTTGCCTCTCATTTCTCTACTCCCATTGCCTCCTCCTCTGTTGTGTGCTGAAGTGTGTGCGCACATGGCGGTTAGAATCTTCGTTTCTTACTCCATGTTTGTCTCCAGCCTGCGGGCGCACGACGCTGACGATCCGGTCGCAGCACCAGGGATCTCATGACCCTGCCCCTTTCCTTTCTCCCCCTTCCCTGCCTCCCCTCCCACTTGTGCAGCCTGTGGGCGCACGACGGTGAGGATCCGCTCGCAGAACCAGGGATCTCATGACCCTGCCCCTTTCCTTTCTCCCCCTTCCCTGCCTCCCCTCCCACTTGTGCAGCCTGCGGGCGCACGACGGTGACGATCCGGTCGCAGTACCTGGGGCCGTACGACCTGCACAACGACATCTACAACATGACCTTCTACAACGGCTGCGCCTACAACGTCACCAGCCCGCTGCGCGTGTACCAGTGCTTCAACTTCGGCAACGTGTGGGAGGGCATCCTCGACAACCCCGCGCCTAACCCCACGCAGTACCAGCAAGGCGAAATCTTCGTGCAGGTTGCGACGGGGTCCTGTGAGATGCGCATGAACCGCGGTGCTAGCGGCACTCTGCAGATGCTCCCTGGGGAGACGGTGAACATTGTGTATGCGTACACGTGGGACTTCCGGCCCTGCGTGCAGGAGCTGCGCTTCGGCAACGGCAACAGCTACTCCATGACCAACTCTGCCACTGAGAGCCAGCCCGCGGCCGACATTTAAAATCGCCATATCTATGGAGTCTTCATACATATCAGCAGCAGCTCGTGTACTCTGAAGTGAGGTGTGGCACATGACATGGTAGTGGACATTATGGGGAAGGGAGGGTTAATAATGCATGAATAGCATCATGGTTCATGTACTATAAAAAGTTATCAATGGACATACGGTCAAATCTTCAGCACATCACTTAGAACAGCTGTCTATGTTACGCCTGTTCTCTTTTTCTTCCCTGAACGACGATAATCAGTCCATACCGTAACTAACGTAACACTAACCAACCCCTTGCATTCCCTTCCTACCCATGACATGACATGCCTCCCATGCATCACATTCTTATCCATCCCATACTCTCATCTCATTCCCATTAGCATGGATTCCTAATACCGGTACTACCATGTTGCTCAAATTTGTTGCATCCCTTCCAGTATTTCATGTTTATGGTGCTCAACAAATATGATTTTTTTCGAAAGTGTGTAACACTTTCTAAAAATGCGTATTGTGAAAGCGCAGCTGCCTGTAACGAAGCAAAGCAACGGCGAATTACAATTCGCCGAGTACATAACGAGGGTTGGAGGCCATTCGGCCTCCACCCACGACTTCATTTCAGAACTTTGCAGTTTCACTCCAATTCTCGTCCAACCACCTCGACCGTTTCCTTTGTCGCTAGAAACTATCTTCTAAGCTATTACTCAGGGCGCGTCACCTCAAAGTTCGAACAAAGCCCTTTGTTCGAACAAGCGACATGTTACACATCTCGCCTAGTTTCGCAAGCAGTTCGTTGAGTCCTCGTTAGTTCGCAAATAGAAACGTCGCTAAATCGAACAGAGCTGTCACATCCAGCACGAGGGATTTCGCGCTTGCTGTTCGAATGAGTTCGTTCGAATGTAATTCGGGATGAGCACATACGACGCCCACGAACAGCACGAAGAAGTTTCCAGGTATCTTACGACTGCCTTTTTATGTTCGTTATGCAATCAAAATCTTCTGACGACGGTTGTACGACGTCGCACGACAGGTGACGTCGCATTTTCGAACACACCTGTCACTTCATGTGACACACCGTCACCTTTCACCAAATTTTCAAATCTTGTTCGAACATCGGAATTGTGCTGTTCGGGCACTGAAAAATAGTGACAGCATTCGAATTTTGGCCGACTGCTTGAGAGGTGACGCGCCCTCACTTCAACCCAGGCGCTTGATTTTCCATGAAGGGCAAACGATCACGAGTGCGACTGTAACTGGCGGGCGCTCAACTGAGATCGAAGTGCGTCGGACATAACGCCAACAGGTGCGCCAGAGACGAAATCGCCAGTGGCGCGCGCTAGGGACGAAATCGCCAATGGCGCCGGTGGCGCACGATTGGGACGAAATCGCCACTGGCGCCAGTGGCGCGCACCAGGGACGAAATCGACACTGGCGCCAGTGGCGCGCGCTAGGGACGAAATCGCCACTGGCGCCAGTGGCGCACGATCTGGACGAAATCGCCGCTGGCGCAAATGCCGCGCGTCAGGGACGAAATCGCCACACGCGCGCATGTGGAGAAATTGCCACGTGCGCCAGTGGCAAAATCGCCACCAGCGCTCGAGGGACGAAATGGCCGCTGGAGCGGCAGTTACGAAATTGCTACTGCAGCGCCTAAGTCGTTTGACTGGGCGTCATTTGTTGCCTACGTGCTGCAAGTCTTTTAAGTTATAAGTTTTTCTTCCGTTATGATCTCTTCGATTATTTTCCATTAATCTCTATGCTCCTATTGTTACTTGGTGGCAGAAAAATAGGCTCAACACCACGGGTGTGGAAAGACATTTTTAAAGACTCTACTGGTCGCGCGGGAGAACTACATTTACGACAGGATCAACTCAACGCGCACCCAAGGACGTCTCCCAATAAAAAGAAGGGACCGAGGGTCTTCGTGTGGCCTGAGAGCCGTCCCCCAGGGGGGGAAGGGGACCGAGGGTCCTAGCGTGGACTGAGAGCCGTCCCCCAGGGGGGAAGAGACCGAGGGTCCCCGTGTGGCCTGAGAGCCGTCCCCCAGGGGGGGAAGGGGACCGAGGGTCCCCGTGTGGCCTGAGAGCCGTCCCCCAGGGGGGGAAGGGGACCGAGGGTCCCCGTGTGGCCTGAGAGCCGTCCCCCAGGGGGGGAAGGGGACCGAGGGTCCCCGTGTGGCCTGAGAGCCGTCCCCCAGGGGGGGAAGGGGACCGAGGGTCCCCGTGTGGCCTGAGAGCCGTCCCCCAGGGGGGGAAGGGGACCGAGGGTCCCCGTGTGGCCTGAGAGCCGTCCCCCAGGGGGGGAAGGGGACCGAGGGTCCCCGTGTGGCCTGAGAGCCGTCCCCCAGGGGGGGAAGGGGACCGAGGGTCCTAGCGTGGACTGAGAGCCGTCCCCCAGGGGGGAAGAGACTCGAAGGTCCACACGTTGGCCTTACCGTAAAATGGGTAAAAATTTTCGAAAAATGTGCTCGTTTGTATGACTGGATCATCCTTGGTTTTTTATGTACCCCATTTACTTTTAATATGACCAATAAAGGCTGGTTGGAGCCCCACTGAAATCTCGGGAAGCATTTGTTCAAGTGCACCTCCAGTTGGTTTTAAAATCTTGACTTGACTCAAGTTGGTGTTCACACACTTTTAAACCACATTCCGTGTTTTCCAAATAAGGGCAATGGCAATGGGATCGGTTTTCGCCATCATTCTCATCCCACTTGGTTCGATAACACCCGACAGGGAAGCAACATGACGAATACCACACTCACCCGACTACCACTTCAAACCCTTGCATCCATCCACGTTGTAGTTATTCCGGCCGGGAACATCAAACGACTAGAATTGTAAGGTAAAGCAGAGCACATGGAAGCTAAATCCCATGATAAAAGTTGTACCGTGCATTGGGCGTGTAGAGTACGGGAACCACCAGTTTCAACCACTATCCTGGTGCAACAACAACAAGGGACATCCACATCAACAGCACGAGCAACCTTCGTGCACAGCACCTCAGACGCCATCGACATGGAGCCCACGACTCACCAACGCCGCCCCTCCTGGCACTTCGTCCATGTCATCAACCGCATCTACACTCACCACGTCTTCAACGTTCCAGCTGCACATGTCTCAGAAGACCCAATTGTAATGAAGCCAGTTGCCTTTGCAAGAACAGAAAGCAAGCTTTCTCAATATGAAATTTTTCGAAAGTGTGTAACACTTTCTAAAAATGCGTATTGTGAAAGCGCAGCTGCCTGTAACGAAGCAAAGCAACGGCGAATTACAATTCGCCGAGTACATAACGAGGGTTGGAGGCCATTCGGCCTCCACCCACGACTTCATTTCAGAACTTTGCAGTTTCACTCCCCACCCACCCACCCTAGTTGTTCCAATATTTGTATGATCCATAGTTGGACGAGAATGTTGTATTACTGCAATTGTAATGAAGCCAGTTGCCTTTGCAAGAACAGAAAGCAAGCTTTCTCAATCTTTAGGTGATGGATCATACGGTTAAAAAAACTCTGAATGGTTGGTACATTGAGCCACACTGCATATGGTACTTGCTTCGTCAGGTGATGTACATACTTCATATGTATTGGGGTGTTACGAATAACTTACGGTATTCCTGGAGTAAGAACATTCAGCTGACACACTGATTTTTTGCTTTCAACATGCTATACTACCGCATCCCACGCATCCCTACCAATTTTTTCTTGTACTCCAGGAAAGTCTAGCATAGCATAGCATGCCATGCCATATCTGCAAGGAATGCCCACACCTTCTGAGCTTTCTGCCATGACATACCGTATGAAATACGGGCGATGGCACAATCTCACAGTCACCCTGTCGTCCGTAGAATTGTCAGAGCTTTCCGCAGCCTTCTTGTCAAAGTGTATATGTTATACTTGTGTAGGCTATAGTGGGGTAGCCAATATGGGGTACAACCCCTCTAGGGTTTGCTACTTGTACCCAACCTTCTTTCAATGCAATCCATTATTGCCTAGACTTTCTAACATGGTTTCAGAGCGGTTCGTCCGTTAGGACCGGATTTTTTTTTCCTGGGCCCACCGAACACCTGCCTGCCTGCGGTTACCGCGCTGCCCCACACGCGCCCTACCTTGCCTGCCTGTCGCGCCACTCCTAAGGCCCGCGCCTGCCTTGCCTGCCCGTCGCGTCGCCTCAAGCCCGCGCCAGCACCCCGCCTGCCAGTCGCGTCGCCCTAAGGCCCGCGCCTACCCAGTGCCTGCCCGTCGCGTCGCCCTAAGCCCGCGCCCGGCCCCCTGCCTGCCCGTCGCGTCGCCCTAAGCCCGCGCCCGGCCCCTTGCCTGCCCGTCGCGTCGCCCTAAGCCCGCGCCCGGCCCCCTGCCTGCCCGTCGCGTCGCCCTAAGCCCGCGCCCGGCCCCTTGCCTGCCCGTCGCGTCGCCCTATGCCCGCGCCCGGCCCCTTGCCTGCCCGTCGCGTCGCCCTAAGCCCGCGCCCGGCCCCCTGCCTGCCCGTCGCGTCGCCCTAAGCCCGCGCCCGGCCCCCTGCCTGCCCGTCGCGTCGCCCTAAGCCCGCGCCCGGCCCCTTGCCTACCCGTCGCGTCGCCCTAAACCCACGCCCGGCCCCCTGCCTGCCCGTCGCGTCGCCCTAAGCCCGCGCCCGGTCCCCTGCCTGCCCGTCACGGTGCCCTTACACTCGCGGGACCCCGCCCTACCGCCGCAGCGGCTCCGCCGGGCAGCGGCCCTGCCCTGCTGCCGACGCGGCCCACGCGGCACCGCCCTACCGCCTTCGCGGCCCCGCCCTGCCGCCGGCGCGGCCCCGTCCTACTACTGCCGCGGCCCCGCCCTGCCACCGACGCGGCCCAGCCTGGCCCCGCCTTGCCGCCGACACTGCCCCGCCCTGCAGCTGACGCGGCCTTCCTCTGCAGCCAGGTTTGCGGCCCCGCTGCACGCCGCGCGCCTCCCTGCCACCGGTGAGCACGCTGCTGCGCCGCCTGCCTGCCTGCCTGCCTGCTGAGCTGCTGCTTCTGCTCCTACTACCTGTGCTGCTCCTGGCGGTGGCCAGATGCAGCTCCAGTGCCGTCCGCGCGAGTCTCTCACGCCCCAGCAGCTTCGTGAGTGGTACGCTAGTTGGGGTTGTGGCGGTAGCCGTCGTGGCTGTCGCCCTGGAGCTGGGCTGTCAGGAGCGCTGGTAGTGGCCAGCTGCAGCTGCAGCGGCGTCCGCGCGAGACACTTTCGCCCCAGCAGCTGCATGAGTGGTACGCTCAGAGTAGAGTGGTCAGTTTGGCGACGGGGCTGAGCTCCCCGACTGGGTGGAGCTACTTAGGCAGAGAGTAGATATATTTGCTCTTGACTATGATGCTATTCTCACTGCCATGTATGCATTGCCTACTAGTGCTGACCGTGCCTGTTACTTGTGTGTCCCGCCTGACCCAGGTATAGAGCCTGCTGCTCTAGGTGCTGGTGAGGCTGCTGCTCTAGGTGCTACTGCATTTCTTGCTCTAGGTACTGGTGAGGCTGCTGCTCTAGGTGCTAGTGCGTCTCTTGCTCTAGGTGCTGGTGAGGCTGCTGTTCCAGGTCCTGGTGAGTTTGCCCTCTCTGGTCCTTCGCCTGCTGCGGTCTTGCACACCTTCACCCTTGACTCAGGAGCTTCCCGCTCCTTCTTTCGCGACTGCACCACACTCACGCCGCTTAGTCGGCCGGTTGCAGTCTCCCTGGCGGACCCCTCTGGGGGTCCTGTCCTTGCCCACTACTCCACGGTTCTGCCGTGTCCGGCCGCCCCGTCTGGCTCGCTGTCAGGTCTCTACCTCCCCTCGTTCTCTACGAACTTGGTGAGTGGAGCTGACCTCCAGGATGGCGGGGTTGACCAGTTCACTCTTGCGAGTCAGCGAGTGACTCACTGTACGTGTGCTCGGACGGGCCGACACCTGGCCACGTTTACCCGTGCGCCTGGCTCGAGTCTGTACACACTGACCACTGTGTCCCCTCAGGTCGCTGCGTCTGCGTCTGCGTCAGGTCAGCTAGCGGCCCCCTGCTCGTGTCGCGCTTTGTCGCACCAGACCCTCCTTTGGCACCACCGCCTTGGTCACCCCTCGGTGCAGCGCCTTCGTAGCATGCACCGCCGTGTCCTTGTCTCTGGTCTTCCCCGGGTTCTCCCTCCCCTCCCACCCTCGCCTGCTCCTCCCTATCTTCCCTGTGTCGAGGGGCGGCAGCGCGCCGCTCCTCACTCCTCCTCGTTCCCTCCCACAGAGGCTCCCCTGCAGACTCTCCACCTGGACGTGTGGGGCCCAGCCCACGTCCGTGGACAGGGCCACGAGCGGTACTTCCTACTGGTCGTCGACGACTACACGCGTTACACCACAGTCTTCCCCCTGCGGCGCAAGGGGGAGGTCCCTGATGTTTTGATCCCTTGGATCCGCGCTGCCCGTCTCCAGCTCCGCGAGCGGTTCGGGACGGAGTTTCCCGTCCTGCGTCTGCACTCTGACAGAGGTGGTGAGTTCTCCTCAGACCTCTTGGCAGCCTTCTGTGCGGAGCACGGCATCCGTCAGACGTTCACACTTCCGGCCTCTCCACAGCAGAATGGGGTTGTTGAGCGCCGCATTGGCTTAGTCATGGAGGTCGCTCGTACCTCCATGATCCATGCGGCTGCCCCCCATTTTCTGTGGCCGTTTGCGGTCCGGTACGCTGCACATCAGCTCAACCTCTGGCCCCGTGTCTCCTTACCGGAGACCTCGCCCACGCTGCTGTGGACGGGGAAGGTTGGCGATGCGTCGCGTTTCCGGGTCTGGGGTGCTCGTGCCTTTGTCCGCGATACCACCGCGGACAAGCTCTCCGCCCACGCTGTTCCCTGTGTCTTCCTTGGCTTTGTCCCTGACGCGCCTGGCTGACAGTTTTACCACCCCACCTCGCGCCGTGTCTTCCCCTCTCAGGACGTCACGTTCGACAAGTCGGTTCCCTTTTACCGTCTCTTCCCCTACCGCACTGCCCCTCTCCCCCCCCCGCCGCTCTTTCTCGCTCCAGGTGCTCCCCAGGTAGACCCCCTCCCCGCTCCCGGTCCTGCTCCTTCAGGTGTGTCTCAGGTTGACCCTCCTCCCTTGACTGCGCCGGTTGAGGTCACTGGTGACTCAGGTCCTCCTGCGAGTGGTCCTGCTCGGGGTGCTACTTCTGGGGGTGCGGAGCCTGGGGGTGCGGAGCCTGGAGGTGCTGAGCCTGAGTGTGAGGAGTCTGGGGGTGCTGAGCTTGGGGGTACTGAGTCTGGGGGTGCTGCACCTGGGGGCGCTGAGGCGTCTGGTGAGCAGTCTCCCTGGAGCGGCCGTCTCCGTAGTCGCTCCGCTGGTGCCTCGCCGCTGCCCTCTCGTCGTCTACTCCCTCTCTCCCCACAGCAGCTGCGTGAGTGGTACGTTGGCCGTCAGGGTCGCGCTGCTGGAGCTAGGGGCCCTGCTGCTGGAGGCGCTGGAGCTTGTGACTCTGCTACTGGAGTTGTTTCTGCTGGAGGTTCTGGAGCTACTGGAGGTGCTGGCGCTGGTGGCGCTGGTGCTGGTGGCGCTGGAGCTGCTGAGGGTGCTGGCACAAGAGGTTCTGGAGCTGCTGGAGGTGCTGGCGCTGGTGGCGCTGGAGCTGGAGGTTCTGGAGCTGCTGAGGGTGCTGGCGCTGGAGGTTCTGGAGCTGCTACGGGTGCTGGCGCTGGAGGTTCTGGAGCTGCTGCGGGTGCTGGCGCTGAGGGTTCTGAGTCTACTGTTGCGCGGTCTCCTTGGAGTAGCCGCCTTCGTCCGCGTGTGCCGCTCACCTCACAACAGCTGCACGACTGGTACGGTCGCCGTCAGGGTCGCGCTTCTGGAGCTCGGAGTTCTGCCGCTGGAGGTGCTGCTGCTGACGTTGCTGGAGCTGGGAGTGGTACTGGTCCTTTGTCTACTGGAGGTGCTGGAGTTGCTGGTCCCGGAGGTGCTCGTACTGGAGGTACTGGAGCTGCTGGGGCTGGAGGTGCTGAGCCTGCGGGTGCTACTGCTGGAGACACTGCGGCTGGAGACCCTGGTTTTGGGGGTGCTGCTGCTGGTGGAGCTGGTCCTGGAGGTGCTGGCGCTGGGAGTTCTGGAGCTGCTGGAGGTACTGGAGCTGCTAGTGCTGGTGACACTCCACCCCCGCGACTGTTCTTCGCTCCACCGTCTCCGTCGTCTCAGCCACCGCCTGACACTGTACTTAGTCAGGTTCTCAGCCTCCCGTCTTCTACTGGTCTTTCGTTACAGCCTGGCTCACCGCTGCCTGCTCCTTCCCCTTACACTGAGCAGGCAGGAGGTCTTGCTGAGCGTCGTGAGCCTGCGTCGCGTCCTGTCTCGCCTGTTCGTTCTGCTCGTACTAGTCGTCGTGTTCCTCGTCCGCGTTCGCCGGCTGTCCCCAGCGCGCACCTCGTCGTCCGTCGTCCTTTCTCTGCTCCGCAGTCTGTTCCTCTGCCGTCTCCTCCTGCGTCCTCTCTGCCTGACATTGCAGACCCTGAGTCTGACCGGTTTCATGCTGAGCACCCTACTGTCACGCGTCTGTTAGCCACTGTTGTCACCGACCCGTCGTTTGAGTCTGCTGCTGCGTCTGCCTTGGTCGCTGAGCTTGTCGACTTTGCTGCTGCCTGTCGTCTAGACTTCGCTGCCAGTCTAGTTGCCGAGTCTGTCGATGAGGTTCCCCCTCCAGGGGCGAACATCGTTGATGGCATGTGGATTTTCAGGGTGAAGCGGCCACCAGGTTCTCCGCCTGTCTTCAAGGCTCGTTACGTTGCTCGAGGCTTCAGTCAGCGGGAGGGAGTTGACTTTTTCCAGACCTTCTCCCCCACCCCGAAGATGACCACTCTTCGGGTGCTGCTGCACGTTGCCGCTCAGCGTGACTACGAGCTTCACTCACTGGACTTCAGCACAGCCTTCTTACAAGGCAGCCTGCACGAGGAGATCTGGCTGCGCCGCCCACCTGGCTTCACTGGGTCGTTCCCTCCTGGTACCTAGTGGAGCCTCCGGCGGCCAGTCTACGGTCTCTGCCAGGCGCCTCGTGAGTGGCACGACACACTGAGGACTACACTTGTGGCTCTTGGGTTTGCTCCTTCGATTGCTGACCCGTCGTTGTTTCTGCGCACCGACACTTCGCTGCCACCGTTCTACATCCTCGTGTACGTTGACGACTTGGTCTTTGCCACTTCTGACACTGAGGCTCTTGCCCTGGTGAAGTCGGAGCTGCAAAAGAGACACACGTGCACAGACCTAGGTGAGCTGCGCAGCTACCTTGGCTTGCAGATCACACGGGACAGAGCACGCCGCACCATCACTCTGACTCAGTCACACATGGTGCAGCAGGTCCTTCAGCGCTTCGGCTTCACCTGGTCCTCGCCACAGTCCACTCCTCTGGCTACAGGTCACTCGCTCTCAGCTCCACCTTCGGACGAGTTCGTAGAGCCGAGTGGTCCTTACCCAGAGTTAGTGGGCTGCCTCATGTACCTGATGACCTGCACTCGTCCTGACCTTGCGTACCCTCTTGGCCTTCTGGCCCGTTACGTGGCTCCTGGTCGACACCGAAAGGTGCACTGGGATGCTGCGAAGAGGGTACTGCGCTACTTGTGCAGTACGTCGGGCATGGGGCTCGTGCTTGGAGGGCAGAGAGACGTGGTTCTCACTGGGCACTCGGACGCTTCTTGGGTTGACGACCAGGCTACACAGCGGTCGTCACAGGGTTACACTTTCAGCCTTGGCTCTGGTTCTGTTTCTTGGCGTTCTACTCGCTCGTCTTCTGTTCTCAGCTCCAGTTGTGAGGCTGAGATCTACGCCACAGCCATGGCTGCACAGGAGTTACGCTGGCTCACTTACCTGCTGACCGACCTAGGAGAGCGGCCTCGTTCTCCTCCAGTGCTTTACGTCGACAACAAGGCCGCCATTGCCTTGTGTGAGGAGCACAGACTGGAGCACAGAACGAAGCACATCGCTCTGCGTTACTTCCTGGCTCGAGAGCTGCAGCAGCGGGGTCAGCTTCGCCTTGCTCACGTGGCCACCCGGGCCAACACTGCTGATATATTCACCAAGGCGCTTTCGTCTGGTGATCATCAGCGCTTTTGTACCCTGTTAGGTCTTGTGCCTACGTTTCCACACTTGTTGTAGACTCTGCTTGTACTGTGATTTCTAAATATATACCTGCATGCTTGCTCTTGCTATGTCGAGATCACTGTGCTGTTCTTGTTGCATATATTATTCTGCATGTGAACTGGCCTTCTGGCCCTTTGCTTGTGCTCAGAGTGTGTGGTGACGTTGTGATCCACCCTGAGCTTGCTTTGCTTCTCTAGACTGGTCTTGTGACCCGTTGTTCTCCCCCACTTTGCCTATGGGGGTGTGTCAAACTGTATATGTTATACTTGTGTAGGCTGTAGTGGGGTAGCCAATATGGGGTACAACCCCTCTAGGGTTTGCTACTTGTACCCGACCTTCGTCCAATGCAACCCATTCTTGCCTAGACATTCTAACACTTCCCCATCCACTCTTGTGCGACTCCCGCTGTGCCAGCTTCCGGTGCTTCTGGGGCAAACGATCACCATCCCCATTCGGGGTGTTCACCCCTCCGTCTGACCTACCCTTTCCGCCTGCTTCGCTGCTCCTTGCATGCTGCCTACCAGCAAATCTATCGCTTAGAACTGATGCTGCTGCTGAGCTGCCCCTTCCGTCTCCTGCCACCACCCCTTTCGCTCTCGAACCTGCTGCTGTGGCTGCTGCTGCTGCTGCTGTGGCTCCTCTTCCTATGCTTTCTGGGCTGTACATGCCACCAGCTACACCAGCACCAGCACTATCTGCTGCTGCTGCTGGTGTTGCTGGCGTGGATGCAGGATGTAGCAGACAGAGGGCTGCGAACTGTTATCAATGGGCATATTGTTCAAACTTCACATCTTCAGCACTTGAATCTGAGCAGCAAAGCAAGCACATACGGTAACCTTCACGTGATGCTTGTCATTCTATCTGCACCGCATGCTGTTGGAGCTTGAACAATACGGTAGTCCATGTCAAAACATATTAGTTATTCATGCTGAGGCTGTAGTGGGGTTAGCCTTTAGGGGGTACAACAACTTTCTCGACATCTTTCTTGTACCCCCCTCCCTTCACCCAATGCATCATTCATGTTTAGACCTTGTAACATGGTTTCAGAGTAGGTCCTGTTCTAGGACCGATTATTTTTAGAGCCCACCGAATTAGTTCCGTCCAGCCCGTCGTTTCTGCCCTGCCCAGCAAGCTATCGCGCTGCTGCCCTGCCCTGGCCAGCGCACTATCGCGCTGCCCTGCCCAAACCCGCGCGCTGTCGCTCTGCCCAGTGCGCCCGCCCGCTCGTTGCCCCGCACGCTGCTCGCGCGCCCGCGCACTGCCCGCACGCTGCCCGCGCACTGCCCGCGCTGCCCGTCAGCAGCCCGCATGCTGCCCGCGCTGCCCGTTGGCAGCTCGCACGCCGCCCCCGCTGCCTGTCAGCAGCTCCCACGCCGCCCGCGCTGCCCGTCAGCAGCCCGCACGCCGCCCGCGAGCTGCCCGCACTGATCGCGCACTGCCCCGCGCGCACCTGCCCTGCCCCATGCGTCAGCCCTGCGCTGCCCACGAGCGCCTGCCCTGCGCTCCGCTGGCGATGGGCGCGCTGCCCCGTGCGCTGCCTGCGCCACCTGCATGCGAGCTGCCCACGCACTGCCCCTACTGCCCTGCAAAGCCCGCTGCCAGCGCTGCTTGCGCTGCCTACCGCCTGCGCTGCTGCCGCTGCTAAGCTGTTGCTGCTGCTGCTGCGCTGCTGCTGCTGTTCAGCTACTGCTGCTGCTGCTGCACTGCTTTGCTGCCGCCTTGCCAGCTGCCACTACAGCCGTGCTGTCGCCGCTACAGCCACTGCTAGCGCCAGTACAGCCCCTACTGTGGCCGCTACAGCTCCTGCTGTCGCCGCTATAGCCACTGCCAGCGCTGCAACAGCCGTGCTACTGCTGCTACAGCCCTGGTGCTGCTACTACAGCCCTCTTGCCGCTGCTACAGCCCTTGCTGCTGCCACTACAGCTCTGCCGCGGCCGCTACATCTCTACTGCTGCTGCTACAGCCCTACTGCTGCCGCTACAGCCCCTGCTGACGCCACTGCCCTGCACGCTGCGCCACGCGCGCTGCTCTGCCCTGCCCTGCCCTGCCCTGCCTACACGCGCTGCTCTGCCACCTTGCAGTGCCCTGCCGTCCGCTGCAGCCCCTGCTGTCGCCGCTGCAGCCCCTGCTGATGCCGCTACCGCCCTGCTGCTACCGCTACAGCCTTTGCTGATGCCGCTACAGCCCTGCTACTGCCGCTACAGCCCATACTGATGACGCTACAGTCCTGCAGCTGCCGCTCCAACTGCCGCTACACCTGCGTTTGCCGTTACTATAGGCACCCAATGCCACTACAGCTGCCACTGCCGCCCTTGGCAACTGCTGCTGACTGCCGCTACCGATCAAGACCTTTCTCCCCGTCTTAATGGTTGATGCAGATGGCCGCCCTTTCAAGTTAGGGTTTTGGCTTATGTGCCTGTGCTGATATCTCCGACTTTTTGCTTCTAACAGCGTCTCCCTGCTCGAGCACACGTCGGGGTCCCTTCACGCCCCCACAAGTCCCACTGAACCTGCTGCTGACGCTAGCGAGGACGTGCAGTGGCGGTACCAGGTGGACAGTCTTGCCTACACACAGTGGATGGTGCATGACGCTGCCGCACAACTTGTTATCCGAGCTCACCTGCCGGTCGACCAGAGGGACCACTTTCGTCTGGTGACATCGGCCCAGACTTTATACGACGCTGTAGTTCGTCACTACTCCTCCCTCTATCCTGCCACCCGGCCACTTCAGAAGCACTGTCCATTGTTAGAAGAGGTGCAGCAGCTGGTTCAGGAGGCGAGTGTAGGTGCCTGTTCGTCTGCTAGTACAGGTGGTGCCGCTAGTGGAGGCGGAGATTCTGGGGGTGGACAGCAGCGACAACAGAGTCAGCAGGAGACTCTCTCTCGGTTTTGCATACAATTGCATAGGGTTACCAGACTCATTTCCATGCCTATGATGTTATGATGTTGGCCCCATAACGAAACTTGAGTTTCTTTCAAATGCGCGAAACAAACACGAGGACTGCGAGATATTTGCGATCGACGATGTCGATGTCAGATTCGCCAGCTTGGCGAACCCGGGCGAAGTCTCGAATCCACAACTGGACCGCGTAACAAAGCTTTTCTCGCACGGCTGCTGCCGCTCACATTGTGGCGTGGTGGCAATAACCGTTTTCGCGGAAACCCTGAGGAACACCAACAGTCCGGAAATGAAGGATCCAGAGACTAAGACAAGTTCCTGTCCGCTGCTATTTTCTGTTCCTCACTACTCCCTCTGTTCCTCCTCGTGTTCTGTGCACAGGCGACAAACGCCTTAGCAAATTCCGACAACCTGGCCAGTCTGCAGCGATACGTGAACCAGACTGTAGGGTAGACAAGGTGTGATGGTGGACGCGACCCGGCTGCTGCGAATCGTTAGACACGCCGAGTGCTTTCTAACTGTCTATGCAGCTCCGCTTCCCCGAGATTTGGCTTGCAAGGGGAATTTGAGGTCGAGTCGAGAGTCGGAACAATATGACGTGGGAGGTCGGGCCTGGTACGGAAACCAGGGAATCGAACGAAGGGACGCTGATCTGCGTGGTGGTTAACGCCGTCGTTTCGTTTAACTACCAGCAGACGAGATCTCTTGCCTGGATTACGCCGGTAGATCGAGTCGCTCTGTTTTCAGAAATCGAATCGCTCCAAAAGCATCTCGTTTTCTCAGTGTTGCGCCGATAGTAAGCGTGTCCGCCGAGCTGCATGATTCGTGCTCTGCACGACATCGCGTCTGGTTACGACATCCCGCCAGCAGTGAGAGCAACGATTCCTACATGCAGCATGGCAACCGAAAGTGACCTTTGCCGTGCCGTGCTGACTGCTCACCTCCTCCGTTACCGCAGCAGTTATGATTCCTCACCAACACCAGCAGCAGCAGGAAGTAGGGCGATTCCTCAGGAGGCTCCCTCCATGGCAGAGGAGAGAAACCCGCCCTTAGCATCATCCACGCACCGCTTCTCGAAGTCTAGCGCGACCTATAAAGCGGCCATAATGGGTACCATGATGTCATCAGCTCGACCAGTGCTCCCTCTAATCCTCTCACTCACCAATTCACTCGTCGCATCAAGCCTCTCGTGCTTCTCACTTCTCTCCTGTAATCTCCGCGCCTCTCCTCATGGCGACGGCTGGCATGCGCGTGCTGGTGCTGGCAGCGCTGGCGGTGGGGCTGCTGGCGGCGGCGGTGAGTGGAGCGCGGGACGCCATGAAGGTAGCCCGGGGCCTCCTCCCAACGGACGGCGGCGCGCCTGGCGGGGCGGGGGCGGCGGGGCAGCAGAGGAAGGGCGTGCGCATTCTGGCGGCTGAGACCTTCGCTCACCACGCCCCTCTGCCCGGCTACCTCGACCACATCCCCCGCCGCCAGGCCCTAGCCACCAGTACGCAACGCTGCTCCCTCCTCTCCCTCTCTTCCCGCTCTTCCCACTGCCATCCCTGCTCCCCTTCGCTCTCATGTGTCTGCTCCCCTTGGCTTTCATTTCTCTGCTCCCCCTGGCTTTCTTTCTCTGCTCCCCTTCGCTCTCATTTCTCTGCTCCCCCTGGCTTTCTTTCTCTGCTCCCCTTGGCTCTCATTTCTCTGCTCCCCTTGGCTTTCTTTCTCTGCTCCCCTTGGCTCTCATTTCTCTGCTCCCCCTGGCTTTCTTTCTCTGCTCCCCTTGGCTCTCATTTCTCTGCTCCCCCTGGCTTTCTTTCTCTGCTCCCCTTGGCTCTCATTTCTCTGCTCCCCCTGGCTTTCTTTCTCTGCTCCCCTTGGCTCTCATTTTTCTGCTCCCCTTGGTTTCCATTTCTCTGCTCTCCTTGGCTTTCATTTATATCCTCCTCTTGGCTTTCATTTATCTGCTCCTCTTGGCTTTCATTTATCTGCTCCCCTTGGCTTTCATTTATCGGCTCCCCTTGGCTTTCATTTATCTGCTCCCCTTGCCTCTCATACCTCTGCTCCCTTGCCTCTAAATTCTCTGCTGCCCTTTCCTCACATATCTCAGCTCCTCTCATCCCTTTGCTCCCCTGCTCAGTCCTCTGCTCCCATTAGCTCTCATTCATCTGCTTCTCTGATTCATCCAACTCACCTCTTCCCGTTCCCTCTGCCCCCTTCATCTCCTCCCCCCTCCCAGCCTGTGGGCGCACGACGGTGACGATTCGCTCGCAGTACCTGGGGCCGTACGACCTGCACAACGACATCTACAACATGACCTTCTACAACGGCTGCGCCTACAACGTCACCAGCCCGCTGCGCGTGTACCAGTGCTTCAGCTTCGGTAACGTGTGGGAGGGCATCCTCGACAACCCCGCGCCTAACCCCACGCAGTACCAGCAAGGCGAAATCTTCGTGCAGGTTGCGACGGGGTCCTGTGAGATGCGCATGAACCGCGGTGCGAGCGGCACTCTGCAGATGCTCCCCGGGGAGACGGTGAACATTGTGTATGCGTACACGTGGGACTTCCGGCCCTGCGTGCAGGAGCTGCGCTTCGGCAACGGCGACAGCTACTCCATGACCAACTCCACCACTGAGTGCCAGCCCGCGGCCGTCATTTAGAATCGCCGTATCTATGGAGTCTTCATACGGTACATATCACCAGCAGCTCGTGTCCTTGACACATGACATTATGACACATGACATGGAAGTGGAAGAGGACATTAGGGGGATGGGAGGGTTAATAATGCATGAATCGCATCATGGTTCATGAATGGGCATATTGTTCAAATCTTCAGCGCATCACTTTGAACAGCTGTACCAGTAATTTCTGTGTTACGCCTGTCCTCTTTCTCTTCCTCGAACAACAATACGTGTCAAACATATATGCTGCATATTATCTAGGCTGTAGTGGGGTAGCCCATATGGGGTACAACCCAATTAGGGTTTACTACTTGTACTCCTGCATGCTGTTAGTTCACCCATTCCTGCCTGTGACTTCAACATGGTTTCAGAGCAGTAGGTCCGTAGGACCGTCTTTTTTTTCGGGCCCACCTACCGCTACCCCACGCCTTTGCCTGTCACTGTACCTAGGACGTGCTGCACTGCACGCACTGTCTGCCTACTGTCTACTATCTGAGCTGTCTGCTGCTGCTTCGCGCACAACCCTAATTTTCACTCACTGCCTCGTTTTTTACCCCCGCGGGTCGCCCTCTCCTGCCCGAATCGCGCCTCGGCAGCCGAGTCGCGTCCCGCGCACGGTCCCGCGCAGCCCGTCCCGAGCACACGCGGCGCGCGCGCGGCCCGCAGCTGCCCCGCGCAGCCCGTCCCGAGCCCGCGCGACGCGCGCGCGGCCCGCAGCTGCCCCGCGCAGCCCGTCCCGAGCCCGCGCGACGCGCGCGCGGTCCGCTGCTGCCCCGCGCAGCTCGCCCCAGGTCCGCGCGGCGCGTCCGCGGCCCGCAGCGCGCTGCGCGCCGTCCGCGCGGCCCGCGCCGCGCCCTACCCGCCAGTGCACGGCCCCCGGCAGCGGCTCGCGCCACCCTACCGCCGCCACGGCCCCACCCTGCCGCTGCCACGACCCGGCCCTGCCCTGCCGCTGCCACGACCCGGCCCTGCCGCTGCCACGACCCGGCCCTGCCCTGCCGCTGCCACGACCCGGCCCTGCCCTGCCGCTGCCACGACCCGGCCCTGCCCTGCCGCTGACTCGACCCGGCCCTTCCCTGTAGCCGCTAACGCGGCTCCGCTGTCGCCGCCGTCGTACGCCGACCCTGCCGCCGTCCGCCGAGCACCGGCCCTGCTCGCCCGGTGAGAGCCTGCTCTTCCTGCCACTGGTGAGCCCCTGCCTTGCTAGCGCGCTGCCGCGCCGCCTGCCTGCCTCCCTGCCTGCCTGCCTGCCTGTCGTGCCTGCCCTGCTGCTACCCCTGCTCCTGCTGCTACTGGCCAAGGCCAGATGCAGCCCCAGCGACGTCCGCGTGAGTCCCTCACGCCCCAGCAGCTGCGTGAGTGGTACGCTAGTTGGGGTTGTAGGGGTGGCCGCGCTGCTACTGCTGCCACTACTGCTGCTGCTGCTACTGGCGGTGGCCAGATGCAGCTCCAGCGTCGTCCACGCGAGTCTCGCACGCCCCAGCAGCTTCGTGAGTGGTACGCTCAGAGTAGAGGGTCTCTCAGTTCTGTTCGCTGCTCTTACGTCATTCGCACTGGTGCTCGGACTGGTCAGCCTTGCGGGACACCTAGTCACACACAGTCCCGCTGCTTCGCCCGTCTGAGCGACGCCTGGCGTACCGAGTTTGGCGACGGGGCTGAGCTCCCCGACTGGGTGGAGCTACTTAGGCAGAGAGTAGATATATTTGCTCTTGACTATGATGCTATTCTCACTGCCATGTATGCATTGCCTACTAGTGCTGACCGTGCCTGTTACTTGTGTGTCCCGCCTGACCCAGGTATAGAGCCTGCTGCTCTAGGTGCTGGTGAGGCTGCTGCTCTAGGTGCTACTGCGTTTCTTGCTCTAGGTACTGGTGAGGCTGCTGCTCTAGGTGCTACTGCGTCTCCTGCTCTAGGTGCTGGTGAGGCTGCTGCTCCAGGTCCTGGTGAGTCTGCCCTCTCTGGTCCTTCGCCTGCTGCGGTCTTGCACACCTTCACCCTTGACTGGGGAGCTTCCCGCTCCTTCTTTCGCGACTGCACCACACTCACGCCGCTTAGTCGGCCGGTTGCAGTCTCCCTGGCGGACCCCTCTGGGGGTCCTGTCCTTGCCCACTACTCCACGGTTCTGCCGTGTCCGGCCGCCCCGTCTGGCTCGCTGTCAGGTCTCTACCTCCCCTCGTTCTCTACGAACTTGGTGAGTGGAGCTGACCTCCAGGATGGGGGGGTTGACCAGTTCACTCCTGCGCGTCAGCGGGTGACTCACTGTACGTGTGCTCGGACGGGCCGACACCTGGCCACGTTCACCCGTGAGCCTTAGGTAGCTGCGTCTGCGTCTGCGTCAGGTCAGCTGTCGGCCCCCTGCTTGTGTCGCGCCTTGTCGCACGAGACCCTCCTTTGGCACCACCGCCTTGGTCACCCCTCGGTGCAGCGCCTTCGCAGCATGCACCGTCGTGTCCTTGTCTCTGGTCTTCCCAGGGTTCTCCCTCCCCTCCCACCCTCGCCTGCTCCTCCCTGTCTTCCCTGTGTCGAGGGGCGGCAGCGCGCCACTCCTCACTCCTCGTTCCCTCCCACAGAGGCTCCCTTGCAGACTCTCCACCTCGACGTGTGGGGCCCAGCCCGCGTCCGTGGACAGGGCCACGAGCGGTACTTCCTACTGGTCGTCGACGACTACACGCGTTACACCACGGTCTTCCCCTTGCGCACCAAGGGTGAGGTCCCTGATGTTTTGATCCCTTGGATCCGCGCTGCTCGTCTCCAGCTCCGCCGGCGGTTCGGGACAGAGTTTCCCGTCCTGCGTCTGCACTCTGACAGAGGTGGTGAGTTTTCCTCCGACCTCTTGGCAGCCTACTGTGCGGAGCACGGCATCACCCAGTCGTTCACGCTTCCGGCCTCTCCGCAGCAGAATGGGGTTGCTGAGCGCCGCATTGGCTTGGTCATGGAGGTCGCTCGTACCTCCATGGTCCATGCGGCTGCCCCCCATTTTCTGTGGCCGTTTGCGGTCCGGTACGCCGCGCATCAGCTCAACCTCTGGCCCTGTGTCTCCTTGCCGGAGACCTCGCCCACACTGCTGTGGACGGGGAAGGTTGGCGATGCGTCGCGTTTCCGGGTCTGGGGTTCTCGTGCCTTTGTCCGCGATACCACCGCGGACAAGCTCTCCGCCCGCGCTGTTCCCTGTGTCTTCCTGGGCTTTGTCCCTGACGCGCCTGGTTGGCAGTTTTACCACCCCACCTCGCGCCGTGTCTTCCCCTCTCAGGACGTCACTTTTGACGAGTCGGTTCCCTTTTACCGTCTCTTTCCCTACCGCACTGCCCCTCTCCCTCCCCCGCTGCTCTTCCTCGCTCCAGGTGCTACCCAGGTAGACCCCCTCCCCGCTCCCGGTCCTGCTCCTTCAGGTGTGTCTCAGGTAGACCCTCCTCCTTTGCCTCCGCCGGTTGAGGTCACTGGTGACTCAGGTCCTGCTTGGGGTGCTGCTTCTGGGGGTGCTGAGCCTGGGGGTGCTGAGCCTGGGGGTGCGGAGCCTGGGGGTGCGGAGCCTGGGGGTGCGGAGCCTGGGGGTGCGGAGCCTGGGGGTGCAGAGCCTGGGGGTGCGGAGCCTGGGGGTGCGGAGCCTGGGTGTGCAGAGTCTGGAGGTGCTGAGCCTGGAGGTTCTGGGTCTGGGAGTGCTGCGCCTGGGGGCACTGTGGGGTCTGGTGAGCAGTCTCCCTGGAGCGGCCGTCTCCGCAGTCGCTCCGCTGGTGCTTCGCCGCTGCACCCTAGTCGTCGACCCCCTCTCTCCCCACAGCAGCTGCGTGAGTGGTACGCTGGTCGTCAGGGTCGCGCTGCTGGAGCTAGGGGCCCTACTGCGGGAGGCGCTGGCGCTGGTGCCTCTACTACTGGAGTCGTTTCTACTGGAGGTTCTGGAGCTACTGAGGGTGCTGGCGCTGGAGGTTCTGGAGCTGCTGAGGGTGCTGGTGCTGGAGGTTCTGGAGCTACTGCGGGTGCTGGCGCTGAGGGTTCTGAGTCTGCTGCTGTGCGGTCTCCGTGGAGTGGTCGCCTTCGTCCGCTTGTGCCTCTCACCTCACAACAGCTGCACGACTGGTACGGTCGCCGTCAGGGTCGCGCTGCTGGAGCCCGGGGCTCTGCTGCTGGAGGTACTTCTGCTGACGTCCCTGGAGCTGGGAGTGGTGCTGGTCCTTTGTCTACTGGAGGTGCTGGAGTCGCTGGTCCCGGAGGTGCTCGTACTGGAGGTACTGGAGCTGTTGGGGCTGGGGGTGCTGCGTCTGGAGGTGCTGCTGCTGGAGACACCGAGGCTGGAGACCCTGGGACTGGAGGTGCTGGTTCTGGGGGTGCTGCTGCTGGAGGCACTGGGGTTGGAGACCCTGGGCCTGGCGGTGTCGGCTCTGGGGCTGGAGCTTCTGGAGCTGCTGGAGGTGCTGGAGCTGCTGGAGGTACTGGAGCTGCTGGAGCTGCCGGTACTGGTGCAGCTGCGCCGACACGACTGTTCTTCGCTCCGCCGTCTCCGTCGTCTCTGCCGCCGTCTGCCTCTGTTCTTCGTCAGGTTCTTACTCTCCCGTCGTCTACTGGTCTTCCGTTACTGCCTGGCTCACCGCTGCCTGCTCCTTCTCCTTACACTGAGCAGACAGGTAGTCTTGCTGAGCGTCGTGAGCCTGCGTCGCGTCCTGTCTCGCCTGTTCGTCCTAGTCGTACCGGTCGTCGTGTTCCTCGTCCGCGTCAGCCGGCTGTCCCCGGCACACGCCTTGTAGCCCTGCGTCGGTCCCCTACTCCGGAGCGTACTCCTCTTCCGTCTCCCCCTGCGTCCTCTTTGCCTGACGTCGCAGACCCTGAGTCTGACCGGTTTCGTGCTGAGCACCCTACTGTCACGCGTCTGCTAGCCACTGTTGTCACTGACCCGTCGTTTGAGTCTGCTGCTGCGTCTGCTCTGGTCGCTGAGCTTGTTGACTTTGCTGCTGCTTGTCGTCTAGACTACGCTGCTAGTCTTGTTGCTGAGTCTGAGTCTGTCTGTCCTCCGTCTATCCGCAAGGGTGAGTGTGCTCTTGGCACGGACGTCCTTGAGGACAGACAGGAGGACCTTGAGTGTCTTGCGGCTGCTGCGCCTCATCTCGTGGCCATGTAGCTAGCCCCTGAGGGAGACCCGGATGCTATAGACATCCCCACACCGCGCTCTTACGCTGAGGCGATCGCGGGTCCGTACTCCTCTCAGTGGCAGGCAGCCATGGACGCAGAGATGGCATCCTGGAAGTCCACAGGCACTTACGTCGATGAGGTTCCCCCTCCCGGGGCGAACATCGTCGATGGCATGTGGATTTTCAGGGTGAAGCGGCCGCCAGGTTCTCCGCCTGTCTTCAAGGCGCGTTACGTTGCTCGAGGCTTCAGTCAGCGAGAGGGAGTTGACTTCTTCCAGACCTTCTCCCCCACCCCGAAGATGACTACTCTTTGGGTGCTGCTGCACGTTGCCGCTTAGCGTGACTACGAGCTTCACTCCCTTGACTTCAGCACAGCTTTCCTACAGGGCAGCCTGCACGAGGAGATCTGGCTGCGCTGCCCACCTGGCTTCACTGGGTCGTTCCCTCCTGGTACCCAGTAGAGCCTCCGCCGGCCAGTCTACGGTCTCCGCCAGGCACCCCGTGAGTGGCACGACACACTGAGGACTACCCTTGCGGCTCTTGGGTTTGCGCCTTCGACTGCTGACCCTTCACTGTTTCTACGCACCGACACTTCGCTGCCGCCGTTCTATATCCTCGTGTACGTCGACGACTTGGTCTTTGCTACTGCTGACACTGAGGCCCTCGCCCTGGTGAAGTCCGAGCTGCAGAAGAGACACACGTGCACAGACCTGGGTGAGCTGCGCAGCTACCTTGGCTTGTAGATCACCCGGGACCGAGCACGCCGCACCATCACACTGACTCAGTCACACATGGTGCAGCAGGTCCTTCAGCGCTTCGGCTTCACCTGGTCCTCAGCACAGGCCACTCCTCTGGCTATAGGTCACTCGCTCTCAGCTCTGCCTTCGGATGAGTCCGTAGAGCCGAGTGGTCCTTACCCAGAGCTAGTGGGCTGCCTCATGTACCTGATGACTTGCACTCGTCCTGACCTTGCGTACCCTCTTGGCCTTCTGGCTCGCTACGTGGCTCTTGGTCGGCACCGAAAGGTGCACTGGGATGCTGCGAAGAGGGTACTGCGCTACTTGTGCAGTACATCGGGCATGGGGCTCGTGCTTGGAGGACGGCGAGAGGTGGTCCTCACTGGGCACTTAGACGCTTCTTGGGTTGATGACCAGGCTACGCAGCGGTCGTCACAGGGTTACACTTTCAGCCTTGGCTCTGGTTCAGTTTCTTGGCGTTCTACTCGCTCGTCTTCTGTTCTCAGCTCCAGTTGTGAGGCTGAGATCTACGCCACCGCCATGGCTGCTCAGGAGTTACGCTGGCTCACCTACCTGCTGACCGACCTGGGAGAGCGGCCTTGTTCTCCTCCAGTGCTGTACGTCGACAACAAGGCTGCCATTGCCTTGTGTGAGGAGCACAGACTGGAGCACAGAACGAAACACATCGCTCTGCGGTACTTTCTGGCTCGAGAGTTGCAGCAGCGCGGTCAGCTTCGTCTTGCACGCGTGGCCACTCGGGCCAACACTGCTGATATATTCACCAAGGCACTTCCGTCTGGTGATCATCAGCGCTTTTGTACTTTGTTAGGCCTTGTGCCTACGTTTCCACACTTGCTGTAGTCTTTTGTGTGTACTGTGCTCTATATTTATACCTGCATGCTTGCTCTTGCTAGGTATTGATCACTGTACTGCTCTTGTTGCTTATATATATCTCTGCATGTGGACTGGCCTTGCGGCCCTTTGCTTGTGCTCAGAATGTGTGGTGACGTTGAGATCCACCCTGAGCTTGTTTTGCGTCTCTTGACTGGTCGTGTGACCCCTTGTTCTCCCCCACTTTGCCTATGGGTGTGTGTCAAACATATATGCTGCATATTATCTAGGCTGTAGTGGGGTAGCCCATATGGGGTACAACCCAATTAGGGTTTACTACTTGTACTCCTGCATGCTGTTAGTTCACCCATTCCTGCCTGTGACTTCAACAATACGGTAACTAATGTAACACCAACCAGCCCCTTGAATTCCTACCCATTACATGCCCATGCATCGCATTCATATTATATCCATCCCATACCCATGCTGCTCAAATTTGTTGCATACCTTACAGCATTTCATGTCCATGGTTTAGCTCAGCAATATCTATAGATGATGATGGATCATACGGAAAAAAAACTCTGTATGGTTGGTACATTGAGCCACACTGCATATGGTGGTACTACTTGCTTCATCAAGTGATTACATCATATGTATTGGGGGGGTGTAACGAACAACTTACAGTATTCCCAGGGTACCGTAATACCAAGTAGAACATTCAGCTGACACACTGATTTTCGCAGGAAAAATACTACCATATCCCATGCATCCCTGCCAATTTTTCCAGTACTCCTGGAAAGTCTAGCATAGCATGCCATATCTGCAAGGAATGCCCATAACGTCTGAGCTTTCTGCCATGACATGTCAGAAATGAAAGTGTTGTATTGACAATGTTGGTTGGGGTAAACCTAACCCCTATGACACACATCACTAAGACTACAACATTTGACACACCCCCATAGTCTAAAGAAGGGTGTCAAGCAAAACCAAAAGCGTACGGTCAAAAGACCAGTCAAAAAAGAAACAAAGCTCAAGGTGGATCACAACGTCACCACACACTCTGAGCATAAGCAAAAGAGGCCACAAGGCCAGTCCAAGAGTTCACAAAGATATAAGTAAAAGTGTACAAGAAAAGCAAGCAGAAAACTCTAGTCTACGCAAGACGAGAACCTGTGTCAACAAGACGTAACTGCACACAACACCTCTGGTGGTCACAAGACTGAAGCGCCTTGATGAAGATGTCTGCAGTGTTGGCCTCGGACTCCACAAACTCGAAGCGAGCCTGTCCACGTCTCTGCAACTCTCGCAGAAGAAAGTACCTGACGTTAATGTGCTTCACTCTGCTCTCCATTCGTGGCTCTCGACAGAGGAGAATCGACGCCTTGTTGTCAGTGAACAAGGTCGGTGCAAAGCTCGGCCGCTCACCAAGGTCGGCGAGCAAGAAGGTCAACCAACGCAGCTCCTGTGCCGCCATGGCAGCAGCGTAGATCTCATCCTCAGCGGTAGACATCGAGATCGAGGAGGAACGCGTGGACCTCCACGAAACAGCTCCAGAACCCAGGCTGAAACAGTACCCCTGGGTACACCTGTGAGTCTCAGCGTCGTCAGCGTAAGAAGAGTCACAGTGACCAGTAAGTACGACAGACTGCTGCCCTCCAAGAACCAGCCCCACGCCTGATGTCGTCGCTAGGTACTTCGCCACCCTCACAGCTGCTGTCCAGTGAACAGGACGGTGTCTCCCTGGCGCAACAAAGCGAGCAAGGATGCTGAGAGGGAAGGCGAGGTCCGGGCGAGTACAAGTCATCAGGTACATGAGGCAGCCCACCAGCTCTGCGTAGGGACCACTAGGCTCAAACGGCTCGTCAGGAAAGGGTCCAGTGAGTCTGTGGTCAATAGCAAGAGGTGTGCGCTGTACTGTGGAGTGTTGAAGCTCGAACCGCTGAAGGACCTGCTGCACCATGTGTGACTGTGAGAGTGTAATGGTGCGAGCGGCTCTGTCCCTTGTGTTCTGCAGGCCAAGGTAGTGGCGCAGCTCACCTAGGTCAGTGCACGTGTGTCTCTTCTGCAGTTCGGACTTCACGTCTGCCAAGGCAACCCTGTCAGCAGTGGCGAAAACCAGGTCGTCGACGTAGACCAGAACAAAGAACGGTGTGGAGCCACGACGAACGAACAGCGACGGGTCGGCAGAAGATGGTTGGAAACCAAGGTCAGACAGGGTAGAACGAAGGGTGTCGTGCCACTCACGAGGAGCCTGACGAAGACCGTAGACCGGTCGCCTCAGCCTCCACTGGGTCCCAGGAGGGAAAGTGCCAGTGAAGGCAGAGGGACGACGCAGCCAGACCTCCTCGTGTAGGCTACCCTGAAGGAAAGCAGTGGAGAAGTCGAGAGGGAGTGTAACTCGTAGTCTCTCTGTGCTGCTACGTGCAGTAACACCCGAAGAGTGGTCATCTTCGGGGTAGGCGCGAAGGTCTGAAAGAAGTCAACTCCCTCGCGCTGACTGAAACCTCTAGCCACGTAGTGCGCCTTGAAGACCGGAGGAGATCCCGGTGGCCGCTTCACCCTGTAGATCCACATGCCATCGACTACGTTCGCCCCAGGGGGGGGAACCTCGTCGACGTAGGTGCCTGTGGATCTGTAGGAGGCCATCTCTGCGTCCATGGCAGCTCTCCACTGAGAGGCCCAAGGCCCTGACACTGCCTCAGCGTAAGTGCGAGGAGTCGGTATGTCAAGGGCGTCGGGGTCTCCCTCAGGGGCGAGCAGCATGGCACAGAGATGAGGGGAAGAGGTTGCCACGAACTCTAGCTCAAACTGCCTGTCCTCTAGGGCGTCACAACCAAGGGCAGACTCACCCCCGACGGCCAGAGGACTGGTAGGAGGAGCAGCCACAAGACTGGTGGCGTAGTCAAGGCGGCGAGTAGAGGCAAACTCAGTGACTGCGGCAGTAAGAGCGGAGACAGAGGACAGAGAGGCACGAGGGTGGGCAACAAGAGAGGCAAGAATTCAAGAGAGAACAGGACGGTACGTGCGGTAGTAGTCAGTGACAGGAGTAGAGAGGGAAGCAGTGAGGGCCGACTCAGGGGGAGAAGGAAGCACAAATGGAGACGAACGAGGCGGAATATGACGGAACAGGACTGAACGAAGGTCAGTGAGAGGGACAGGGGACGAGGGACGAGCACGAGGAGAGCGACAAGAGGGCCACGCGTGCGAAGGAGGAGGAGACAACGGAGGCAGAGAACGAATGAGAATAGCTGGGGAGGGGTCAGGAGGAGGAAACGTGGGACCGTAGACAGGAGGAGAGGGGGAGGAGGAAGGAGAGCGAGAGGGGAGACCGAGGGTCCGAAGACCAGAGACAGGAAGAGGAGGTGGCGGCTGCTCCTGCTCCTGCTCCTGCGGCGGCTGCCGCTGCTCCTGCTGCCGCTGCTCTAGCTGCTGCTGCTGCTGCTGCTGCTCCCGCTGCTGTTGCTGCTGCTGCTGCTGCTGCTCCTGCTGCCGCTCCAACTCTCTCTCCTCTCTCTCCAACTCCAGCTGCTCCTCACGGGCACGGCGAACACGAGCCTGGTGCCGGGTCGGGTAGGGGTGGGGGGGAGGAGTAGTGTCCGGGGCCGCGGCAGCCCCAGGACCGTCCTCCTGAGCACCAGGCGCACCACCCCCAAAGGCAGCACCACCAACAGCAACACGGCTAGGCTCACCAGGACCCATAGGGGGCGCACCCGCACCCCCAGACGTAGCACCCCCAGGGTCCGCTCGACCAACTCCAGCTCCCCGAAGACTAGAGTCTCCTGCAGTCACGGGCTCAGCTCCAGCTCCAGCACCCTCAGAACCAGGACCCGGCACAGGTACGCTCTCAACACCAACTCCAACTCTTCTAGAGCTAGCACCTGCAGGGTCCTCTCCATGAACACTGGCTCTCGCAGGGTCTGCAGTAGGCTACGAGGACTGCGGGGAAGGAGGCTGCACCTGAGGGGCTACCGAGGGGGGAGGGGTAGCGTAGGACACACGTAACGGGGCTAGACCAGGGGGGGGAGGCACACACACTACGGTCCTTCGTCCTTCCTCTGTTCCACAGCGTGTTGCCCTGCCGTCTCCTCCAGCATCCTCTCCTCCCGACGTTCTCGACCCTGAGTCTGACTCTATTCGTGCTGCTCGTCCTACTGTCACACGTGTTCTATCCACACTTGTCACTGACCCTTCGTTTGAGTCTGCTGCTGCGTCTGCCTTAGTCACTGAGCTCGTTGACTTTGGTGCTGCATGTCGTCTCTGTTGGAAACAAGAAGTCGCTAGAGCGCAGCGGAAGCTCTAGGAAGATAACGACGTCCCTACGGCGGGGCAATGGTCACTCAGAGGTAGCTCTCCTGGCTTGTAACTTGGTGCCAAAGTGGCGACCGAGGGTAGGCCGGACACAAGGATGGGAATTGTGTAATATGAGCAATGCAATACATTCAGTAATATAGGAAACATAGCAGGCTGGCAGTTACAAAGGCACAGCTGTATAACAATTGCACCACGTCGCTTGGGTTGCCCTGTTACAGTCGTGATGGCGAGACTGTTCAGCTTCGGCAAGGGCACGGTATCCTGCAGCGCCCCGTAGGGCAGTTTCGCGTACTGTTCACGCTGCCTCCTGCAGAATCCGACTTTTCAGCTGCCACGCGGGTCGCAACCACTGTGCGCGGTTGCGCCCCTGCAGTTCGATACTTGAGTCAACACCCTCGATATTGGGAGCTTCGCTTCTGCACATCGAACAGTGCACTACAATCAATTCTTTCGTAAAACCATATTCGCAATAGTCTCGACTACGCCGCCAGTCTTGTTACTGAGTCTGAGTCTGACTGTCCTCCGTCCGTTGGGGGTGAGTGTGCTCTTGGCACGGACGTCCTAGAGGACAGGCAGTTTGAGCTCGAGTGTCTTGCGGCTGCTGTACCTCATCTCGCTGCCATGCTGCTTGCCCCTGAGGGAGACCCGGATGCACTAGACATCCCGACCCCGCGCTCTTACGTAGAGGCGATCATGGGACCTTACTCCTCTCAGTGGCAGACAGCCATGGACACAGAGATGGCATCCTGGAAGTCCACAGGCACTTACGTCGACGCAGTTCCCCCACCTGGGGCGAACATAGTTGATGGCATGTGGATTTTCAGGGTGAAGCGGCCGTCAGGTTCTCCGCCTGTCTTCAAGGCTCGTTACGTTGCACGAGGCTTCAGTCAGCGGCAGGGAGTTGACTTCTTCCAGACCTTCTCCCCTACTCCGAAGATGACCACTCTTAAGGTGCTGCTGCACGTTGCCGCTTAGCGTGACTACGAGCTTCACTCTCTTGACTTCAGCACAGCGTTCTTGCAGGGCAGCCTGCACGAGGAGATCTGGCTGCGCCGCTCACCTGGCTTCACTGGGTCGTTCCCTCCTGGTACCCAGTGGAGCCTCCGCCGGCCAGTCTACGGTCTCCGCCAGGCGCCCCGTGAGTGGCATGACACACTGAGGACTACACTTGCGGCTCTTGGGTTTGCTCCTTCGACTGCTGGCCCGTCAGTGTTTCTGCGCACCGACCTTTCACTGCCGCCGTTCTACATCCTCGTGTACATCGACGACTTGGTTTTTGCTACTGCTGACACTGAGGCACTGGCCCTTGTGAAAGCGTAGTTGCAGAAGAGACACACTTGCACTGACCTGGGTGAGCTGCGTAGCTATCTTGGCTTGCAGATCACCCGGGACAGAGCACGGTGCACCATCACTCTGACTCAGTCACACATGGTGCAGTAGGTCCTGACGCGCTTCCGCTTTCAGTTCTCCTCGCCACAGCCCACTCCTCTGCCTATGAGCCACTCGCTCTTAGCTCCACCTTCGGACGAGTCCGTAGAGTCGAGTGGTTCGTATCTAGAGCTTGTGGGTTGCCTCATGTACCTGATTACTTGTACTCCACCTGACCTCGCGTACCCTCTCAGCATCCTAGCCCGTTTTGTTGCTCCTGGTAGACACCGGAAAGAGCACTGGACAGCTGCGCAGAGGGTACTGCGTTACTTGTGCAGTACATCAGGCATGGGGCTTGTGCTTGGAGGACGGGGTCCAGTTGTGCTCACTGGGCACTCAGACGCTTCTTGGGCGGACGACCAGACGACTCAGCGGTCGTCACAGGGCTACACTTTCAGTCTCGGCACTAGTTCTGTCTCCTGGAGGTCCACCCACTCGTCTTCTGTTCTCAGCTCCAGTTGTGAGGCTGAGATCTGCGCGAGGGCCATGGCTGCACAGGAGTTACGCTGGCTGACCTACTTGCTGACTGACTTGGGTGAGCGCCCTCGTTCTCCTCCGGTCCTGTACGTCGACAACAAGGCCATGATTGCCTTGTGTCGAGAACAGAGACTGGAGCACAGAACGAAGCACATCGCTCTCCGTTACTTTTTTTCGCTCGGGAGTTGCAGCAGTGTGGTCAGCTTCGCCTTGCTTACGTGGCCTCACAGGCCAACACTGCTGATATCTTCACCAAGGCCCTAGGGTCTGGTGATCATCAGCGTTTCTGCATTGCTCTGGGCCTTGTGCCTACTCTGCCTCACTTGCTTACTTCTTGACTTTGCTGCCTGCATGCTTACACTTGCTAGGTTGTGATCACTGTACATCATGTTCTCTTTATAGCGCTGCATGTGAACTGGTCTTGTGGCCACTTGCTTATGCTCGGACTTTGTGGTGACTTCGTGATCCACCCTAAGCTTTGCTTTGTTGCTTCTCTTGACTGGTCTTGTGACCATTGCTTTCTCTGGTCTTTCTCTGGCTTCTAACAACCTGGTCAATGGAGTTAGAGACGAGTAGTCCAAATGATGAACATAACGAAGGGCCTACATCATAGACATGCAAATTAGTATGGTAACCCTATGCAATTGTACGCAAAATCGTCGATACCCCAGTTCTGCTGCGCAAATTTGTCTGGTACCGCCACTCAAAATACTGTGTAACAACTGACGCAGCACAAAAGGAAGAAATATGTGCAGTAATCGATTGCGTTTTTTTTTTATTTTTATTATTATTTAGTATCGTAGTGGTTTGTACTGCTGTAGGCTGTAGTGGGGTAGCCAATATGGGGTACAACCCCTCTAGGGTTTGCTACTTGTACCCGACCTTCTTCCAATGCAATCCATTCTTGCCTAGACATTCTAACACTTCCCCATCCACTCTTGTGCGACTCCCGCTGTGCCAGCTTCTGGTGCTTCTGGGGCAAACGATCACCATCCCCATTCGGGGTGTTCACCCCTCCGTCTGACCTACCCTTTCCGCCTGCTTCGCTGCTCCTTGCATGCTGCCTACCAGCAAATCTATCGCTTAGAACTGATGCTGCTGCTGAGCTGCCCCTTCCGTCTCCTGCCACCACCCCTTTCGCTCTCGAACCTGCTGCTGTGGCTGCTGCTGCTGCTGCTGTGGCTCCTCTTCCTATGCTTTCTGGGCTGTACATGCCACCAGCTACACCAGCACCAGCACTATCTGCTGCTGCTGCTGGTGTTGCTGGCGTGGATGCAGGATGTAGCAGACAGAGGGCTGCGAACTGTTATCAATGGGCATATTGTTCAAACTTCACATCTTCAGCACTTGAATCTGAGCAGCAAAGCAAGCACATACGGTAACCTTCACGTGATGCTTGTCATTCTATCTGCACCGCATGCTGTTGGAGCTTGAACAATACGGTAGTCCATGTCAAAACATATTAGTTATTCATGCTGAGGCTGTAGTGGGGTTAGCCTTTAGGGGGTACAACAACTTTCTCGACATCTTTCTTGTACCCCCCTCCCTTCACCCAATGCATCATTCATGTTTAGACCTTGTAACATGGTTTCAGAGTAGGTCCTGTTCTAGGACCGATTATTTTTAGAGCCCACCGAATTAGTTCCGTCCAGCCCGTCGTTTCTGCCCTGCCCAGCAAGCTATCGCGCTGCTGCCCTGCCCTGGCCAGCGCACTATCGCGCTGCCCTGCCCAAACCCGCGCGCTGTCGCTCTGCCCAGTGCGCCCGCCCGCTCGTTGCCCCGCACGCTGCTCGCGCGCCCGCGCACTGCCCGCACGCTGCCCGCGCACTGCCCGCGCTGCCCGTCAGCAGCCCGCATGCTGCCCGCGCTGCCCGTTGGCAGCTCGCACGCCGCCCCCGCTGCCTGTCAGCAGCTCCCACGCCGCCCGCGCTGCCCGTCAGCAGCCCGCACGCCGCCCGCGAGCTGCCCGCACTGATCGCGCACTGCCCCGCGCGCACCTGCCCTGCCCCATGCGTCAGCCCTGCGCTGCCCACGAGCGCCTGCCCTGCGCTCCGCTGGCGATGGGCGCGCTGCCCCGTGCGCTGCCTGCGCCACCTGCATGCGAGCTGCCCACGCACTGCCCCTACTGCCCTGCAAAGCCCGCTGCCAGCGCTGCTTGCGCTGCCTACCGCCTGCGCTGCTGCCGCTGCTAAGCTGTTGCTGCTGCTGCTGCGCTGCTGCTGCTGTTCAGCTACTGCTGCTGCTGCTGCACTGCTTTGCTGCCGCCTTGCCAGCTGCCACTACAGCCGTGCTGTCGCCGCTACAGCCACTGCTAGCGCCAGTACAGCCCCTACTGTGGCCGCTACAGCTCCTGCTGTCGCCGCTATAGCCACTGCCAGCGCTGCAACAGCCGTGCTACTGCTGCTACAGCCCTGGTGCTGCTACTACAGCCCTCTTGCCGCTGCTACAGCCCTTGCTGCTGCCACTACAGCTCTGCCGCGGCCGCTACATCTCTACTGCTGCTGCTACAGCCCTACTGCTGCCGCTACAGCCCCTGCTGACGCCACTGCCCTGCACGCTGCGCCACGCGCGCTGCTCTGCCCTGCCCTGCCCTGCCCTGCCTACACGCGCTGCTCTGCCACCTTGCAGTGCCCTGCCGTCCGCTGCAGCCCCTGCTGTCGCCGCTGCAGCCCCTGCTGATGCCGCTACCGCCCTGCTGCTACCGCTACAGCCTTTGCTGATGCCGCTACAGCCCTGCTACTGCCGCTACAGCCCATACTGATGACGCTACAGTCCTGCAGCTGCCGCTCCAACTGCCGCTACACCTGCGTTTGCCGTTACTATAGGCACCCAATGCCACTACAGCTGCCACTGCCGCCCTTGGCAACTGCTGCTGACTGCCGCTACCGATCAAGACCTTTCTCCCCGTCTTAATGGTTGATGCAGATGGCCGCCCTTTCAAGTTAGGGTTTTGGCTTATGTGCCTGTGCTGATATCTCCGACTTTTTGCTTCTAACAGCGTCTCCCTGCTCGAGCACACGTCGGGGTCCCTTCACGCCCCCACAAGTCCCACTGAACCTGCTGCTGACGCTAGCGAGGACGTGCAGTGGCGGTACCAGGTGGACAGTCTTGCCTACACACAGTGGATGGTGCATGACGCTGCCGCACAACTTGTTATCCGAGCTCACCTGCCGGTCGACCAGAGGGACCACTTTCGTCTGGTGACATCGGCCCAGACTTTATACGACGCTGTAGTTCGTCACTACTCCTCCCTCTATCCTGCCACCCGGCCACTTCAGAAGCACTGTCCATTGTTAGAAGAGGTGCAGCAGCTGGTTCAGGAGGCGAGTGTAGGTGCCTGTTCGTCTGCTAGTACAGGTGGTGCCGCTAGTGGAGGCGGAGATTCTGGGGGTGGACAGCAGCGACAACAGAGTCAGCAGGAGACTCTCTCTCGGTTTTGCATACAATTGCATAGGGTTACCAGACTCATTTCCATGCCTATGATGTTATGATGTTGGCCCCATAACGAAACTTGAGTTTCTTTCAAATGCGCGAAACAAACACGAGGACTGCGAGATATTTGCGATCGACGATGTCGATGTCAGATTCGCCAGCTTGGCGAACCCGGGCGAAGTCTCGAATCCACAACTGGACCGCGTAACAAAGCTTTTCTCGCACGGCTGCTGCCGCTCACATTGTGGCGTGGTGGCAATAACCGTTTTCGCGGAAACCCTGAGGAACACCAACAGTCCGGAAATGAAGGATCCAGAGACTAAGACAAGTTCCTGTCCGCTGCTATTTTCTGTTCCTCACTGCTCCCTCTGTTCCTCCTCGTGTTCTGTGCACAGGCGACAAACGCCTTAGTAAATTCCGACAACCTGGCCAGTCTGCAGCGATACGTGAACCAGACTGTAGGGTAGACAAGGTGTGATGGTGGACGCGACCCGGCTGCTGCGAATCGTTAGACACGCCGAGTGCTTTCTAACTGTCTATGCAGCTCCGCTTCCCCGAGATTTGGCTTGCAAGGGGAATTTGAGGTCGAGTCGAGAGTCGGAACAATATGACGTGGGAGGTCGGGCCTGGTACGGAAACCAGGGAATCGAACGAAGGGACGCTGATCTGCGTGGTGGTTAACGCCGTCGTTTCGTTTAACTACCAGCAGACGAGATCTCTTGCCTGGATTACGCCGGTAGATCGAGTCGCTCTGTTTTCAGAAATCGAATCGCTCCAAAAGCATCTCGTTTTCTCAGTGTTGCGCCGATAGTAAGCGTGTCCGCCGAGCTGCATGATTCGTGCTCTGCACGACATCGCGTCTGGTTACGACATCCCGCCAGCAGTGAGAGCAACGATTCCTACATGCAGCATGGCAACCGTAAGTGACCTTTGCCGTGCCGTGCTGACTGCTCACCTCCTCCGTTACCGCAGCAGTTATGATTCCTCACCAACACCAGCAGCAGCAGGAAGTAGGGCGATTCCTCAGGAGGCTCCCTCCATGGCAGAGGAGAGAAACCCGCCCTTAGCATCATCCACGCACCGCTTCTCGAAGTCTAGCGCGACCTATAAAGCGGCCATAATGGGTACCATGATGTCATCAGCTCGACCAGTGCTCCCTCTAATCCTCTCACTCACCAATTCACTCGTCGCATCAAGCCTCTCGCGCTTCTCACTTCTCTCCTGTAATCTCCGCGCCTCTCCTCATGGCGACGGCTGGCATGCGCGTGCTGGTGCTGGCAGCGCTGGCGGTGGGGCTGCTGGCGGCGGCGGTGAGTGGAGCGCGGGACGCCATGAAGGTAGCCCGGGGCCTCCTCCCAACGGACGGCGGCGCGCCTGGCGGGGCGGGGGCGGCGGGGCAGCAGAGGAAGGGCGCGCGCATTCTGGCGGCTGAGACCTTCGCTCACCACGCCCCTCTGCCCGGCTACCTCGACCACATCCCCCGCCGCCAGGCCCTAGCCACCAGTACGCAACGCTGCTCCCTCCTCTCCCTCTCTTCCCGCTCTTCCCACTGCCATCCCTGCTCCCCTTCGCTCTCATGTGTCTGCTCCCCTTGGCTTTCATTTCTCTGCTCCCCCTGGCTTTCTTTCTCTGCTCCCCTTGGCTCTCATTTCTCTGCTCCCCTTGGCTTTCTTTCTCTGCTCCCCTTGGCTCTCATTTCTCTGCTCCCCCTGGCTTTCTTTCTCTGCTCCCCTTGGCTCTCATTTCTCTGCTCCCCCTGGCTTTCTTTCTCTGCTCCCCTTGGCTCTCATTTCTCTGCTCCCCCTGGCTTTCTTTCTCTGCTCCCCTTGGCTCTCATTTCTCTGCTCCCCCTGGCTTTCTTTCTCTGCTCCCCTTGGCTCTCATTTTTCTGCTCCCCTTGGTTTCCATTTCTCTGCTCTCCTTGGCTTTCATTTATATCCTCCTCTTGGCTTTCATTTATCTGCTCCTCTTGGCTTTCATTTATCTGCTCCCCTTGGCTTTCATTTATCTGCTCCCCTTGGCTTTCATTTATCTGCTCCCCTTGGCTTTCATTTATCTGCTCCCCTTGCCTCTCATACCTCTGCTCCCTTGCCTCTAAATTCTCTGCTGCCCTTTCCTCACATATCTCAGATCCTCTCATCCCTTTGCTCCCCTGCTCAGTCCTCTGCTCCCATTAGCTCTCATTCATCTGCTTCTCTGATTCATCCAACTCACGTCTTCCCGTTCCCTCTGCCCCCTTCATCTCCTCCCCCCTCCCAGCCTGTGGGCGCACGACGGTGACGATTCGCTCGCAGTACCTGGGGCCGTACGACCTGCACAACGACATCTACAACATGACCTTCTACAACGGCTGCGCCTACAACGTCACCAGCCCGCTGCGCGTGTACCAGTGCTTCAGCTTCGGTAACGTGTGGGAGGGCATCCTCGACAACCCCGCGCCTAACCTCACGCAGTACCAGCAAGGCGAAATCTTCGTG
Source organism: Closterium sp. Yama58-4 (assembly GCA_947470075.1). Lineage (NCBI taxonomy): Eukaryota > Viridiplantae > Streptophyta > Zygnematophyceae > Desmidiales > Closteriaceae > Closterium > Closterium sp. Yama58-4. The sequence goes on along the minus strand of CANIUD010000825.1, from coordinate 751,134 downwards.
CAGGTTGCGACGGGGTCCTGTGAGATGCGCATGAACCGCGGTGCGAGCGGCACTCTGCAGATGCTCCCCGGGGAGACGGTGAACATTGTGTATGCGTACACGTGGGACTTCCGGCCCTGCGTGCAAGAGCTGCGCTTCGGCAACGGCGACAGCTACTCCATGACCAACTCCGCCACTGAGTGCCAGCCCGCGGCCGTCATTTAGAATCGCCGTATCTATGGAGTCTTCATACGGTACATATCACCAGCAGCTCGTGTCCTTGACACATGACATTATGACACATGACATGGAAGTGGAAGAGGACATTAGGGGGATGGGAGGGTTAATAATGCATGAATCGCATCATGGTTCATGTACCGTTAGAGTAATCAATGGGCATATTGTTCAAATCTTCAACGCATCACTTTGAACAGCTGTACCAGTAATTTCTGTGTTACGCCTGTCCTCTTTCCTTTCCCCGAACAACAATACGGTAACTAATGTAACACCAACCAGCCCCTTGAATTCCTACCCATTACATGCCCATGGATCGCATTCATATCATATCCATCCCGTACCCATGCTGCTCAAATTCGTTGCATCCCTTACAGCATTTCATGTCCATGGTTTAGCTCAGCAATATCTATAGATGATGGATCATACGGTAAAAAAAACTCTGTACGGTTGGTACATTGAGCCACACTGCATATGGTGGTACTACCGTCATACCCCGGATAGAAGCGCCCCTGGGGTTGTAATAAAACACTGTTTTTTAGGGGGTGCGCTTATAATTGAGGAAATTTATAAGCGCCGGCGTTTATATAACGGCAAAATGAAATTAAGTTTTTTTTTACACCAAACTGTAGATCTCGTTCTGCCAATTGTAATCGAGTCGAAAATATATGGGGTCGCGAATTTGACTCTCGAGCAACTTGGCAGGGATTGATTCCCTGCCAACACATGCTGACTAAGCGACAGCGCGTGCTGACTAGACGCGCAGCTGTCAACAAGACTAGGCAAGAATGGTGCATTGAATGAAACAGTTGGGTACAAGTAGCAAACCCTAGTTGGGGTTGTACCCCATATTGGCTACCCCACTACAGCCTACCAACATATAACACATTACAATTTAACACACCCCCATAGGCAAAGTGGGGGAGAACAAAGGGTCACAAGACCAGTCCAGCAAAGCAACGCAAGCCCAGGGTGGATCACAACGTCACCACACTCCGAGCACAAGCAAAGGCCACAAGGCCAGTTCACATGCAGTGCTAGATATAGTACAAGACAAGCAACACAGTGATCAAAACCTAGCAAGCAAGCAACAAGATATATATAAAGTACAGTACAAAGAAAGTCAAGCAGTAAGCAAATGAGGGAATGTGGACACAAGGCCTAAAGAAGTACAGTGCCGCTGATGATCACTAGGCGGGAGCGCCTTGGTGAAGATATCAGCAGTGTTGGCCTTCGAGTCCACGTACACAAGCCGAAGCTGACCGCGATGTCAAACTATGCATATTGTGTTTGTGTAGGCTGCTAGTGGGGTAGCCCATATGGGGTACAACCCAATGTTAGGGTTAGCTTATGTACCCAACTCTTGATCAATGCATTCATTCTTGTCTCTAGATTCTGACATGGTTTCAGAGCAGTAGGTCCGTAGGACCGTTTTTTTTTTCGGGCCCACCTACCGCTACCCCACGCCTGTGCCTCTGCCTGTGACGTGCTGCGCTGCGCGCGCCGTCTGCCTGTAGCCTACTGCCTGCTGCCTACTGTGTTGTCTGCTGCTGCTACCGCGCAGACCTAAGTCACGCACGCTGCCCGCTGCTGCCTCAAGCGTCGCCCTCGCTGCTCGCGCCGCTCTGCTGCCCCTCACACGCCGTCAGCGCAGCGCACAGCCCCCAGCGAGCCGCGTGCAGCCCCGTCGAACCGCGTGCAGCCCCGCCGAGCCGCGCGCAGCCCGGATTCGCCGCGCGCAGCCCCCGCCGAGCCGCGCGCAGCCCCGTCGAGCCGCGCGCAGCCCGTTTTCTGCAGCGCGCAGCCCCGTCGAGCCGCGCGCAGCCCGTTTTCTGCTACGCGCGGCCCCGCCGAGCCGCGCGCAGCCCGTTTTCTGCAGCGCACGGCCCCGCCGAGCCGCGCGCAGCCCGCTGCTGCCGCGCGCGACCCCCTCCGAGCCGCGCGCAGCCCCTGCCGAGCCGCGCGCGGCTTGCTGCTGCTGCGCGCAGTCCCTGCCGAGCCGCGCGCGGCCAGCTGCTGCTGCGCGCGGCCTGTTTCTGCCTCCCGCAGCCCGCGCTCGGCCCACAGCAGCCCCGCGCGCTGCCCTGCATAGCCTGCAGCTGCATCGGCCCCGACCTTCCGCTGCTGCGGCCCCTCGCTGCTGCTGCCGAGGCTCCGACCTGCCGCTGATGCGGCCCCCACTCTGCGACTGCCGCTGAAGCGGCCCCCCACCCTGCAGTTGCTGCGGCCCTACTCTACTGTCGCTGTTCCGGCCCCATCGCAGCTGCGGTCGTGCGCCTACTCGGCCCTGCTCGCCCGGCGAGCACCTGCCCTTCCAGCCTTTGGTGAGCGCCTGCCTGCCTGCCTGCCTGCCTTTCGGCCTGCCTGCCTGTCTTTTTGCCTGCCTGCCTGCCTGCCTGCCTGCCAGCCTGCCTGCCTGCCTGCCGGCCTGTCTGCCTGTCGGCCTGCCTGCCTGCCTGCTGGCCTGCCTGCCTGCCTGCCAGCCTGCCTGCCTGCCTGCCGGCCTGTCTGCCTGTCGGCTTGCCTGCCTGCCTGCTGGCCTGCCTGCCTGCCTGCCTGCCTGCCTGTCAGCCTGCCTGCCTGCCTGCCGGCCTGTCTGCCTGTCAGCCTGCCTGCCTACCTGTCTGCCTGCCTGCCTGCCTGCCTGCCGGCCTGCCTGCCTGTCTGCCGGCCTGCCGCGCCTGCCCTGCCCGAGATGCTGCTGCTACTAGCTATTAGCCAGAGACCAGATGCAGCTCCAGCGACGCTCACGCGAGTCTCTCACGCCCCAGCAGCTTAGTGAGTGGTATACTAGTTGGGGCTGTCGCGGTAGCCGTCGTAGCTGTCGCCCTGGAGCTGGTCAGTTGGGGGCCTCTAGCAGTGGCCAGCTGCAGCTGCAGCGGCGTCCACGCGAGACACTTACGTCTCGGCAGCTCGAGGAGTGGTACGCTCAGAGTAGAGGGTCTTTCAGTCCAGTGCGCTGCCCGTACGTTATTCGCACAGGTGATCGAGCTGGTCAGACCTGCGGGACGCCTGGTCACACACAGTCCCGCTGCTTCGCCCGCCTGAGCGACGCCTGGCGTACCGAGTTTGGTGACGAGGCTGAGCTCCCCACCTGGCTGGAGCTGCTTAGCCAGAGGATAGATATCTTTGCTCTTGACTATGATGCTATTCTCACTGCTATGTATGCATTGCCTACTAGTGCTGACCGAGCCTGTTACCTGTGCGTACCGCCTGACCCAGGTATAGAGCCTGCTGCTCTAGGTGCTGGTGAGGCTGCTGCTCTCGGTGCTACTGCGTCTTCTGCTCTAGGTGCTGGTGAGGCTGCCGCCCCAGGTGCCTGTGTGTCTGCTCTCTCTGGTACTGCGCCTGCTGCGGCCTTGCACACCTTCACCCTTGACTCAGGAGCTTCCCGCTCCTTCTTTCGCGACTGCACCACACTTACGCCGCTTAGTCGGCCGGTTGCAGTCTCCCTGGCGGACCCCTCTGGGGGTCCTGTCGTTGCCCGCTACTCCACGGTTTTGCCGTGTCCGGCCGTCCCATCTGGCGTGCTGTCAGGTCTCTACCTCCCCTCGTTCTCTACGAACTTGGTGAGTGGAGCTGACCTCCAGGATGGGGGAGTTGACCAGTTCACTCCTGCGGGTCAGCGGGTGACTCACTGTACGTGTGCTCGGACGGGCCGACACCTGGCCACGTTTACCCGTGCGCCTGGCTCGAGTCTGTACACACTGACCACTGCGGCCCCTCAGGTAGCTGCGTCTGCGTCTGCGTCTGCGTCTGCGTCAGGTCAGCTGTCGGCCCCCTGCGAGTGTCGTGCTTTGTCGCACCAGACCCTCCTGTGGCACCACCGCCTTGGTCACCCCTCGGTGCAGCGCCTTCGTGGCATGCACTCTCGCTCTCTGGTTTCTGGTCTCCCCAGGACTCTGCCTGCCCTCCCTCCCTCGCCTGCGCCGCCTTGCATTCCCTGCGTCGAGGGGCGGCAGCGCGCCGCTCCTCACTCCTCCTCGTTCCCTCCCACAGAGGCTCCCCTGCAGACTCTCCACCTGGACGTGTGGGGCCCAGCCCGCGTCCGTGGACAGGGCCACGAGCGGTACTTCCTGCTGGTTGTCGACGACTTCACGCGTTACACCACGGTCTTCCCCTTGCGCAGCAAGGGTCAGGTCCCTGATGTTTTGATCCCTTGGATCCGCGCTGTTCGTCTCCAGCTCCGCGAGCGGTTCGAGAGGGACTTTCCTGTCCTGCATCTGCACTCTGACAGAGGTGGTGAGTTCACCTCCGACCTCTTGGCAGCCTACTGTGCGGAGCACGGCGTCCGCCAGACGTTCACGCTTCCGGCCTCTCCGCAGCAGAATGGGGTTGCTGAGCGCCGCATTGGCTTAGTCATGGAGGTCGCTCATACCTCCATGATCCATGCGGCTGCCCCTCATTTTCTATGGCCGTTTGCGGTCCGGTACGCCGCGCATCAGCTCAACCTCTGGCCCCGTGTCTCCTTGCCGGAGACCTCGCCCACACTGTTGTGGACGGGGAAGGTTGGCGATGCGTCGCGTTTCCGGGTCTGGGGTGCTCGTGCCTTTGTCCGCGATACCACTGCGGACAAGCTCTCCGCCCGCGCTATTCCCTGTGTCTTCCTTGGCTTTGTCCCTGACGCGCCTGGTTGGCAGTTTTACCACCCCACCTCGCGTCGTGTCTTTGCGTCTCAGGACGTCACGTTCGACGAGTCGGTTCCCTTTTACCGTCTCTTCCCCTACCGCACTGCCCCTCTCCCTCCCCCGCCGCTCTTCCTTGCTCCAGGTGCTCCCCAGGTCGACCCTCTCCCCGCTCCAGGTCCTGCTCCCTCAGGTGTGTCTCAGGTAGACCCTCCTCCCTTCCCTGCACCGGTTGAGGTCACTGGTGACTCAGGTCCTGCTGGGGGTGGTCCTGCTCGGGGTGCTACTTCTGGGGGTGCTGAGTCTGGGGGTGCTGAGCCTAGGGGTGCGGAGCCTGGGGGTGCGGAGCTTGAGGGTGTAGAGCCTGGAGGTGCTGAGCCTGCGTGTGAGGGGTCTGGAGGTGCTGGAGCTGGTGGTTCTGGGGCTGCTGAGGGTGCGAGCGCTGGAGGTTCTGGAGCTGCTGGAGGTCCTGGTGCTGGTGGCGCTGGAGCTGCTGAGGGTGCTGGCGCTGAGGGTTCAGAATCTTCTGTTGCGCGGTCTCCTTGGAGTAGCCGCCTTCGTCCACGTGTGCCTCTCACCTCGCAGCAGCTGCACGACTGGTACGGTCGCCGTCAGGGTCGCGCTGCTGGAGCCCGGGGCTCTACTGCTGGAGGTACTTCTGCTGCCGTCCCTGGAGCTAGGAGTGGTGCTGGTACTGTTTCTACTGGAGGTGCTGGAGTCGCTGGTCCCGGAGGTGCTCGTACTGGAGGTACTGGAGCTGCTGGGGCTGAGGGTGCTGCGTCTGGAGGTGCTGCTGCTAAAGACACCGAGGCTGGAGACCCTGGGACTGGAGGTGCTGGTTCTGGGGGTGCTGCTGCTGGAGACGTGGAGGCTGGAGACCCTGGGACTGGAGGTGCTGGTTCTGGGGGTGCTGCTGCTGGAGGCACTGGGGTTGGAGACCCTGGGCCTGGAGGTGTCGGTTCTGCTGCTGGAGCTGCTGGAGCTGCCGGTACTGGTGCAGCTGCGCCGCCACGACTGTTCTTCGCTCCGCCGTCTCCGTCGTCTCTGCCGCCGCCTGACTCTGTTCTTCGTCAGGTTCTTACTCTCCCGTCGTCTACTAGTCTTCCGTTACAGCCTGGCTCACCGCTGCCTGCTCCTTCTCCTTACACTGAGCAGACAGGTAGTCTTGCTGAGCGTCGTGAGCCTGCGTCGCGTCCTGTCTCGCCTGTTCGTCCTAGTCATACCGGTCGTCGTGTTCCGCGTCCGCGTTCGCCGCCTGTCCCCACCGCACACCTTGTCGTCCGTCGTCCTTCCTCTGTTCCGCAGTCTGTTTCTCTGCCGTCTCCTCCTGCGTCTTCCTTGCCTCACGTTCCGGACCCTGAGTCTGACCGGTTTCGTGCTGAGCACCCTACTGTCACGCGTCTGCTCGCCACTGTTGTCACTGACCCCTCGTTTGAGTCTGCTGCTGCGACTGCTTTGGTTGCTGAGCTTGTTGACTTTGCGGCTGCCTGTCGTCTAGACTACGCTGCTAGTCTTGTCGCTGAGTCTGAGTCTGTCTGTCCTCCGTCCGTCGGGGGTGAGTGTGCTCTTAGCACGAACGTCCTTGAGGACAGGCACGAGGACCTTGAGTGTCTTGCAGCCGCTGCGCCTCATCTCGTGACCATGCTGCTTGCCCCTGAGGGAGACTCGGATGCACTAGACATCCCCACCCCGCGCTCGTACGCTGAGGCGGTCGCGGGTCCCTACTCCTCTCAGTGGCAGGCAGCCATGGACGCAGAGATGGCATCCTGGAAGTCCACAGGCACCTACGTCGACGACGTTCCCCCTCCTGGGGCGAACATCGTCAGTGGCATGTGGATTTTCAGGGTGAAGCGGCCGCCTGGTTCTCCGCCTGTCTTCAAGGCACGTTACGTTGCTCGAGGCTTCAGTCAGCGAGAGGGGGTTGACTTCTTCCAGACCTTCTCCCCCACCCCGAAGATGACCACTCTTCAGGTACTGCTGCACGTTGCCGCCCAGCGTGACTACGAGCTTCACTCGCTTGACTTCAGCACAGCTTTCTTGCAGGGCAGCCTGCACGAGGAGATCTGGCTGCGCCGCCCACCTGGCTTCACTGGGTCGTTCCCTCCTGGTACCCAGTGGAGCCTCCGCCGGCCAGTCTACGGTCTCCGTCAGGAGCCTCGTGAGTGGCACGACACACTGAGGACTACGCTTGCGGCTCTCGGGTTTGCGCCCTCCACAGCTGACCCGTCACTGTTTCTGCGCACCGACACCTCGCTGCCGCCGTTCTACATCCTCGTGTACGTCGACGACTTGGTCTTTGCCACTGCTGACACTAAGGCTCTCGCCCTGGTGAAGTCGGAGCTGCAGAAGAGACACACGTGCACAGACCTGGGTGAGCTGCGCAGCTACCTTGGCTTGCAGATCACCCAGGACAGAGCACGTCGCACCATCACCCTGACTCAGTCACACATGATGCAGCAGGTCCTTCAGCGCTTCGGCTTCACCTGGTCCTCGGCACAGTCCACTCCTCTGGCTACAGGTCACTCGCTCTCAGCTCCACCTTCGGACGAGTCCGTAGAGCCGAGTGGTCCTTACCCAGAGCTAGTAGGCTGCCTCATGTACCTGATGACTTGCACTCGTCCTGACCTTGCGTACCCTCTTGGCCTTTTGGCCCGCTACGTGGCTCCTGGTCGGCACCGAAAGGTGCACTGGGATGCTGCGAAGAGGGTACTGCGCTACTTGTGCAGTACATCGGGCATGGGGCTCGTGCTTGGAGGACGGCGAGAGGTGGTCCTCACTGGGCACTCAGACGCGTCTTGGGTTGACGACCAGGCTACACAGCGGTCGTCACAGGGTTACACTTTCAGCCTCGGCTCTGATTATGTTTCGTGGCGTTCTACTCGCTCGTCTTCTGTTCTCAGCTCCAGTTGTGAGGCTGAGATCTACGCCACCGCCATGGCTGCTCAGGAGCTGCGCTGGCTCACGTACCTGCTGACCGACCTGGGAGAGCGGCCTCGTTCTCCTCCAGTTCTGTACGTTGACAACAAGGCAGCCATTGCCTTGTGTGAGGAGCACAGACTGGAGCACAGAACGAAGCACATCGCTCTGCGTTACTTCCTGGCTCGAGAGTTGCAGCAGCGTGGTCAGCTTCGTCTTGCACACGTGGCCACTCGGGCCAACACTGCTGATATATTCACCAAGGCACTTCCGTCTGGTGATCATCAGCGCTTTTGTACCTTGTTGGGCCTTGTGCCTATGTTTCCACACTTGCTGTAGACTCTGCCTGTACTGTGATCTTTATATATATATACCTGCATGCTTGCTCTTGCTAGGTAGTGATCACTGTACTTTGTTTGTTGCATATATACCTCTGCATGTGGACTGGCCTTGTGGCCCTTTGCTTGTGCTCAGTCTGTGTGGTGACGTTGTGATCCACCCTGAGCTTGGTTTGTTTCTCTTGACTGGTCTTGTGACCCCTTGTTCTCCCCCACTTTGCCTATGGGGGTGTGTCAAACTATGCATATTGTGTTTGTGTAGGCTGCTAGTGGGGTAGCCCATATGGGGTACAACCCAATGTTAGGGTTAGCTTATGTACCCAACTCTTGATCAATGCATTCATTCTTGTCTCTAGATTCTGACACGCGCTGCTGCAGCTCTCGAGCAAGAAAGTAGCGAAGAGCAATGTGCTTCGTCCTGTGCTCCAGTCTGTGCTCCTTACACAAGGCAAGGGCCGCCTTGTTGTCGCCGTACAGAACTGGAGGAGAACTAGGCCGCTCTCCCAAGTCAGTCAGCAGGTAGGTGAGCCAGCGTAACTCCAGTGCAGCCATGGCCGTGGCGTAGATCTCAGCCTCACAACTAGAGCTGAGAACAGAAGAAGAGCGGGTGGACCGCCACGAGACAGAACCAGAGCCAAGGCTGAAGGTGTAACCCTGCGACGACCGCTGCGTAGCCAGGTCGTCCACCCAAGAAGCGTCCGAGTGACCAGTGAGGACAACTCTGTCGCGTCCTCCAAGCACCAGCCCCATGCCTGATGTACTGCACAAGTAACGCAGCACCCTCTTAGCAGCCTCCCAGTGCTCTCGCCTGTGTCTCCCAGGCGCAACGTAACGAGCAAGGATGCTAAGAGGGTACGCGAGGTCAGGTCGCGTGCAAGTCATCAGGTACATGAGGCAGCCTACAAGCTCTGGGTACGGGCCACTCGGCTCTACGGACTCGTCCGAAGGTGGAGTTGAGAGCGAGTGGCTGGTAGCCAGAGGTGTGGCCTGTGGTGAGGAGAACTGGAAGCCGAAGCGCTGAAGGACCTGCTGCACCATGTGTGACTGAGTCAGGGTAATGGTGCGGCGTGCTCTGTCCCGGGTGATCTGCAAGCCAAGGTAGCTACGCAGCTCACCCAGGTCAATGCAGGTGTGTCTCTTCTGCAGCTCCGACTTCACACGAGCGAGTGCCTCAGTGTCAGCAGTAGCAAAGACCAAGTCGTCGACGTACACGAGGATGTAGAACGGCGGCAGCGACGTGTCTGTGCGCAGGAACAGTGACGGGTCAGCAAACCCAAGGGCCGCAAGTGTAGTCCTCAGTGTGTCGTGCCACTCGCGTGGCGCCTGGCGGAGACCGTAGACTGGCCGGCGGAGGCTCCACTGGGTACCAGGAGGAAACGACCCAGTAAAGCCAGGTGGGCGGCGCAGCCAGATCTCCTCGTGCAGGCTGCCCTGCAAGAACGCTGTGCTGAAGTCAAGAGAGTGAAGCTCGTAGTCACGCTGAGCAGCAACGTGCAGCAGAACCCGAAGAGTGGTCATCTTCGGGGTGGGGGAGAAGGTCTGGAAGAAGTCAACCCCCTGACGCTGACTGAAGCCTCTAGCAACGTAACGAGCCTTGAAGACAGGTGGAGAACCTGGCGGCCGCTTCACCCTGAAAATCCACATGCCATCGACGATGTTCGCCCCAGGAGGGGGAACCTCGTCGACGTAGGTGCCTGTGGATTTCCAGGATGCCATCTCTGCGTCCATGGCTGTCTGCCACTGAGAGGAGTAGGGACCCGAGATCGCCTCTGCGTAAGAGCGCGGAGTGGGGATGTCTAGTGCATCCGGGTCTCCCTCAGGGGCAAGCAACCAGGCCACGAGATGAGGTACAGCAGCCGCAAGAGAGTCAAAGTCCTCCTGCCTGTCCTCAAGGACGTCCGTGCCAAAAGCACACTCACCCCCGACGGACGGAGGACAGACAGACTCAGACTCAGCAACAAGACTGGCGGCGTAGTCTAGACGACAGGCAGCAGCAAAGTCGACAAGCTCAGCGACCAGGGCAGACGCAGCAGAAGACTCAAACGACGGGTCAGTGACAACAGTGGCGAGAAGACGCGTAACAGTAGGGTGGGCAGCACGAACACTGTCAGACTCAGGGTCGGGAACGTCAGGAAGAGAAGACGCAGGAGGAGACGGTAGGGGGACACGCTGTGGACCAGTGGAAGGACGAAGGGCCATAATATGCGTGCCAGGAACAGGAGGAGGATGTGGACGCGCGACACGACGACCAGTGGGACCAGTGCGCGCAGTGCGAGCAGTGCGAGCAGCACGAACAGGCGAGGCAGGACGAGACACAGGCTCACGACGCTCCGTAAGCGAGTCCGGCTGTGCAGTGTAAGGCACAGGAGCAGGGAGGGGGGAGCCAGGCTGGAGGGGAAGGCCAGTGGAAGACGGGAGGGAAAGAACCTGGCGAAGCACCGTGTCAGGCGGTGGCAAAGCCGACGGCGACGGTGGAGCGAAGAACAGGCGCGACGGCGGAGCTCCGCCAGCACCTCCAGCACCCGCAGCACCAGAAGCACCAGGACCAGCACCCCCCGCCGCAGCACCCCCAGAGCCGGCGACGTCAGCACCAGAGGCCCCAGCAGCGGCAGACCTCCCCTCGCCAGCACCTCCAGAACCAGCAGGACCAACACCTCCAGGACCGTCAGCTCCAGTGTCGTCAGCTCCAGCAGCTCCAGCACCTCCAGGAAGAGCACCCCCAGCGCCGGCAGCTCCAACTCCGCTAGTACCGCCAGCTCCAGAGGCCCCAGCTCCAGCAGCTCCAGCCTCAGTGCTCCCAGAACAACCAGCCCCGGCAGCTCCAGTACCCCCAGTACGAGCACCTCCAGGACGAGCAGCTCCAGAACCTCCAACTCCAGCAGGGCCACGAGGACGGCGAAAGCGCCGGACGTACCAGTCACGAAGCTGCTGCTGTGTGAGAGGCTCCCGGAGAGACGGCTCAGCACCCCGAACCGGAGCACCCCCAGACGCAGCAACCCCAGGCTCCGTAGGCTCAGTCGCAGCACCCCCAGGCTCAGTACCCTCAGGCGCAGCACCCCCAGGCTCAGCACCCCCAGGCTCAGCACCCCCAGGCTCCGTACACCTAGGCTTAGTACCCCCAGACGCAGTACCCCCAGGCTCAGCACCCCCAGGCTCCGTACGCTCAGGCACCGTACCCTCAGCTCCAGCACCCTCAGTCCCAGCACCCGCAGCCCCAGCACCCCCAGGCCCAGCACCCCCAGGCTCAGCACCCCCAGGCTCAGCACCCCCAGGCTCAGCACCCCCAGTCTCAGCACCCCCAGGCTCAGCACTCCCAGCAGCACCACCCGCAGCAGCACCTGAGTCACCTGTGACCTCGACAGGCTCAGCGACGGGAGGAGGGTCTACCTGAGAGACACCTGAAGGAGCAGGACCCTGAGGGGGAAGGGGGTCTACCGGAGGGGGACCAGGAGCGAGGAAAAGCGGCGGGGGAGGGAGGGGGGCAGTGCGGTAGGGGAAGAGACGGTAAAAAGGGACCGACTCGTCAAAGGTGACGTCCTGAGAGGCGAAGACCCGGCGCGAGGTGGGGTGGTAAAACTGCTAGCCAGGCGCGTCAGGGACAAAGCCAAGGAAGACACAGGGAAGCGTGCGGGAGGAGAGCTTGTCCGCGGACGTATCGCGGACAAGGGCACGAGCACCCCACACCCGGAAGCGCGACGCATCGCCAACCTCCCCCGTCCAACGCAGTGCGGGCGAGGTCTCCGGCAAGGAGACACGGGGCCAGAGGTTGAGCTGATGCGCGGCGTACCGGACAGCAAACGGCCACAGAAAATGGGGAGCCGCCGCATGGACCAAGGAGGTACGAGCGACCTCCATGACCAGGCCAATGCGGCGCTCAGCAACCCCATTCTGCTGCGGGGAGTCCGGAAGCGTGAAGGTCTGCTCGATGCCCTCCGCCTGACAGAAGGTCCTCAAGAGGTCGGAGGAGAACTCACCGCCTCTGTCAGAGTCCAGACGAAGGACAGGAAGATCTGTCCGGAAACGGCGGCGGAGCTGGAGACGAACTGCGCGGATCCAAGGGATCAGAACAGCAGGGACCTCACCCTTGGTGCGCAAGGGGAAGACCGTGGTGTAACGCGAGTAGTCGTCGACAACCAGCAAAAAGTACCGCTCACCGCCCTGGCCACGAACGCGGGCTGGGCCCCACACGTCCAGGTGGAGGGTCTGCAGAGGAGCCTCTGTCGGGGGGAACGAGGAGGAGTGAGGAGCGGCGCGCTGCCGCCCCTCGACGCAAGGAAGGCAAGGCGGCGCAGGCGAGGCAGGGAGGGGAGGGAGGGACCTGGGAAGACCAGACACAAGGTGGCGACGGTGCATGCCACGAAGGCGTGGCAAGGAGGGGTGACCCAGGCGGTGGTGCCAGAGAAGGGTCTGGTGCGACAGGGAACGACACTCACAGGCGTGGGCTACCAGACCTGACGTAGACACCTGACCGACAGCAGCGACCTGAGGAGACACAGTGGTCAGTGTGTAGAGACTCGACCCCGGCTGACGGGTAAACGTAGCCAGGTGACAGCCGGTCTTGGAGCACGTGAGGATCGCCACACGCTGTCCTCCAGGGGTAAAGGTGTCAACCCACTGATCCTGGATGACAGCGTTGCTCACCAGGTTTGTCGAGAACGAGGGGAGGTGGAAACCCGACAACGAGCCAGATGGAACCGCCGGACACGGGAGCACAGTGGTGGACCGTGCAAGGACTGGGCCCCCCGAGGGGTCAGCCAGGGAGACTGGGACCGGTGCAGGGAGCGGAGTGAGCTCAGTACTGTCACGAAAGAAACAGCGGGAAGCACCTGAGTCAAGAGTGAAGGTGTGCAAGGCCTCAGCGGGTGCAGTACCTGAGAGAGCAGACTCACTAGCAGCAGGGACCGCACGGGAGGAAGCAGCGACAGAGGGCACAGTACCAGAGAGAGCAGACTCACTAGTACCCAGGGCAGCAGGCTCTATACCTGGGTCAGGCGGCACACACAAGTAACAGTCTCCCTCGGCACTAACAGTCAATGCATACATGGCAGCAATAATAGCATCATAGTCAAGAGCAAAGATATCAACACCAGCCCTCATCAGATCAGCCCAGCGGGGGCGCTCAACATCCTCGCCCATCTCCTCACGCCAAGCGTCGTCAAGGCGGAAGAAGCAGCGGTACTGAGTGTGGAACTTCCCACACTTCTGCCCCTTGCGATCACCTGTGCGAATGACATAGGAACAGCGGCCACTGCCCCCCGACGTCCCACGCTGAGCAAGCCACTCACGAAGCTGCTGGGTCGTCTGGGGACGCTGCTGCTGCTGGGAGATCTGGCTCGAGCCGGTGCCTCCACTCCGACCTCCACCGCCACCACTACCTCCGCTCCCGCTCCGACCGCCACCGCCGCCACCGCCACCGCCGCTACCGCCACCGCAGCCACTGCCGCCGATGCCACCACCGCCACTGCTCCCTCCGCCGCCCCCGCCTCCGCCGCCGGCCCCACTCCCACCAGCACTCCCGCCACCGCTCCCTCCAGCACCGCCTCCCCCCCCACCTCCCCCACCCCCTCCCCCCCCAGCGCCACCCCCGCCACCCTTGCCCCCCTTGCCCTTGCCGGTGCGGCGCCTCCCACCAGGAGCAGAAGCAGCGCCAGCAGACTCAGCACCAAGGAAGTCAACAGCAGCAGCAGTAGCGTAGGAGGGAGCGAGGGGAGAGGGAGAGCACCCCTCAAAGATGGGGGTGCGAGGAGCGCCGCGAGCAGCACCTACAGCTACAATGCTCTTCTCGGCTGCTAGCAGCTTCTCCTCTAGGAGGGCGACAGTGAGCTCAGTGGGACAGCGAGCAAGGAAATAGTCGCGCACTGAGCTGAGGGTGTCAGGGAGACGGGTGACTATGAAGTGGAGTGTCCAGTACAGTGGAGGGGGGTTCTTAGCGCAGAACTCGGTGGGAAGGGCGGCACGCAGGCGAGCGTCACTAGTGCGAAGGTCCTCTCAGTGGCAGACAGCCATGGACGCCGAGATGGCTTCCTGGAAGTCCACACGCACCTATGTCGACGAGGTTCCCCCTCCTGGGGCGAACATCGTCAGTGGCATGTGGATTTTCAGGGTGAAGCGGCCGCCGGGTTCTCCGCCTGTCTTCAAGGCGCGTTACGTGGCTCGAGGCTTCAGTCAGCGAGAGGGAGTTGACTTCTTCCAGACCTTCTCCCCCACCCCGAAGATGACTACTCTTCGGGTGCTGCTGCACATAGCCGCTCACCGCGACTACGAGCTTCACTCACTTGACTTCAGCACTGCTTTCTTGCAGGGCAGCCTGCACGAGGAGATCTGGCTGCGCCGCCCACCTGGCTTCACTGGGTCGTTTCCTCCTGGTACCCAGTGGAGGCTTCAGCGGCCGGTCTACGGTCTCCGCCAGGCTCCGCGTGAGTGGCACGACACACTGAGGACTACACTTGCGGCTCTTGGGTTCGCGCCTTCTACAGCTGACCCGTCGCTGTTCCTGCGCACCGACACTTCGCTGCCGCCTTTCTACATCCTCGTGTACGTCGACGACTTGGTCTTTGCCACTGCTGACACTGCAGGACTCGCCTACGTGAAGTCGGAGCTGCAGAGGAGACACACGTGCACAGACCTGGGTGAGCTGACAAGCTATCTTGGCTTGCGGATCACCCGGGACAGAGCACGGCGCACCATCACCCTGACTCAGTCACACATGGTGCAGCAGGTTCTCCAGCGCTTCCGCTTCACGTACTCCTCGCCTCAGTCCACTCCTCTGCCTACCGGTCACTCGCTCTCAGCTCTGCCTTCGGATGAGTCCGTAGAGCCGAGTGGCCCGTATCCAGAGCTTGTGGGCTGCCTCATGTACCTGATGACATGCACTCGACCTGACCTTGCATACCCTCTTAGCATCCTTGCACGCTATGTCGCTCCTGGCCGTCACAGGAAGGAGCACATGGATGCTGCTAAGAGGGTGTTGCGCTACTTGTGCAGTACGTCGGGCATGGGGCTTGTGCTTGGAGGGCGAGACCGAGTTGTTCTCACTGGACACTCAGACGCTTCTTGGGCAGACGACCAGGCCACTCAGCGGTCGTCTCAGGGTTACACCTTCAGCCTTGGCTCTGGCTCAGTTTCTTGGCGCTCTACACGCTCTTCTTCTGTTCTCGGCTCCAGTTGCGAGGCTGAGATCTACGCTACAGCCATGGCTGCCCAGGAGCTACGCTGGCTGACCTACCTGCTGACCGACCTCGGAGAGCGGCCTCGTTCTCCTCCAGTACTGTACGTCGACAACAAGGCTGCCATTGCCTTGTGTGAGGAGCACAGACTGGAGCACAGAACGAAGCACATCGCCCTGCGGTACTTCCTTGCTCGTGAGCTGCAGCAGCGCGGTCAGCTTTGTATTCGCTACGTGGCCACTGAGGCCAACACTGCTGATGTGTTCACCAAGGCGCTTCAGCCTCGTGACCATCAGCGCTTCTGCACTCTACTAGGCCTTGTGCCTACTGGACCTCACTTGCTTACCTCTTGACTTTGCTTGTACTGTGATCACTATATATATCTATACCTGCATGTTTACTCTTGCTAGGTTGTGATCACTGTATCTCTTGCTCTGTTATAAACCTGCATGTGAACTGGTCTTGTGACCACTAGCTTGTGCTCGGAATTTGTGTGGAATCCTCGAGATCCACCCTGAGCTTGTTGTTGCCTTGCTTTGCCTTGACTGGTCTTGTGACCCCTAGGTCTCCCCCACTTTGCCTATGGGGGTGTGTCAAACATTATATGTTTATATGATTGTAGGCAGTAGTGGGTGATACCTTAGGGGGTACACTGGATTAGGGTTTCCTATTTGTATCCATCCTTCTGTTAGTACAGCCATTCCAGTCTGTTATTCCGACAACCCAAGAGTGACAAGTGGCAATAGGTCGTCCCGCTGGGACCTTCTTGTGGTTCTTAAGAAGAACATAGAAGGCCGGGACTTTCCAGCCGGACTTGGGTTGATGTAAAAAAGAGTCCCAAACCTTAGCCGAAATAAGCGGATTTCATTCGGATCTGATAGAGTGAAACTCGTTGATAATATCCGAAATAGGAACTGCGTAATATTCCTTGTAGACTTTGTCATCGAGTAAGTGCTCGAGGCGTTTCTCCTGATAAAACTCCTTGCTCATGACTGTTAGTCCAAGGTTTTTATCCGCATGCTTAAAGATGAGGTTAGGATTATTGGCCAGCCGTCGAAGTGTCGGAAGAACATTCCTCGACTTCCGGGTGAGTGAAGAGAAACTATGTTCAGTAACTTTGTTAATGGCAGCTTCTTTAAAGACCTCCAAGGCCGTCTCTATTTCTGGAGCGGCTGGAGGTGGTGTCCAGTTTCCTCGTTTAGGTAACTTATACCTTGAGTAACCAGAAGAATCAGATCCATTAAAGAAGAACAAAGTCCTAACACTCTGAAAGAAAGAGAGAATCTCAGCTTCGAAACTAGCAACACTACGAATGACTGGAACAGGGATGTACTTGAGCCCAAGGTTTCACAGATTGAGTTCATTGGAGGTGAAGGAATGACCGTCGTAATCATGAATCCCACGGTTGGTAGCACGGCACTGCAGCTGATATTCAGTTTGTCGACCGAAAAGGATCAGTGCAAAAGCATGAACGTTAGTGGCTACTGTGCTGTTGTTTTTCTACGGCCTGGTGCAAATGCCTTGCGTTTGTTGTAAGAAAAGCCAGCAGCATTGCGACCAGAGGTTTCCGCGTAGGAGCGAACGACGGTCTTAGTAGTGGTGAGCTCAGCATCATTCTTCTTTTTAGAATTTGTCGCAGCCATCTGCTTCCCGGAGGTTTTGCTGTTGGAACTGTACATAGAAGTAGAAGCAGACTTATTCCCTTTAGCAACAGTTTTCCTGACACTGACATCGGATTTGTTAGTTTTGGATTTGGATTGAACGGAAGCTTTATCCTTATCCTTTTTGCCATTGCTGTTGGCTTTCCCCTTCGCAGGTGGCTTAGCAGTTGCTTTAGCAATAGAAGACTTCAAAATTTTTTTCAGCTTCCTATCTGACGATTTCTCGAACAGTGGGATCCACCGGGAGATTTTCGGTTTCAGAAACAGCAGCTGCTTTCTTTGCATCAAGGTCGTCTTTTTCTGCTTCAACAGCACCTCCGCCATGTTAGTTTACATATAGATGACGAAGACAACATTCTTAAACTCCAAAAGCACTCGCGCTTTGAAAAAAAATAAGATTGTCGACGAGGCCGAGGTCAGACTTCTTGTTAAGATTGACGAAATTGTCAGTATGATGAATGAGTGACAGAGAAACAGCGCACGCCTCGCTTAAAGCCTTGTCGACTGCTTTCTTCTTCATGGATATTAAGATCCGTTGAGCATTAAAGCGGCGGTATACATTTGCCAGGGGAAAGTCCAAAAGTTTATAAAAGGTACATGGTGGTAACCAAATTACAGGGTCCCTCGACTTCAGACACAGCGACAAGTCCAAACCCAACCCCAGTCACCTGACTCACTCGTCAAAAGTTTATACCTAGCCAAAAGTATACTGAAGGACATACCTCCTCGCCACTATGCCCACACCCACGGCGTCCTTACTCTAGCCCAAAAAAGGTAACTTCCAAAAGCGGTGCAAGCCATTGCGATTATAGCTCTTCTCACGCATAGGTCATACGCCGACAGAGCCATTGTTTATTTTTCGGCGCCTGATACACGGAGCATTCCGCATCAAAGTGAGAACGCCTTAGCCATTCCCTTTCCTGCGGCCCGATTTCCCTTCGCCGACGCAAAAGTTCCTCTTCCCGTCGCCTAATCCCCCTTCCCGGCGCCCGATTTCCCTTTCCCGCCGCCATGAAACCCCAGTCACGCTGCCCGATTCGGAACGCCGCTCGACTCCTTGTTCTCGCTGCCCGATTCCCCGTCATGCCTGGCGATTCTTCTTTCCCGCCGCCCGATTTCCCTTTCCCGTCGCCCTACTCCCCTTCCCGTCGCCCGATTCATGTTCCCGCCGCCCGATTCATGTTCCCGCCGCCCGGTTCCCCTTTCCCGCCGCCCGAATCTCACTCCGCGCCGCCTGAATCCCCTTTCCCGCCCATTGATTCCAGGCGGGCCGCCCGTCCGCCCCTTCCCGCCGTCCGATTCCCGTTTCCCGCCGCCCGCTTCCCCTTTCCCGCCGCCCGATGCGCCTTCCCGCCGCCCGCTTCCCCTTTCCCGCCGCCCGATGCGCATTCCCGCCGCCCGATCCCCTTTTCCCGCCGCCTCCCTTTTCCCCTGTCCGTCGCCCGACCCCCCTTCCCGTCCTTCTCTCCCTTCCATCCCTTCTCTCCCTTCCCTCCCTTCTCTCCCTTCCATCCCTTCTCTCCCTTCCCTCCCTTCTCTCCCTTCCATCCCTTCTCTCCCTTCCCTCCCTTCTCTCCCTCCCATCCCTTCTCTCCCTTCCCTCCCTTCTCTCCCTTCCCTCCCTTCTCTCCCTTCCCTCCCTTCTCTCCCTTCCCTCCCTTCCCTCCTTTCCCTCCAATCCCTCCCTTCTCTCCAGTCTCTCCCTTCCCTCCCTGTCTCCCTTCCCTCGCTTCCCTCCTTCCCGCCCTTCCCTCCCTTCTCTCCCTTCCCGCCCTTCTCTCCCCCCTTACCTTCTCTCCCTTTTCTCCCTTCCCTATCATCCGTCCTTGCAATCTCCTGTCTCTCCCTTCTCTCCTTTCTCTCTCTTCTCTCCCGTCCCTCCCTTCCCTCCCTTCCCTCCCTTCCCTCCCTTCTCTCCATTTTCTCCCTTCCCTCATCCCGACTTCCAATCTTCCGTCTCTCCCTTCCCTCCCTTCTCTCCCTCCTCTCCCATCTCTCCTTTCCCTCCATTTTCTTCCATCCCTCGCTTCCCTCCTTCCCTCCCTTCTCTCCCTTCCCGCCCTTCTCTCCCCCTTACCTTCTCTCCCTTTTCTCCCTTCCCTCTCATCCCTCCATGCAATCTCCTGTCTCTCCTTTCTCTCCCTTCTCTCCCGTCCCTCCCGTCCCTCCCGTCCCTCCCGTCCCTCCCGTCCCTCCCTTCCTGCCCTTCTCTCCCTTCAATACCTTCGCTCCCTTCCCGCCCTTCTCTCCCTTCAATACCTTCGCTCCCTTCCCGCCCTTCTCTCCCTTCAATACCTTCGCTCCCTTCCCGCCCTTCTCCTCCCCCCCACCGTATCTCCGTTACCTTCCATTTCATCCCTACCCTTCCTCGTCTCTCCCTCCCGACATCTCTCCTGCTTCTCCTTTCACTCCCTTTCATCCCTTGCCTCCCTTGACTACCTTCCCTCCCTTCTCTCCCTTCGATAGAAGTCTCTCCGTTCCCTCCTTTTCTCTCCCTTCTCTCCCGTGTCTCCCTTCCTCGCCCTTCACTCCCTTCCCTCCCTTCTCTCCCATGTCTCCCTTCCTCGCCCTTCAGCCCTCCCTTCCCTCCCTTCTCTCCCTGCCCTCCCTTCCCTCCCTTCTCTCCCTGCCCTCCCTTCCCTCCCTTCTCTCCCTGCCCTCCCTTCCCTCCCTTCTCTCCCTGCCTTCCTGTCCCCCATCCTTCCTTCCTTACGCACTCCTCCAGCCATTCTCTCCTCTTGCAATCCTCACTGCCATCCTTCCCTTCCGCTAAACCTGTAACCAAGCCCCTTTCGATTCTCTTGTCGTCACCTCCCAAGCAACAGCGGCATTGCCATGGGAAATTTCAACATGCATCTCCCACCTACCCCCACCTACTCCCATCTTCCCTCCCCCTACCACCTACTCCAATCTCACCTCCCCTTTCCCCCCCTTACCACGGGATTTCAGCCCACCACGCCTCCCCATACCACCTACTCACATCGTTGCTCCCCTCCCCCTACCACATACAACATACTCCCATCTGACCTCCCCTTCCCCTGCCACCTACTCCCTTCTCATCTCCCCTCCCCTACCACCTCTCCTGGCCCTATCAGGCACTCTTTGCTCACCTCCCATCCCCCTACCAGGGGCATTCTTCTCACCTCCCCTCTCCTACCTCTTCTTACCCCCTCCTCTACCAAGGGCGCTCTGCTCACACCCTGCCCCTCCAGGTCCCCCACACTTATGTGTTTCTTTCTTAGTTGAATCTGACCTCCTACAGCCCTCACATTGTATTCCCTTGCTCGATTTCTGTGCTTGTGTTGCAGGTGGGGTGCTTTCCTGACTGCACATCCTACGCCTCACAGGGCACATAACAGCCTGCAACCTGGGCTTGGATAGGCTGCGATTGCAATGGGAATGGCAGGGGAGCATGGCAACGGCTACGAGCAAAGCAGCTTCAAGCCTCTCGGTCAATCGGCCTGTCCTTATACGATCCAAGTATTCAATCTTCCGCCTTGAACATTAGCACATAAACACACCCTCTTTTCCCCTTTTAGGTATTTCTTACTGACCCAACACATCGTGCCATCAAACTCATGTTTGTGTTTTTACCAACTGGTTATTGAACGTAGTGCTTTGTGACATCATTACAGGTTGCTGACTTCAACACTTTTTGTAGCCAGTTCCCTACCATAACACAGTATGTAAACAAAGCACTACGTTCAATAACCAGTTGGGTGAGGGATGAGGAGAAGAAAGGATGGGGTGAGAAGGGATGCGGAGAAGAAAGGACGGGGTGAGGAGGGATGAGGAGAAGAAAGGATGGGGTGAGGGATGAGGAGAAGAAAGGATGGGGTGAGGGATGAGGAGAAGAAAGGATGGCGTGACAAGGGATGCGGAGAGGAAAGGATGGGGTGAGGGATGAGGAGAAGAAAGGATGGGGTGAGGAGGGATGAGGAGAAGAAAGGAGGGGAATCAGCGGGGGAAAGCAGGGGAAGTACGGGGGGGGAAGGCGAGGCAGAGAAGTGGAGGAAAGGAGGGGAAGCAGTGGGGGAAAGGAGGGGAAGCACGGGGGGGGAAGGCGAGGCAGAGAAGTGGAGGAAAGGAGGGGAAGCAGTGGGGGAAAGGAGGGGAAGCACGGGGGGAAAGGCGAGGCAGAGAAGTGGAGGAAAGGAGGGGAAGCAGTGGGGGAAAGGAGGGGAAGCACGGGGGGGAAAGGCGAGGCAGAGAAGTGGAGGAAAGGAGGGGAATCAGCGGGGGAAAGCAGGGGAAGCACGGGGGGGAAAGGCGAGGCAGAGAAGTGGAGGAAAGGAGGGGAAGCAGTGGGGGAAAGGAGGGGAAGCACGGGGGTGAAAGGCGAGGCAGAGAAGTGGAGGAAAGGAGGGGAAGCAGTGGGGGAAAGGAGGGGAAGCACGGGGGGGAAAGGCGAGGCAGAGAAGTGGAGGAAAGGAGGGGAAGCAGTGGGGGAAAGGAGGGGAAGCACGGGGGGAAAAGGCGAGGCAGAGAAGTGGAGGAAAGGAGGGGAAGCAGTGGGGGAAAGGAGGGGAAGCACGGGGGGGAAAGGCGAGGCAGAGAAGTGGAGGAAAGGAGGGGAAGCAGTGGGGGAAAGGAGGGGAAGCACGGGGGGGAAAGGCGAGGCAGAGAAGTGGAGGAAAGGAGGGGAATCAGCGGGGGAAAGCAGGGGAAGCACGGGGGGGAAAGGCGAGGCAGAGAAGTGGAGGAAAGGAGGGGAAGCAGTGGGGGAAAGGAGGGGAAGCACGGGGGTGAAAGGCGAGGCAGAGAAGTGGAGGAAAGGAGGGGAAGCAGTGGGGGAAAGGAGGGGAAGCACGGGGGGGAAAGGCGAGGCAGAGAAGTGGAGGAAAGGAGGGGAAGCAGTGGGGGAAAGGAGGGGAAGCACGGGGGGGAAAGGCGAGGCAGAGAAGTGGAGGAAAGGAGGGTAAGCAGTGGGGGAAAGGAGGGGAAGCACGGGGGGGAAAGGCGAGGCAGAGAAGTGGAGGAAAGGAGGGGAAGCAGTGGGGGAAAGGAGGGGAAGCACGGGGGTGAAAGGCGAGGCAGAGAAGTGGAGGAAAGGAGGGGAAGCAGTGGGGGAAAGGAGGGGAAGCACGGGGGGGAAAGGCGAGGCAGAGAAGTGGAGGAAAGGAGGGGAATCAGTGGGGGAAAGGAGGGGAAGCACGGGGGTGAAAGGCGAGGCAGAGAAGTGGAGGAAAGGAGGGGAAGCAGTGGGGGAAAGGAGGGGAAGCACGGGGGGGAAAGGCGAGGCAGAGAAGTGGAGGAAAGGAGGGGAAGCAGTGGGGGAAAGGAGGGGAAGCACGGGGGGGAAAGGCGAGGCAGAGAAGTGGAGGAAAGGAGGGGAAGCAGTGGGGGAAAGGAGGGGAAGCACGGGGGTGAAAGGCGAGGCAGAGAAGTGGAGGAAAGGAGGGGAAGCAGTGGGGGAAAGGAGGGGAAGCACGGGGGTGAAAGGCGAGGCAGAGAAGTGGAGGAAAGGAGGGGAAGCAGTGGGGGAAAGGAGGGGAAGCACGGGGGTGAAAGGCGAGGCAGAGAAGTGGAGGAAAGGAGGGGAAGCAGTGGGGGAAAGGAGGGGAAGCAGTGGGGGAAAGGAGGGGAAGCAGTAGGGGAAAGGAGGGGAAGCAGTGGGGGAAAGGAGGGGAAGCAGTGGGGGAAAGGAGGGGAAGCAGTGGGGGAAAGGAGGGGAAGCAGTGGGGGAAAGGAGGGGAAGCAGTGGGGGAAAGGAGGGGAAGCAGTGGGGGAAAGGAGGGGAAGCAGTGGGGGAAAGGAGGGGAAGCAGTGGGGGAAAGGAGGGGAAGCAGTGGGGGAAAGGAGGGGAAGCAGTGGGGGAAAGGAGGGGAAGCAGTGGGGGAAAGGAGGGGAAGCAGTGGGGGAAAGGAGGGGAAGCAGTGGGGGAAAGGAGGGGAAGCAGTGGGGGAAAGGAGGGGAAGCAGTGGGGGAAAGGAGGGGAAGAAGTGGGGGAAAGGAGGGGAAGCAAGGGGGGAAAGGAGGGGAGGCAGGGACGGAAATGAGGGGAAGCAGGGGCGGAAATGAGGGGATGCGTGGGGGGAAAGGAGGGGAAGCAGGGGCGGAAATGAGGGGATGCGTGGGGGGAAAGGAGGGGAAGCAGGGGCGGAAATGAGGGGATGCAGGGACGGAAATGAGGGGATGCAGGGACGGAAATGAGGGGATGCAGGGACGGAAATGAGGGGATGCGTGGGGGGAAAGGAGGGGAAGCAGGGGCGGAAATGAGGGGAAGCAGGGGCGGAAATGAGGGGATGCGTGGGGGGAAAGGAGGGGAAGCAGGGGCGGAAATGAGGGGAAGCAGGGGCGGAAATGAGGGGATGCGTGGGGGGAAAGGAGGGGAAGCAGGGGCGGAAATGAGGGGAAGCAGGGGCGGAAATGAGGGGAAGCAGGGGCGGAAATGAGGGGATGCGTGGGGGGAAAGGAGGGGAAGCAGGGGCGGAAATGAGTCCAAACGTGTGGACGCGGCCTTACGCATTTCGTGTATTGGAGAAATCCGTGAGGCGAGCAGCGCGTTACTGGTGGCTGCAGTAGGATGGCTGGCTCGCGCGCGCTCCTAGACTGAATTTCGCTGGAGAGCGCGTGCTTGCAACCGCGTGCTGTTTGCTGGGGCATCTAAGCGTCACATGCGCTCGCTGTGCTGGCGCGCCGCGCGGTATGCAGGTGCCGCTTTGCGGCGCGCGTTTTGCTGGCAAGCGCAGCTCTGCTGAGCGCGCTATGCTAGCGCGCGCGGAATGCCAGCATAGCGCGCACAAGTGCCGCGCGCGGATGCCAGCACAGCGCGCGCAAGTGTTGCGCGCGGAATGATAGCGTAACTGGCGCAAGTCCCGCTAATGGAATGTTATCATTGCTGGCGCCAGTGACGCGCGCGGAATGACACGACACACACGGAGTGCCACCATCGCTGGCGCTAGTGACGCTCGCAGGCGTCGCCTGTTCTGCACACGGCTAAATACTCACCCGCGTCTATGTATGTGGTCGCGCTGCTGGCCTAGCACCCTCCGGCCTGCTGCCTAGTACCTAAACTAGTAGCTACTAGATGCGTATTCCCCGTAGTGTGTGATGTGGCAAGTTCGGTGACGGGAGGTGTTTCCCATTTTGTGACCCACAACCTACCCAACCCTGCTCCTCTTACAACTGAAGCGCTCCAGTTTTTCGCCAACACTCTCGCTATTCTGTTTACATTTTCGTTGAGGCGAAATCGCCTGGCACACTGTACAGAAACAACAGTGCTGCCAAATGTATACTGCTGCTTTAAGGCAATACACCAGCCGTGCAGCTTCCAAATTACGATCAGCTTCCTGACGTAGATCTTCGGAGTTGCAAATGAAATTAAACGGCTTGATGCGAATTGAGTGCGGGGTGATCCCGTTATTCTTCTGCTCTTCCATGAAATTGAGTTGTTGAAGAAGCGTACGGTATTTAGATAAATGCTTTTTGAAGTCTCCGTTAGCTTGAAGCTTAAGGGTGTTAAAGTAAGCTGGCGTAGCCTGCTTCTCCAAAAAACATTGTTAAGCTCTTCGAAAAAATCAAAAGAGTCAGACATAATAGTGTCACGAATGTCTTGACAGGTCAAGACCGCTTCCTGTCCAGGAACCTGAGCCGTAGCGTTGTTGGTAGCCATGGCGCGAGGAGTGAGTCCTAGAACACTGGATGTCCTGGCAAGAGTAGCCTCTGAAGTATTGAGAGCTCTATTTTTGCTGGTTCGAGAGGCTGAAGGAGGTTCGAATGTGAAATCCTTCAAAATGGTCGGTCCTTTATCTTTCGAGACATCGGAGTTCGCCGTTCGTCGCGAAACTCTCGAAGTTCTAAGATTTTCAGGAGCGCGGTCAGCCTCGGTGTTGGTTGCTTTGGTTGCAGTAAATTGAAAGTCGGCCATCGTAGAGGTATGCTTGGTAAGTCCGATGGAGCCCCAGGTTGGAGCCATTATCTTTACGTGGCAGCGACGTGCCAAATTTTCCACAAAGTTCTTCAAGCAAACAAACTACTAAGTCGCTACCACGTAAAGATAATGGCTCCAACTTGGGTCTCCATTGGACTTTCCAACCCCTACCTCCACCCCCACTTCCCCTGCTGCTCCTACTCCTGCTCCTCCTGCTACATCTCCTGCTCCCCATTCAGTCGCAAGGCCACCCTCATTTCTTCCACCTTCCATTGCAACCCTTCTAAATCCCCTCTCACTTTCAGATCACCAACACCCACGCCCTTTCCCTCTGTTCGAGCCTCCACATCCCCCCACTCTCCACCCTCAACAATCTCCACCCCATCACCATCAATGCTGCTGCCATTGCTGCTCGCTCTTCTAGACACCGATTCCACAAAGGACACTATTTTCGCCTCCACCTCTGCCCCTAGCACTCTAAACGACTTCTCCTCGTCTTCTTTGCTAATTAGATTCTTTCCCAAGCTGCTTGCCCGTTTTGCTTACCCATCAGTTTCTGGTGCTTTCTCTGCTACTCGACCACCACTTCCTGCTGCTCAGCTGTCTGGGAAGCTCGATATTTCTCCATGACTACCCGGACGTTGTATAGGGGCTTGTCGCGAAATGCTTGGCGAAACGCCTTCCCTTTGGTGCTCGAGGGGTTGTCGTATATCCAAGCCAGCTCCTGACGAGGGAGGGTGGGAACGGGAGAAGGGGAGAGGGGAGAGGGGGAGAGAGGGGGGAGAGGGGGAGAGAGGGATAGGGACACAGGGGAGGGAGGGGAGAAAGGAGTATGTTGCATTTCCAAACGCTACCTTAGTTTGAACATATTTCACCTCAGCAAACCACCGTAATTCAACACACAGACTGACACAAACTAAGGGAACCCTCTGTGGACCAAGTCACACTCCTCTGTGATCCCCTCTACACAGCTTCAAGAGACACTCTACACCTCTGTGCAACCCTCTAACTCACCTCTTCAAACCGCTCTACACATCAGTGTGAAGCACTCCATACACCTCTAGAAACCACTCTGCACACCTATGAACCCACTATACACACCTCTCTGAACCACTCGACACACCTCTGCAAAGCACTCTATATATCCCTGTGCACCAATCTACAAACCTCTGTAAACCACTGGTACACGATTCCATCGGACTGCTGGATGATGAAGTTGATGAGTGTGGGAGGAAACTTGAGATCCAGTGTAAATATGCACATGAGGGATGACATGCACAAGGGTGATAAGCGGTACAGAGGGGTGATACGGCCAGAGGGGTGATACTAGGGATAGCATTTAGGGCATACATTATAGCATGAGGAGGCACCAGCATTGCAGAAGCGTTGATTGAAAAGATATGGATAAAGGTGATAGATTTGAAGAGAATGATGCAGATGTTAATGAAACCACCTTGGCCCTACAACCGACACTCCCTGGTCAACTCCAAACGCACCTCATGTGTTCCCTGGCCTCGCCCATGTCCTTTACAGCGTACCCCCCGCTGATGCCCATCCGCATGTCTCAGAATCTAGGCAAAGGAATGGTTCGATTGAATGAAAGAAGGGTACAAGTATAACCCTAACTTTTGGGTTGTACCCCATAAGGGCTACCCCACTACAGCCTAGACAACACTAACACATATATATAATTTGACACACCCCCATAGGCAAAGTGGGGGAGAACAAGGGGTCACACGACCAGTCAAGAGAAGCAAAACAAACCCAGGGTGGATCACGAAGTCACCACACATTCTAAGCACAAGCAAATGGCCACAAGGCCAGTCCAAATGCAAAACTATATATGCAGCAAATACAGTACAGTGATCACTACCTAGCAAGAACAAGCATGCAGGTATATATATATATATAGATCACAGTACAAGCAAAGTCTACAGCAAGTGTGGAAACGTAGGCACAAGGCCTAACAAAGTACAAAAACGCTGATGATCACCAGACGGAAGTGCCTTGGTGAATATATCAGCAGTGTTGGCCCGAGTGGCCACGTGTGCAAGACGAAGCTGACCACGCTGCTGCAACTCTCGAGCGAGAAAGTAACGCAGAGCAATGTGCTTCGTTCTGTGCTCCAGTCTGTGCTCCTCACACAAGGCAATGGCAGCCTTGTTGTCGACGTACAGAACTGGAGGAGAACGAGGCCTCTCTCCCAAGTCGGTTAGCAGGTAGGTGAGCCAGCGCAGCTCCTGAGCAGCCATGGCTGTGGCGTAGATCTCAGCCTCACAACTGGAGCTGAGAACAGAAGACGAGCAAGTAGAACGCCAAGAAACAGAACCAGAACCAAGGCTGAAAGTGTAACCCTGTGACGACCGCTGTGTAGCCTGGTCGTCAACCCAAGAAGCGTCTGAGTGCCCAGTGAGGACCACCTCTCGCCGTCCTCCAAGCACGAGCCCCATGCCCGATGTATTGCACAAGTAGCGCAGTACCCTCTTCGCAGCATCCCAGTGCACCTTTCGGTGTCGACCAGGAGCCACGTAGCGAGCCAGAAGGCCAAGAGGGTACGCAAGGTCAGGACGAGTGCAAGTCATCAGGTACATGAGGCAGCCCACTAGCTCTGGGTAAGGACCACTCGGCTCTACGGACTCGTCCGAAGGTGGAGCTGAGAGCGAGTGACCTGTAGCCAGAGGAGTGGACTGTGGCGAGGACCAGGTGAAGTCGAAGCGCTGAAGGACCTGCTGCACCACGTGTGACTGAGTCAGTGTGATGGTGCGGCGTGCTCGGTCCCGGGTGATCTGCAAGCCAAGGTAGCTGCGCAGCTCACCCAGGTCTGTGCACATGTGTCTCTTCTGCAGCTCCGACTTCACCAGGGCGAGGGCCTCCGTGTCAGCAGTGGCAAAGACCAAGTCGTCGACGTACACGAGGATATAGAACGGCGGCAGCGAAGTGTCGGTGCGCAGAAACAGCGACGGGTCAGCAGTCGAAGGCGCAAACCCAAGAGCCGCAAGCGTAGTCCTCAGTGTGTCGTGCCACTCACGGGGTGCCTGGCGGAGACCGTAGACTGGCCGGCGGAGGCTCCACTGGGTACCAGGAGGGAACGACCCAGTGAAGCCAGGTGGGCGGCGCAGCCAGATCTCCTCGTGCAAGCTGCCCTGCAAGAACGCTGTGCTGAAGTCAAGAGAGTGAAGCTCGTAGTCACGCTGAGCGGCAACGTGCAGCAGTACCCGAAGAGTGGTCATCTTCGGGGTAGGGGAGAATGTATAGAAGAAGTCAACTCCCTGCCGCTGATTGAAGCCTCGTGCAACGTAACGAGCCTTGAAGACAGGCGGAGAACCCGGCGGCCGCTTCACCCTGAAAATCCACATGCCATCGCGGGTCTGCCATTCAGCGCGATCAGAGGCAGGAGCAGTAGCAGCGGGAGCAGGGGCAGTGCCATTGACATAGTCTAGCAGAGAGGCTCCGTCCTTGGTATTAGTCAAAAGGTAGAGCTGCAGGTCACTGAGCCAGGTGTCAAACTGAACAGGACTGCCGTCAGGCTCAAAGGCGAGAACAGTAATAGTCGCCATGGTCACAGGGCGGGGAAATGCAGCAGGGACAGTCTAAGGCTCAGGCTCAGGCGCAGGAGGCAGGCAGGCTCAGGCAGGGCAGGGCGGGCGGCGCACAAGCGGGGCGAGCGTGGCGGCTGCTCGTACGCGGCGGTTGGGTGCGGCAGCAGGCTGCGTGCGCGGCAGCGGGCTGTGTGCGGCAGAGGGTGCGCGGCGGCGGGCTGCGTGGCGACGGGCGGCGCACGGGAAGCGGGCTGCGTGCGGCAAAGGGTGCGCGGCGGCGGGCACGCGCGGCTGCGGGCTGCGCGTGGCGAGGCTGCGGCGGCGGGCGAACAGGCGGCGCAGGCGGGGCGCGCGGCGCGCAGGGCAGCAGCGGGCTGCGGGCTGCTTTCGCGGGGCGCGCGCTAAAAAAAAAGACGCGCGCGCCTTCGAGGCGCACGCAGGCAGCAGGCTAGGCAGCCAAGGTAAGGCAAGCAAGGCTGTAGGTGAGGTAACGCAGTAACCGGTGGGCCCGAACTTAGGTCCTAAGACCTACTGCTCTTGATACCATCTCAGAATCTAGGCAAAGGAATGGTTCGATTGAATGAAAGAAGGGTACAAGTATAACCCTAACTTTTGGGTTGTACCCTTTAAGGGCTACCCCACTACAGCCTAGACAACACTAACACATATATATAATTTGACAGCATGTGCCCGGGCAGTGGCGGGGGGGCGTCCTCCCGGTGTGGCTCGCACTTCCACCTTGTGTGAGTGTGGGTGTATGTATGGTTGACTCACCGTTTGGAGCACGTTTACAGTCATGCCCGAAGTGGCATCATAAAATGTCAGAAAGATGAGCGCAAACTCCTGAGGGGGTAGCGGCCATGGCACCTTGAACCTGCAGAGGTGAAGGGGTGGGAAATGGTGGAAATGCAAGGAGTGGAAAAGGGTGGAAGGGAGTGGACAAATAGAGTGTGACATAGGTCCATGGAACTCCTTTCCATCCTTCCTGCTACTCTTCCCCTCACTGTAATCACCGTGCAGCTACAAGAACGTCACGTCGATTGAGCTGCTCACGTTTCCAAACACTACCACGACAGCTAATGTGACACTTGTAGACGGTGGCTTCAGGATGACGGTTTTCTATGCCTAGTCGGAGAACGCGTTGGGGTATTATCTCCCCAACTACCTGCAGTGACTTTACTCTCAGAGGGAACTTGCAATGCAGGCGCAACGGCAACCGCAGCAACATTTAGAAGAAGCAGCAGTAGCAGGGAAATCAAACTTGTGCAGCTGCCTAGGGCGGGCCCGTGGTTTCTGTTCCGAATCATCCATCCAAAAAGTCTCAACGATTTTTGTTACGACGGAACAAACACGCTCATTGCACACATGAACAGAGTTGTTGCCAGATACTTGGTGTTGCGATCAAAATGTTTATCATGCCTAAGATCATCTTAGGAAGGTTCGCAGAGAGTGTGTTGCAGCGGAAAATTTGACCTCAGGTCAGAGTGAATTTAAAATGATTGAGATGGTTAAAACTAGCGCATACAGAGGTTTTTATAAGAGTTCAGGGGAATATGAAATGTTCTAATCTAGCCGTGTACTCTGAGGAAGTTTCTCAATGATTGGCTTATCGCAACCCCTCGCCCCGACGATACGTGTGGGCCACAGGATCCGCACCGCACCGCACCAGCTTTGCCGAAGCTGCGAAAGGCAATAAGAAAGCGGGAACGGATGGGAGGTTTCTGGGGGCTGTGGGAGAAGCCATGGTGTGGAATTTGATTTACCATCTCTTGTTTAGTTTGACATGAACATGCTCACATTTTATTAGTATGTATCTTGTAAGCATGGAATTTCGCCTGCTTGGTGAACTCAGGCGAAATTGGAAAATCAACTGGTTTCGCACGGTTATTCCAGCCTCGCACGATCGTCACCGACGCATATTTCGTTCGCACTCTTCGCATATGCGCGGTTGTGCAGCGATAACCATCTCTGCGAGGAACCCAACAATCTTCCCAAATCCCAAGGTCCAGCCTGATTCAAGAGACAAGTACTGCCTGCCTGTGCCTTACCTCGTCAATTTCTGTTCTTCCTGCTTGCAACACATTGGGATTGCCGACAAGCGCTTGTCTAGAAATCCGTCGTGCTAGCCTGTCGTAATTCGGGTAGACAAACTCCCTGGTGGCAAACGTTGATGTTGAACGCGACGCGAATCATGCGTGTCGTTAGACACGCGGATTGCTTTCTAACTGTCTCTGCAGTTCTGTTTCTGCGCGAAAGTTTGGTAGC
Organism: Closterium sp. Yama58-4; assembly: GCA_947470075.1. Taxonomy (NCBI): domain Eukaryota; kingdom Viridiplantae; phylum Streptophyta; class Zygnematophyceae; order Desmidiales; family Closteriaceae; genus Closterium; species Closterium sp. Yama58-4. The sequence continues at coordinate 720,538 of CANIUD010000825.1, read as the reverse complement.
GAAACGAGGACTCCTCGGAAAGACATGAGTCAAAGACCAGGGGGTTCAAAGGGAAGGGACGCTGATCTGGTGGTAGTTAGCGCTGTCATTTCGGTTAACCACCAGCAAACGCGATCGTCGCATGGATTATACTATGTCGGCAGATCGAGCCGCTCGTGAAATATCTGATTGCCTCTGTCGTACCCTCCGACCCGATGCTCTTGTGCGACTCATGGCTCGTCCCGCCAGTTGCATGAACCGCTCTACACCGAGACTAGTACGACTCATGAAGACAAACAGAGTCTTTCGTGGTGATCACTCCGAGTCAAATCCTTCGCCACAGCACGACAGCGGCATTCGGAACGGCCGCGACGTGCGAACGACGATTGCGATGCACTTTCCATCGCATCACTCGCCGCCTCGCTTCCCGCAGACCCTTCGCCTTCTCCTTCACCGCATCGCCTCGAGCTGGTAGCACTTCCTCCACGCCACACATCCGACGCGAGTCGCGGATCTCTCCTTAGCCACTTCCTCTCCAAACCCGTGCAGCTGGGCACGCCTCTTCCTCCGCCTATAAAGCCGACGCCTTGTGCAGCCATGGATTCATCAGCTCCACTCCGCCTCTTCTCCCTTCAATCTCCTCCTCAAACAGCCGCTTGCTGCGGCCTTCCAGCTCTCTCCGGCTCCTGCTCCAGCCGATTTTTGAGCCGACTCACAGGTCACTTGTTTGTAAGCCCTCATGGCGACGGCTGGCATGCGCGTGCTGGTGCTGGCAGCGCTGGCGGTGGGGCTGCTGGCGGCGGCGGTGAGGGGAGCGCGGGACGCCATGAAGATAGCCAGAGGCCTCGTCCCAATGGACGGCGCCGCGCCTGGCGGGGCGGGGGCGGCGGGGCAGCAGAGGAAGGGCGCGCGCATTCTGGCGGCTGAGACCTTTGCTCACCATGCCCCTCTGCCCGGCTACCTCGACCACATCCCCCGCCGCCAGGCCCTTGAAAGAATCCGTCCTGGCTTAACTGACGCCACAGACTCAGCTGAGCGAGTTAAAACCAGAGCCTAGGATCAAACTGTCGGGCTCGGAGCAAGGATTCCGTAGCACTTGAGATCACTGAAAACGCCCAAGAATGGGGAGAGCACTACTTGTTTATATATGGCTGGGTACAAGCTACGAATTGAAGATGAACTCTCTGGTTTTGCTCTCTGGTTTTATAACTAAATCATGCAAGCAAATTTGTAACATCGAACCGCGCGCGACTCGCTAGAAATTCGGACTCAGAATTGCGTCCAATTTCCGCGACGTCCGCGTTCACAATTTCGGACTTTGCCGGGTTCATTTCAACACGCCAAATGCGTGTGTTACAAGAAACAATAGCGAGTGTAGCGAAGTGTTCAACACATTCGCTTGAACTCTCGCTATTTTCGTTTGTGCTTGTGGGGCTGCCAAGTGTAGCCCCCACAAAGTTTCGGACCCAACCGGGGGTGAACTCGGTTGAGTGGCGACGCGGGCAATCCGTCGTCGCCCAAACTTCAGAGAACGAACCCTCCCTTGGTCCGAGTCAAGGGGGGTCTTAGCGTGGGGGGCAATCCCGTCCCCCACACTTCCAACACTCCCCCTTGCACCCCACGCACACCTAAGCATGCAAGCCTACCCTAGCACAACATGCATGAAGTGCATCTCTAGGCAATGGCTTGGTGAGGAAGTCCGCGGGTTGGGAGTTGGTCTTGATGTAACGAAGCTCGACTTCGTTGTCTTCAACGAGCTTGCGAATGAAGTGGTGGCGGATTTGAATATGCTTGGTCCTTCCGTGAAGGACCGAGTTCTTGGCTAGGCCAATAGCGGCTTGGTTGTCCACGTAGATGGGAGTGGGGCCTTCTTGTTTGTGCCCAAGCTCGGCAAGAAGGCGCCTTAGCCAAACCGCTTCCGTACCACCACGAGTGAGCGCCACGTATTCCGCTTCGGTGGAGCTAAGTGCAATCAAGTTTTGGCGCTTGCTTTGCCAACTTATTGCACCTCCCACGAGGGTGAAGATATAGCCCGAGGTGCTTTGGCGGGTTGAAGGATCTCCCGCCCAATCCGCGTCGGTGTAGCCTTGAAGCACCACGGGTCCCTTCTCGTAGTGCAACCCCATACGAGTGGTCCCCTTGATGTAGCGAAGGACACGTCGTGACGCTCGCACATGCTCGACCATGGGGTTGGACACCACGCGTCCAAGCACTCCAACGGGAAAGGAGAGGTCGGGTCGCGTGCTCACCGCGGCATACATGCACGACCCAACGACCGAGTGGAAGGTCTTGGCGCTCTCGGGATCCATCGGGTTCTCGTCGCTCACGGCCAAGGGATGAAACCCCGCTTCCATGGGTGTCGGTGTAGGCTTGCTCTCGATCATGCCGAAGCGATCCACCACACTCTCCAAGTACTTGTGTTGGTGGAGGGCGAGGGTCTTGTTCCCTCGATCATGATCGATGTGCATCCCTAGGTAGTGGGAGACGGCGCCGAGGTCACGCATGGAGAATTCGGCGGCAAGCTTCGTCTTCACGTCCGCTACAAGGGTCTTAGAATCCGACACGAGGAGAAGGTCGTCGACGTAGAGGAGAAGAACGAGCTTCTTCTCGTCCTTGTTGAGCACGTAGAGCGCGTGGTCACACTCACTCCGCACGAACCCCAACGAGAGCTCGTAGGTGTTCGTCAATCCTCGTGTACCACGCACGAGGGCTTTGCTTGAGACCGTAGATGGTTCTCTTGAGCTTGCACACGCGGTCGGAGTCGTCGTCGAACCCGGGAGGTTGCTTCATGTACACCTCCTCCTTGAGACGACCGTAGAGAAACGCCGTCTTCACGTCGAGTTGTTCCACCTCCAAGTCGAGTGCTCCCGCCAACGCCAAGAGGGTGCGCAACGTAGCGGACTTAGCGACGGGAGCGAACGTCTCGTTGTAGTGAAGACCCTCTTTTTGAGTATAACCTTGCGCCACCAACCGCGCCTTGTACCGCTCCACTTCTCCGTTGGGGCCGAGCTTCTTCTTGAAGACCCAACGAGAGCCAACGAGGTAGGCGCCGGGAGGCATGGGGACAAGCTCGTAGACGTCGTTCGCCATGAGTGAATCATACTCTTCTTGAAGCGCACGTTCCCATTCCGCCGCTTCCGCCGAGCTCATGGCGCCGTGGTAGGTGGACGGGGTGTCGGTGTACGCCTCAAGACACATAGCGTCTCCCCCTCCCTCATCGTCCCCCGCCACGAGAGAGTAATCATCGAACTTGGAGTTGGGATGAGGGTTCCTCCGAGTGCGAGTGGATGCGAGGGTGGGAGTGATAGTAGGAGGAGGAGTCGAAGGGTCACGTTCCTTGGCATTTCCTTCATCCCCACTCACTTCAACCACACCCGATCCATGCTCCCCCTCACTCGCACTAGGAGGAGGAGCCGTAGGAGCTTCATCCGCCTCATCCGCGGCATCCAAGGGTGGAGGGACGATGATGACCGAGGGCACGTTCGTAGACTTGGAGGGGAAGGTGTCTTCGTAGAACACCACGTCGCGCGACACCACGAGTTTCCCGTGCTCCAAGTCCCACACGCGCCACCCCTTGTGATCCGCGCTTGGACCCAAGTACATCGCCACCCGCGCCTTCGCCTCAAGCTTGGTCCGTGTAGCATCCGGGACATGGTAGTAGCACGTACACCCAAACGTGCGAAGGTCGGTGACGTCCGGCTTCGTACCGCTCCAAGCCTCAAGAGGCGTCTTGTTGGGCAACGCCTTGGTCACGCACCGGTTGCGAATCCAAGTTGCCAACGTAACCGCCTCTCCCCACCAATTCTTCTCGGCGGCTCCATTTTGTTGAGGCGTGTACGGCGTAGAAAACTCATGCGCGGTCCCACGCCCTTTCAACCAATCGCCGAGCTCCCGAGCGGTGTATTCGCCACCTCCATCCGAGCGAAAGCGCTTCACCTTGAAGCCGCTTTCCGTCTCCACATCCGCGACCCATTGCTTGATGGCGGTTGGCGTGGCGTCCTTGTGCTTAAGAAGCCGAATCCAACACATCCGTGTCGCGTCGTCGAGAAGCGTGAGGACGTAGCGCGCGCCGCCCTTCGACGCGGGAGTGATGGGTGCACACAAGTCCGTGTGAACGAGCTTGAGAGGTTCGGTGGCGTTCGGCTTCGTGCTTGGTGGAAATGGCTTCCGTGCCATTTTCCCTTCGAGACAACCGACACACTTCTCATCGTCTCCACCCGAGCGCACAAACTCCAAGCCGTTGACAATCCCCTTCGTTGCCATAGCTTGAATAGCGTCGTGGTGGAGGTGGCCAAACCGATTATGCCACGTTTTGAGAGTGGTTGTCGAGGTAGCCGCTTGAGCCGTCGCCACACTTGGGAGGGCATCGAGCATGAAGAGTCCTCCCGTTTGGCGTGCCGTGCCGATGTGTACGCCATCCGCCGTGCGCCATCGTGGTCCCTTCGATATTCACACGCATCCCCTTGCGTGTGAATTGGGAAACGGAGAGGAGGTTGGCGCCGAGCCCGGGAACCACCAAGACGTTCTTGATGGTGAGTGGACCGCCGTCCACCATGAGCCGCAAGTCGCCTTGTCCCGTGACGTCCAACGTGTCACGGTTGCCGAACATCACGCGCTTAACGGGAGCCTCCGTTGTCACGTTGTTGAGAAGCGCCGCGCACGCCGTCATGTGTTGAGTAGCACCCGTGTCGAGTACCCACGCGTCAACACCACCGACGGTCGTTCCACTTGCGACGAAGACGAACTCCCGGTCGTTGTTGTCGCATGTCGCCACATGCGCGCGCCGGTTGTCGTCACTCGACGGCTTCCAATTCGCCGGCTTGACGGGACATTCGCGCCACCAATGTCCGGTCTTCTTGCAAAAACGGCAAGCTCCGTCGCGCGTCCGAGCTCGATTGGCGTTGGCCGATCCTCCACGTGAGGCCGCCGCGCTCCCGCTCGAGCTCCCGCGGTTGTTGCCGTCGTTGCGCCGCTTGAAGTGACTCGTCCCTTTCGCCTTCGCATCGCGGGAGAATTGTGCCGCGCCAATTGCATCGCCATGCAATTTCGTGCGCCTCGCCTCTTCGTTGATGAGGCGTGCCACCACTTGCTCCTTCTTCCACGTGTCTTGCGTCCCATCCAACATCGTGATCACGGTTGACCACGCTTCACCGAGGCCCGCGAGGAGCGTCATGATCCAATCGTTGTCCTCCACGCTCGCGTCGAGTTCCACCAAGCGCTCGCCAAGCTCCTCCACGCGGTTGACGTACGAGCGCATTGACTCGCCGTCCCTCATCCGCACCGTGAAGAAGTCGAGGCGCGCTTGAAGCTTGCTATGAAGCGACTTGGAGACGTGCTCTCCTTCGAGTCGCTTCCACGCTTCACGAGTCGCACCTTCACGGTCGATGCACGGACTCACGATCGGGACGAGTTGGAGGCTTAGCTTGGAGACAAGAAAGGCAAACGCCTTTTTGTCCTTTCGCACCCACGCTTCCTTCTCCGCGGTTGAAGCGTCCGAGGTGGGTTTCGATGCCGACCCATCGAAGAAGCCCCACAAGTCGCGCTCCATCATATACACCTTGAGATTGAAACGCCACGAGGAGAAGTGCTCCCCGTTGAAAATCGGCACCGCGCTCAAGTCGACAACGTGCGGCGTTGTCGAGAAGTCCGCCGGGAGGGAAGGGGTCGTTGGCGCATTCGTCGTCGACGAATTATCGGAGGAACCCATGGCGTAGCAACGATTGAGCGAGCACTCCTACTCTAGCTCTAATACCATGTCAGAATCCCAGCCACTAACCACTGGGATAAAAGGGCTTGTTTGTGTAGCGGGTGAGTGCGCCCATAACCCCCCAGGCCGCCATGCCTGTAACCCTTCCCTAGGATCAATCGGGGATCACCAGTGGACCTCTGACAACCCCCCGCACTGGGATGCCCGAGGTGCACACACCGGGAATCGAACCCGAGACCTTCGCTCTGATACCATGAAAGAATCCGTCCTGGCTTAACTGACGCCACTGACTCAGCTGAGCGAGTTAAAACCAGAGCCTAGGATCAAACTGTCGGGCTCGGAGCAAGGATTCCGTAGCACTTGAGATCACTGAAAACGCCCAAGAATGGGGAGAGCACTACTTGTTTATATATGGCTGGGTACAAGCTACGAATTGAAGATGAACTCTCTGGTTTTGCTCTCTGGTTTTATAACTAAATCATGCAAGCAAATTTGCAACATCGAACCGCGCGCGACTCGCTAGAAATTCGGACTCAGAATTGCGTCCAATTTCCGCGACGTCCGCGTTCACAATTTCGGACTTTGCCGGGTTCATTTCAACACGCCAAATGCGTGTGTTACACGAAACAATAGCGAGTGTAGCGAAGTGTTCAACACATTCGCTTGAACTCTCGCTATTTTCGTTTGTGCTTGTGGGGCTGCCAAGTGTAGCCCCCACAAAGTTTCGGACCCAACCGGGGGTGAACTCGGTTGAGTGGCGACGCGGGCAATCCGCCGTCGCCCAAACTTCAGAGAACGAACCCTCCCTTGGTCCGAGTCAAGGGGGGTCTTAGCGTGGGGGGCAATCCCGTCCCCCACACTTCCAACAGCCCTCTCTCCTCTCGCTCTCTTTCCGCTTCTTCCCTCTGCTTTTCCTGCTCTCTTTGCCTGTCATTTCTCTGCTCCCTTGCCTTTCACTCCTCTGTTCCCTTGCCTCTCATACCTCTCCTCCCTTTGTCTCTCATTCCTTTGCTTCCCGTTGCGCCTTATTCCTCTGCTCCCCTTGCATCTCATTCCTCTGCTCCCTTTGTCTCTCATCCCTGTGCTCCGCTGCTCATTCCTCTGCTTCCCTAGCCTCTCAGTCCTCTGCTCCTCTTGCCTCTCATCCCTCTGCTCCCATTGCCCCTCATTCCTCTGCTCCCATTCCCACCCTCACTGTCATGTGCTGAAGTGTATTCGTGCATGGGGTGACATTTTGGATTCTTATTCTGTCTTACCCTTCCTCCACACCCCTCCCCCCCTCCCCCAAAATCTCCTCCCTCTTCCCAGCCTGCGGGCGCACGACGATCCGGTCGCAGTACCTGGGGCCGTACGACCTTAATCTAAGCCCACTCCTCTCTTTCCTTCCCTGCCTCCCCTCCCACTTGTGCAGCCTGTGGGCGCACGACGGTGACGATCCGGTCGCAGTACCTGGGGCCGTACGACCTGCACAACGACATCTACAACATGACCTTCTACAACGGCTGCGCCTACAACGTCACCAGCCCGCTGCGCGTGTACCAGTGCTTCAACTTCGGCAACGTGTGGGAAGGCGTCCTCGACAACCCCGCACCCAAGCCCACGCAGTACCAGACAGGCGAAATCTTCGTGCAGGTTGCTACAGGGTCGTGTGAGATGCGCATGAACCGCGGTGCTAGCGGCACTCTGCAGATGCTCCCCGGGGAGACGGTGAACATTGTGTATGCGTACACGTGGGACTTCCGGCCCTGTGTGCAGGAGCTGCGCTTCGGCAACGGCAACCGCTACTCCATGATCAACTCCGCCACTGAGTGCATGCCCGCGGCCGTCATTTAGAATCGCCGTGTTTATGGAGTCTTCATACATATCAACAGCCCGTGAAGTGAGTGTGGTGTACAGTGTACAACATGGAATAAAGGGAGGGAAGGGAGAGAGGGAAGGGAAGGGAGGGAGGTAGGCAAGTGAGGTGTGGCGTTCGATGTACCCTGACATTCTGGGGAAGGGAGGGTTAGTAATAATGCATGAATAGCATCATTGTTCATGTACCGTTATCAATGGGCATATTGTTCAAAGTTGAAATTTCATCACTTTAATCTGAGCAGCAAAGCAAGCAAATAGGTCATCTTTCTGTGATGCGTATCATTCTGTCCACATGCCACAAGCCATAATCCCATGCTCCCATCTTTCCTTACTCGCATGTATGCTCAGTTCCGTCCAATGTGGTATCTACTCTACACCCATCCCCCTTTTTTTCCAAGAACGGTAGTTCATTTGCATCACCAACCAACCCCATGCATTCATATCCATACCATTCCCATGCATTGCATTCTTATCCATCCCATACTCCCATTCCCATACCCATGCACTGTAATATCAGTCCCAACTGATGCCATCAATTCCCTAGCATCCCTTATAAGATCTCACGTCCATAGTCTGGCTCAGCACAGCAAGATCTTTAGGTGTTGGAGCTTGAAAGAAACTCTATATGGAGGTAGATACGGGAATACTTTACGCCACACTGGATACAGTACTGCAAGGAATGATCATAACAAGTGAGCTTTCTGCCATCACATATCGTGTGAAAAACGGGCAATGGCACTATCTCATAATCAGCCTGTCTTCTGTAGCATTGTCAAAGCTTTCCGCAGCCTTCCCCATCCACTCTTGTGCGACTCCCGCTGCGCCAGCTTCTGGTGCTTCTGGGGCAAACGATCACCATCCCCATTCGGGGTGTTTACCCCGCCGTCTGCCCTACCCTTTCCACCTGCTTCGCTGCTCCTTGCGTGCTGCTCTGCAGCAAAACCATCGCTTAAAACTAATTCTGCTGCTGAGCTGCCCCTTCTCTCTCCTGCCACCGCCCCTTTCGCTCTCGAGCCTGCTGCTGTGCCTGCTGCTGCAGTTGCTCCTCTTCCTCTGCTTTCTGGGCTGTACATGCCACCAGCTGCCCCACCACCAGCACCAACTGCTGCTGCAGCCGCTGCTGGTGTTGCTGGCACGGATGCAGGATGCAGCAAGCGGAGGGCTGCGATCGCCCGGTCCAGCGTATCAACGGCTTGGAAGAGACGGTGGTCGCTCGCACTCAGCGTGTACCCATTGTTACCGGTACCGGGACTCTCTGATGCTCTCAGCCCATACCGGCCATTCTGCGGGTGCTTTGTATGCAGCCCTGTAGCACCTTTCTCTACAGTAACCTTCTGTACAATGCCGTTAAGTTGCGGCGAATCAGGAACAGGCCCTCTGTGCAGCAGAGAAGTCACTGCAGCTCTGCTTATTCCAACCCCTGCCTCCGCCCCCACTTTCCCTGCTCCTCCTGCTCCTCCTCCTGCTCCCCCTGCTGCTCCTCCTCCTACATCTCCTGCTCCCCCTGCTGCTCCTCCTGTTACATCTCCTGCTCCCCCCTCAGTCACAAACCCACCCTCATTGCTGCTGTCTTCCATGTGCAATCCTGATTTCCCGCTCGCCTCCTCAACCCCCATGCCCTTTACCCCTGGTCTTGCCTCCGCACCCCCCCATGCTCCAGCCTCCACTATCTCTACCCCATCCCCATCAATGCTGCCATTGCTGCTCGCTCTTCTAGACACTGATGCCACTAGCGACTCGATTTTCGCCTCTACCTCTGCCCCTAGATCTCTAAACGACTTGTCCTCTTCTTTGCTGTCTAGAAGAATCCTTTCCCCAACTGCCTGCCCGTTTTGCTGACCGCCCACCAGCTCCTGGTGCTTTCTCTGCTGCTCGGCCTCCAGTTGCTGCTGTTCAGCTGCCCGGGCTGCCCGATATTTCTCCATGACTGCCCGGACGTGATTGTAAAGGGGCTCGTCGTGGAGAGCCTGGCGAAACGCCTTTCCCTTGGTGCTGGAGGGGTCATCATATATCCGGGCCAGCTCCTGACGATGGAGAGTGAAGGACACAAGGGAGGGAGGGGAGAAATATGCTGCATTTTAAAGTGCCTTCCCTTTGGCGCTCAAGGGGTCATTGTATATCTGGGAAAGCTCCTAACGAGGAGGGTGAGATGGGGAGAGGATGAAAAGGGGAGAGGGTGAGAAGGGGAGAGGGTAAGAGGGGGAGAGGGGGAGAGGGTGAGAGCGGGAGAGGGTGAGAGGGGGATAGGGTGAGAGGGGGAGAGGGTGAGAGGGGGGAGGGGGGAGAGGCGATGAGAATCAGGGAAGGGAGGAAAGGAAGGAATATGTTGCATTTCCAGACGCTGCCTTCTCTTGAACTATCTCACATCAGTAAACCACCATAAAAAACCACCATAAGAAACTCACACAGACTGAGGCGGATGAGGCAAATCTCTGTGAAGCATTTTTCCACCTCCATGAACGCACAACTCTATGAAACACTCTCTAAACACCTGTGAACCACTCTGCACACGGGTGGACCCACTCTACACACCTCTGTAAACCACTGGTACACGATCCCACCGCACTGCTGGATGATGAAGTTGACGAGCGTGGGAGGGAATTTGAGGTCCAGCGTGAATATACACCTGCGGGATGGCATACACAGGGGTGATAAGTGGTACAGAGGGGTGATAAAGAAACAGGGGTGATACCAGGCATAGGGTTGAGAGCATACGGCGTAGCATGAAGATACAGCTCAGCTGTACAAGGGTTGATTTAGAACACATGGATGACGGTGATGAAGCCGATGCAGGTGCTAAAAAAACTCGCCCACAATCCTCACCTGATTGCATTGCATGCTCTCCCCCTCCCTTGCGTCCTCACGCCACAGATTACCACTTACCACCCACTCCTCCTTTTCCCCCACCATACGCACCTCATGTGCGCCCTGCCCTAGCCCACGTCCTTCACAGCGTTAACCCCCCTCCCATGCCCATCCGCATGTGCCCAGACGGGAAGGTCAGGTCTTCACGCCACACCTTGTCCTTCACAGGTCTTCGCACCTCATGTGCGCTCGATCCTCACCCATGTCCTTCACACCATTCCCCCCCGCTGATGCCCATGCGTATGTGCCCAGGCAGAGGCGCCTTCACGCCACACCTCATCCCCCTTGTTCACTCCCTCTCAACCCCCCTTGTCCCCGCCCTTCCTTCCAACGCACCTCATGTGCGCCCGGCCCTCGCCCATGTCTTTCACAGTGTACCCCCCGTTGATGCGCATGCGCATGTGCCCCGGCGGCAGGGCCGTCTTCACGCCACACCTTACCCCTCTACCACCCACTCCCCCTTGTCCCCCACCCAGCGCACCTCATATGCGCCCTGCCCTCGCCCATGTCTTTCACAGCATAGCCCCCGCTGATGCCCATCCGCATGTGCCCCGGCAGGGGCGGGGGGGCGTCCTCCTGACTGTACCCGTGGTTGGTGAAGTCAGCAGTCGCGGGGTTCTCAGGCAGCTGTAGGGAGGGTAGGGAGGGTAATGTTTGGGGGAAACTTTAAAGAGTTTCCGCGCTGAACAAAGCCCATTCGCCTGAAGGGTCCTCGGGCAGCTCAAGGGAGGGCAAGAGGCAAGAGGCGTCCTCCCGGCTGTACCTATGGTTGGTGAAGTCAGCAGTCGCGGGGTTCTCAGGCAGCTGTAGGGAGGGCGAGAGGAGTGGACATTTTTTGAAAGTTTGCAAGACAAGAGACTGCTTAGCACGCCATGTGACGGGTCCTCCCGGCTATACCTGTGGTTGGTGAAGTCAGCAGCCGCGGAGTTCTCAGGCAGCTGAAGGGAGGGCGGTGGCGCACATTTGAAAGATTGCAGGGTACGGTAAGGAATTGTTGCATCAGACATGACAAGGCCCCCCCCGGCTGTGTCCGCGATTGGTGAAGTCGGCAGTCGCGGGGCGCTCGGGCAGCTGCAGAGAGGGTTGGCAGTCGTTACGTAAAATGACTGCCTTACGAAGAGCCTGAAGGGTCCTCAGGCAACAGAAGGGAGGGCAAGGGGCGTGTGAGTGTGGGTGTGGGTGACTCACCGTTTGCAGCACAGTGACAGTCATGCCAGAGACGGCATCGTAGACTGTCACAAAGATGAGCGCAAACCCTGGAGGCGCCCCCAACAAGAGACCACTTCTGAAGCACTTCAAAACAACAGACGCCTTCTGAGGCGCCTCAAGTCACGACTCACCGTTCGCAGCACAGTGACAGTCATGCCAGAGGCGGCATCGTAGACTGTCACAAAGATGAGCGCAAACTCCTGAGGGGGTAGCGGCCATGGCACCTTGAACCTGTGGAGGTGTGAAGGGGTGGAGGTGGAAACGCAAGGAGTAAGAGGGGGTGGATGGGGGTTGGAAGGGGACGGGATAGGGTGGAAAGAGAAAGAAACCAAGGAGGGAGTCTAGCGATAGACGAGGGTCGAACTTTAAGGAGAGAGATTGGAAGGGCGCCTTGGAGGGAGAAAGCGGGAAGAAAAGACGAGAGGAGGAGGAGGAGAAGGAGGAGGGTGGTGCAGAAGGGGAGGAGGTTTGGGGGAGCACAACGGCAGGATGTGTTATTGATAAATGCAGTCATGACTTGAAGTGCAAAAATTGCGGGTAATGAGACGACTTTTGAGGCGCCTCAAAAGGAGCACAATGGCAGGATGCATTATTGATAGATGCAATCATGACTTGAAGCGGCACGGCACAGCATAAGGGGTGTGGATACGATATGGTACAGCATGACACAACATTGCATGATATGGTGTAGCACGGCATGACATGACATGACTAGCACGGCACAACATGGCGCGGCATGGCAGGGCAGGGCAGGGAAGGACAGGGTAGGGCACGCATTGCATGAAGGAGGTGCAAGTTCTCCCCCACGCGCTTGCCACAGCACAGTGCCGCATGGTACAGCAGGGTACAGCACGGTACAGCATGGTACAGCACGGTACAGCACGGTACAGCATGGTACAGCACGGTGTAGCATGGCAACGCACGCACCGCATGAAGGAAAGGTGGAAGTTCTCCCCCACGCGCTTGATGTACCTCGACTCCTCACAGCGGTACGTCGGCATGGTCATGTTGGGCCACCTGCGGGAAGGACGTCAGGGGGGAAGCGACACTCAGTCTTTGTTGTGAGGTACGAGCGACACTCAGTCTTTGTTGTGAGGTACGAGCGACACTCAGTCTTTGTTGTGAGGTACGAGCGACCTCAGTTGGCTTACTAAGATCGAACCCGCTGCTAGCAACATCCCTGAGGGAAGAGAGTCAGGTTGGGAGGGACACTCAGTTGTTGTCGCTCCAATAAGTCGACTCAAACGTCAGCTCGTTCCACTCACCATTCCTTGAAGAAGGGAGCGTCTCAGGACATGGCGAGGGCAGCATCAGCAGGGGCGTGCACGACGCCCTCGATGCACGTCGTGTGGATCGCCGTGCCGTTGGGCCCCGGGCGGTGCAACGTGCGGTACTCAGTTGCTTGCTCGCACGGCTGAAGGGTGGTGGGTGGTGGGTGGTGGGGAGAGAATATTAACAGGGATCGGAAGCAGGGGTGGAACTGTGGATGGCCGTGTTGCTGGGCCCTGGGCGGTGCAGCGTGCGATACTCTGCTGCTTGCTCGCACGGCTGGGGCGAGCGGGTGGGGGATGCGGGGTTTTCCAGGCGGCCTGAGACCACCGCAGCAGCTTTCCCAGCAGCAGCAGCAGCCGTTTCAGCAGCAGCAGTTTGGTCATTTTCAGGGTGGTGTGGGGTTGGGTCCGATGGGGCAGCAGCAGCAGCAGCAGCAGCAATGGGTGAATGGTGTTCCTTCTTCTGCTGTGAATGGGGCGGTGCAGCAGCTGAATGGCATGGCCCTATCCAATGTTCGTCCCCAGCAACCATACACATTGCAGCATGGACCTCTGCCACCGTATCAACCGCAGCAGCCGCCACAGCAAATTCAGCAGTTTCAGCAGCAGAATCAGCAGCAGCAGCTTCAGCTGCAGCAGTACCAGCATCAGCAGCAGGGGCAGCAGATTCAGTCACAGTATCAGCCGCAGCCTACGATAATCCAGGTCTCTACTTCCCTCGCAGGCGGATCTGGTGTGGGTTTAGCCAAGGGGGGTGAACCTGGTCAGGTGTATGCAGGTGGGGGTTACTACCAGCACCCTCAGTTTATGCCTGTCAGACCGTGGCTTGGAGTCGGTATGAGAGACGGTGAGTAAGAAAGAAGAAAGGAGGATGGCTACAAAATACACGGAAAGGAAAGAGAAGGCTGCCATCCCCCTCATTCCGTCTCTTCATTTCCCATATCCTCCTAACATCGCCCCCTGTCAGCAGCCAATCACCTTCCATCGCATGTCCTTGGCCCCATGGCCCGCAGCTTTGTCTTTAGCGCCGCCCGTTTTCTCCGCAGCACCGCCAATCCGCACGGAGCGCAGGTCCTCCAGCAACCCCGCCATCTGCGCGCTCCAATACTCCACCACCGCTTCATTATCCCCCGCTATACCACTATTTTTTCCGATTTCGACTTTCCCGATGCCGTCCTTGACTTTTACTCCGTTCATATCTTTCGGGCTGTCAATAATACTGCCGTTGTTTTTGTCGCATTGACTTCCGCTACGCTCGAGGCTTTTTGTCATCTCGGTTGCGCCGGACGATACGACGCCATCCGCGGGTTGTCCGCTCAGCTGCGCCTCCGCGGATGGCCCATTCAGCTGCGCGCGGAAAATATCGGTGACGGCTTCGCGGCTGGTCCATGGGAGCGACGCGACTGACCTGTCGAATGCGATCACGCCCTCTAGCAGTGCCATTCGCGGAGGATGCTACGCGGATGAGCCTCCGCGGGCGAGGCTGTGTGAATGATACGAAGGGGACGACTACGCCGGCAATACTATGCGGATGGTTTTACCGAGGTAGCAAAGCGGCCTGAAGATCTGAGTTATGCTGGTGGTTCGATTAATTGCCAGGCGTAGTGGAGAATGCGGTACCACGGGGAACGACAGTGTACACAGCTAGAGACCTGACTTCTGCGTATAAATAGATAAGAGCTGTTTTTTTAGGGTTGTCTCAAAGCCTGGTAAAGCGACGTGCTGTTGTGAGTAAGAATCTAGGTTCGCGGGTCGTTGCTCGAGGTCCTGGTGAAGTCTACGTCACGGATTGCGCAAATAAGTTGCAGTCATATGAGACAAGTTGTAGTGAATGGCGGGGTTGTGAGCCAAGTGCGATGCCAATGAGCAAGCACGACCAATTGGCCCAGCATGAGAAAGCTCACAGCTGCCAGCGACAGCAATGGGGAAGAGAAACTGACTTCATTTCAGTGCTTCCGCAATTGCCCGGAGCACGGTACGGCGCGAAGCGAACAGCGCAAGCTCTGGCTAAGGCACGGAACCGAACCGAAGAGAACTCGGCGGTAGCGCCTAGGCGTGAGGTATGGTGAGCGTGTGAGCCCGACCGACCTGGAAGGGATCTCCAAGAAATTCGGTTTGGTTGGTCGGTGGTGATGTGATGGCACAAGCAGGTCTGCTCTGGAGTCTGGACTTCCGAGCCTAGACGCAAAGGAGGCACCACAGACCAAGCAAACGAGAGGTTGAAGTTGACGTACTGTTTGTAATGCAAGTGCAGTGTATTGCGAAAAAAAAATAGCATTCTCACAGTGCACATAATCAGAAAAGTCCAGGTGTGCCTAATAATTTCTCAAAGATGTGGTGCATTGCATTAAACACATTCGCGTAGCGCCAGTAGGAAGTGGCTGATGCAATCCGTGTCAAAGTCCTCTTCAACCTGTAATCTTCAATTTCACAATAGCGATCCTTCCAATCAGCAGGCTCGATTGCCTCAACACCCAAGTCGGGAACCCGATCCTTGGACTGCATCCTATCCATCTGCGTCCAGTCAGCCACAAAAGTGGAAGCTCTCCTCCTGAACTTGGTCTTGAATTCGGGCCATGCCTGGTACTTGTAGTGGAAAATAGCTCCATGTGTATGCCCCACATTCAGTGTGTAGTACTGATGCTCCAAACTGGAGAAGTGGTGAATCACGTTGTGTAATGGAGGAGCTAAGGCTTCTGTGAGGATGATTGCCTTGTGGCGATCAGGAAGCTCCAGCCTGCATGTGTACCCAGAAACAACTCCCCCTTCTGGATGCTCTTGGTGACGTGATGGGCCAAATATCAGGCAAGGCAGAGTAATTTGCCCAACCTGTTCACAGGAAACATTTCTACCTGTAGCCATCGCTGCTGCAGAATGTTTCTTAGCCAGGCCTTTCACAAACTTGCGGAGAAGAGAAGCATACTGACTTCCAGCTGCAAAGAGCTTCCGTGACTCAATTTTCTTCACCATCCGTGCCGGGAAGATAAACTCGTCCACATCTATGAACATGACCCACGTGCAGAGCTTCTTGGCTTGAAGAGCACAATGAGAAAAACCGCCTTCCTGAGACTTGAGCCAGGGCCAGCTACGAATTGTGGTTGAGAATCCAAAACCTCTTCCACGACCAGTCTCCTGAGCTTCTTCAACGGATTTCTGAAGCCCATCTTCACTGCCATTGTCATACACAAAGAAATGCTCCACACCAATGAATCCATGGTACAGGAGCCACTCCCCCATAAACTTGGCGCTGTCAAGAACCATTGTGCATGCACACAAGTAGTGCTGCTTCACGGGGGACTCGTCGGTGGACGTGTTGGCATGGGGATACCCATCCCGGAGAACAAGGTGTCCGCTTCTCCTGGTTTGACTGTGGTTGGCTGCATGTGGTATCTCACCAGATACTGAGCTGGTGGAATTGAGCGTGAAATTGGGCCTACAGACGGAAGCTACAGAGGGCAAAGGTGATCCATGTAGTGTTAGCGTGACTGGAAAGTCGAGACAGCCACATGCTGACTGTGTAACATTAGTCTGAGAAATTGGACAGAGCGCAATCTCCTGGGAGAGTATCAACGGCGCCTTCTCAACTCTGTCGATCAGGCACTTGATCTGACCGTGAAGACTTCCGTTGTGAAGGTGAGCGATGCCTTTCGCCCAGACATACAGGCCTTCAGGTTCAGCTGCCGCAGCATACACTAATCCATTCCAGGACGCCTGATAAACCTTGCGAATTAGCAGATCCACGCTGCCAGAGTCGTAATAGATCCGCAGCATACTGGGTTCCATGGAACCATCAGTTCCGTTATCACGCGAGCAGATTGCATGGACTGCTTGTTCTGCGAAGTACACGAATGTTGCGTTGCTCCATGACGTTTCTCCCAAGGTAATAAATCCGCATTTTGCGAAAGTAACCCGGCGTTCAGCAAACTCCTTGTCGATGCACTCGTTGCTGTTAACTTGGAATACTGCCAGGAACCTGTCTTCTGGTAGCTTGATAGCCGTCAGCTCCCCCTGCCAGGCTTGCATAGGTTCTTGCGATTGACTGAAGCCATAAGAGGATTCTGTCTTGCGCAGGCTCCATATGATAACTGCGAGAAACAGTCAACTTCAGACGAATGTATTGCGAACATCACACATCGCCGTCGATACTCACACATCAACAAACACACAGCAACGCTTAGGCAAATAGGGACTGCACGACGCGCCAGCTCTCCAACAGTCGACTGAGAAAGTGCAGCTGATGAAAGCGTTAACGAGCTAGGCCCAGTATTAAAAGCTCGTGCTTCGGTGCCTGAACCCTCTGTCGACCGTCGGATCCGGATAAGCGGGTGCTCCATGAGAGAGAAATGTTGAATGACAGACGGACATGCTGCAAGGACAGAGAGAATTCAGGAAAACATGTGCAGGTCACGTTGGCTGGACATGGTGGCCTCAAGTTTGATGCCTGCCTTTGCGAGTACTGACTTGGTTCGTTGGCCTGACGGTTGGGGGCAAACTGGTCTTGCGAACAGCTGACGACATGAATATTATTACAAGAAGTTTTCGCCTACGTTTCTTTCCGGGTCTTGTGCGAAAAGGCTAACGCAAACGCTTCGCCAAAATCTTCGCTTTGGTGCGAAGTGCGATTATGTTTTTTGCTACAGTATTTTATTCTGGATCTTTTCTGCTAACATCAACATATTCAAGGTGTTCAACGAGATAGATGCTTGACCCTAAGTTCCGCCATGGCTTCCACATCATCCGCCCAGCCAGCCATTAGATGGTCAAGTAGGCTGGTCGTAACGCTGAAGCGTGGATTGGCCGGAAAAAGGGCCGATCAGCGGGCTACCGTTGTTGCTCTAGGCCTGCGGAAGCGAGAGTCAACTGTTGAGGTGCCTAACAACCCGTCAGTTAGAGGGATGATCGAAAAGGTGCGCTCACTTCACACGCTATGACGTCTTATGACTCCGTTTCGTGGAAGATTAAGTTTTCCCCGGCAGGCCTTCCACTTTCGGACCTCATGCTCGTTCGTGGAACGTTTATTTTGAAGGGTATTATTAACGCGATACCGCGACAAGGCACTAATTCGTTCTTCTCATGCCTTTTCTTGCAGGTTAAACGGCTGGTTCAGGTAGAGACCAAGGAGATGTACGAAGAGAGACTGGCAGCAGAGCGGGAACGAAAGGAATGGAGGCCACCGCTTCTTGTCAGACACTCGCCTATTCAAGTAGCACGAGGAATGTCTTCTTGACCTGGTTGTTGACACGAAGTGACATTGCCCCCCTGTCACACATCACAGCTCCTCTAGTCTTTCTCGGTTTTCCAGTATTCCGGTTTTCCGGGCTTGCTCTAAAATCCAGTTAGGAGTACTCCCAGTTTTCCAGGCCCATTCCTTGTGTAGTGGGCTTGGCTTCCTCCAACAAGTTAAAACTTTGGATCCTAGTAATTTAGACACTGAATATTGACAGCTATGATGTGCAATGGTGCCTACTGAAGCAGGCAGATAAGTCCAGCTGCAGTATGTGGATATGGACAGCATAAACATCATACAAGGAGGACGTTTTGATCCAAAGTCCACCCATTGTATCTGCAAATGGGACAGCATAACCAAGATAGATTAAGTGAAGAATTACTGTACTAACTGCTGCACTGGTACATAGCGGTTCATGAATGACACCCTTAAAGAGGTTGGAATCACCCGGGACTTCTGGAGAACTTGAGACCAAAAAACCCCTTACGCCAAGATCTCTTTCCACCCTGCTTCTTCTTACCCTTGCTGCCTGCATCCTCCCCTCCTTCGGTTGCCCTCCTTTCTTCATCCCTCCCTCCCTTCCCTCCAATGGGACCCGTAGATGGGCGTTCATCACTTCCGCTCGCCTCTGCAGCGTTGGCGACTTTCACATGCACATCCCTGCTTGCATCCGTGCCCTCTTGCTTTTCTGATGCGTCAAGTCCAACTGCAACCGAGCGAGGGGGTGTTGCAGCTCCTGCAGGTTCTGCTGTCGTGACTGCTCCTTGGGCTGCTTCTCCTGCTGCTGTTGCTGCTGCTGCTGTTGCTGCTGTTGCTGTCTCTGCTGCTCCTGATGCTGGCACTGATACTGACTGTTCGACCAATTTTGCTGCTTCGATCGCAAGCCCCTCACCCCTCGCATGATCGGCAGGACCCGCCGATATTGTCCTAGTTAGCATCCACACCCTCTCTTCAGTTCCCCCCTCCCCGCTCGCGCTTTCACCCTGCCTAGGTGCGGGTCTGAGCTGGCCGCTGTAGCTCCAAACCTCTTGCTTCGGTGGTACCAGGCCTGGGAGACCAGCAGCACCAGCAGCTGCTGCCTGGCGCTGAGCTGCTGCTCTGGCTCTCATAAAGGAGATGGCTCTATCGAGGGTGGTAACCGCATGGAAGATTGCCGGATCCCTCTGCTGTAACTGCCCATACTGGACAGCTTGAGAGCCTGCTGCACCCACGGCTGCCAAGCCTCCTCCTGCACGTGCTGCTGCTACTGCTGCTGCCTGTGCAGCAGCGGGTGGTGGTGCAGGGGCCACAAGTTTCCTGGGCGAGGGAGGGCGTGGCGGTTTAACCACTGACGCAGGGGAGGCAGCCTTGGGCGTCCGTGCTGCACCTGGCACAGGCGCAGCAGCTGCCTCTGCTAACGCTTCAGCTGCATTCATAACTCCCACATCACCACCAGCAGCACCACCAGCACCAGCAGCAGCAGCACCAACAACCACACTCTCACCCCCAGACGTGCTGGCAACGAGCCTCTCCACTTGCTTCTCCACTCGCTCCCCAATCTGCCGGAATGACTCCGCCTCACCCTGCTGCTGCAGCTGCTCCCGCTCGTGCTTCGCCCGCTCGCCCTGCGCTGCTGCTGCAGCGTGGTGGGAGCGCATGGCCCGGCCCACGGAGTAGTAGAAGGGGTCTGAGCGGAGCAGTGCGCGGAACTTGTCCGCCTCCTTGTTGCTGCCGTCCGCCACACTCTCTATCTCCTGAAAATTGCAGGGAGAGGCATGGGGAATGGCGCGAGAGAACAAGAGACAAATGAGAAAAGGGGAGTGGGAGAGTGGGAGAGGGAGAGGGAGTGGAGGGACGAGAGATGGTAAGAGCTGATTCATGTGCTAAAGGAAACGAGGGCTCGTCTGAAAAAGGAAATAACAACAACAATAAACAAGGAATAAAACGAAAACAAAAACTTGGAACAAAATTAGGGACAGCAACAGGAACAGGAACAGGAACAGAAGCAGCAATACCAATAGCACCAGCAACAGCAACAGACATAGTGGGCACACGCACATTGTAGAGCAGGTGGTAACCAGACCCTGCCAGCTGTCGCGACACGAAGTTGATGGCCCACGGCGGAATGAGATTTAGCTTCATGTCGATCGTTGCCACACCGCTGCAAGGAGCAGGGTGAGCGTGGGAACGAGTGGCAGAGTGAACGGAGAGGTGGGGAGCAGGGTAGAGGTGGGGGATAGGGGTGATTAAGAGAGGTTGGTATGGCATCAAGGGTGATAGCTGTTAATAACGTCGTGCGTTCGCTGCAGGACTGCCTTTCACACCAATTTGAGCCATTGCATTTCGCCGCGTTCGCTGCGTTTGCATTTCGCAAAGCAAAGGCTGACCCGAAACGAGCAGGAACTCTCACCCCATCCCTTCACAGCTAAGTCGCCCAAGAAACCTTTTCTGGGCACCTAGAAAGCACCCCCACAAAAACGTTCTTGCCAATCACCTTAAAATGTAATGGCGCACCACAAGTCCAGTAGGCGTTGCCAACGCCTGTCCCACTCTCTTATGGCACCTAAATACAGGAATATCCCCTTCATACTCTGTCGACTTGAAATGCAGTGACTAATCGGAAGTAGCAGAAGACATTGCCAAGGTCGTTGGATGTCAAAGCCGCCCTTCACACCCTCACGAGGCACCTGAAAACATGACTGACTTCGCAGCGACTCACCGGAAGTAGCAGTGGCCGTTGCCAAGGTCCTTGGATGCAAAGCCGCCCTTCACACTCATGCGGACCTCTCCGGAGCGCACACGTGGCACGCCGTCATTGGAGAAACCATACGAGTCCGGGTCAAAGGTAGCTGGGTCATCCGGGTACTGCAGGGGGAACAGGTGCGAGAAGAGAGAGGTACGAGAGGAGAAGGAGAAAAAATTGAGAAGGGTTTTGATGAGAAGGGTTTTGAGGTGCCTCAAAACTCACCTCAATACTGCAGGGGGGAGCACGGGGAAAATATGTGATGAGAAGGGGAAACATTTGAGGTGGGAAGGAAGCGGGAAATATGAGAAGGTACAATCCAGCACGGGGAAATTGACGGAAGGGATGAACGAGAGAAAGGAGAAACAGATGGAAGAGTGAAATGAGAGGGCAGCCCCGATGAGATGTAACAATCCCCATGGTGTGAGGGCTAACCTCCATGTTGAGTAGTCATGTGCTTTTCAAAAAAAAGAGAGATCAGGCGCCAGCCAGTGCTGCAGCCGAAAATGGCTCGGCAGAGAAAGGTAGCAGACAACGCTAACATGGACCTCAGCAGACAACGCTAACATGGACCTCAGCAGACAACGCTAACATGGACCTCAGCTCAACAACAAAACTCGCGGACAGCGGCAGCGGCGGCAGCGGCAGCAGCAGTGGCAGCAGCAGCAGCAGCAGCAGCAGAAGCAGCATCGTGAATGGGAAAGAGAGCACAGAAAGAATGGAGTGGTAGAGAATGGTGCGAGGGACGTGTAGGAGTGCAAGGGGAAGACAAAACAGGGGGTTTGTAGTACTGACAGAGATGAGGGAGGTGGCGATGAAGCCGGTGACAGCGTCGTGCACGGAGAAGAGCACGTAGAGGATTTCGCGCGTGGCGAATGGCCACGGCACCTTGAATCTGCAGAGGGACACAGACGGCGGCAGGGAAGTGAAGCGGACGGGATTGGTTGGAGAGCTGTTAGTGAGGACGTGAGAAGTGAGGGGCGACACAGGGTAAGTGCAGAAGAGCGCACAAGCGATGCCGACGAGGTCTGCGAGAAGAGTTGGTGCGTGACATGACATGACATGGCGTCCTTGCTGCCCTTGTGCTCCTTCCACTAGCTACTGTGGCAGTGACTGACCGGAGTTGTATCAGCTCGTATCCCGGCGCCACTCTCTTGACGAACTTGGACTCGAGCACGTGGAAGGGCGGCACTGAGAACTGCGGCCACCTGCAGCAGAGAGGAGAGGGGCGAGGCGAGGAGAGGGGCGAGGCGAGGAGAGGGGCGAGGCGAGGAGAGGGGCGAGGCGAGGAGAGGGGCGAGGCGAGGAGAG
Source organism: Closterium sp. Yama58-4 (assembly GCA_947470075.1). Classification (NCBI taxonomy): domain Eukaryota; kingdom Viridiplantae; phylum Streptophyta; class Zygnematophyceae; order Desmidiales; family Closteriaceae; genus Closterium; species Closterium sp. Yama58-4. The sequence goes on along the minus strand of CANIUD010000825.1, from coordinate 698,390 downwards.
GGGCGAGGCGAGGAGAGGGGCGAGGCGAGGAGAGGGGCGAGGCGAGGAGAGGGGCGAGGCGAGGAGAGGGGCGAGGCGAGGAGAGGGGCGAGGCGAAGAGAGGGGCGAGGCGAGGAGAGGGGCGAGGCGAGGAGAGGGGCGAGGCGAGGAGAGACGAGATGTGAGGGACACACGCAGTGAGAGGAGGAGAGAGAGAACGGAGGAGCGAGAGAGAGGATTGAGCCACTCTCTTGACGAACTTGGACTCGAGCACGTGGAAGGGCGGCACTGAGGGGCGGAGGGGCGGAGGGGTGTGGTGGGATGGAGAGACGTGGTGTGCGGGAAGGGCGTGGTGTGTGAGGGAGATGCATGAAGTGAGGGCTGGACGTGACTTGAGTGAGGGAGAGAGGGGGGGAGGGAAGGAGAGAGGGAAGGAAGGAGGGAGGGAGGGAGGGAGGGAGGGAGGGAGGGAGGGAGGGAGGGAGGGAGGGAGGGAGGGAGGGAGGGAGGGAGGGAGGGAGGGAGGGAGGGAGGGAGGGAGGGAGGGAGGGAGGGAGGGAGGGAGGGAGGGAGGGAGGGAGGGAGGGAGGGAGGGGGGGAGGGAGGGAGGGGGGGAGGGAGGGAGGGAAGGAGGGAGGGAGGGAGGGAGGGAGGGAAGGAGGGAGGGAGGGAGAAGAGAGGTTCGGGGGAAGGGGAGGGAGGCAGAGAGGGAACGAGGGAGGGAGGGAGGGAAAGAGGGATTGAGGGAGGGAAAGAGGGAGGGAGGGGGGAGATAAAAGTGGGGGCCAGGACAAAGTGGAAGACAGCAGGGTAAAACCTTGCAGCTAATAGCATCACAATACTTGACAAAATAGAAAAAAGTGGGGATAGAGGGAAAGGGAGGATACCATGAGGTGGGGACACGTGTACCCATGAAAAAGCGCATTTGTACCCATGAGTACACGTGTTTGTACCCATGAAAACTCGTCACTTGTAACATCATGGATACGTCTTTGTACCCATGAATGCACGTGTTTATACCCATGAGCACATGTGTTCGTACACATGAGGACATGTGTTAGTACCCATGAGCACATGTGTTCGTACACATGAAGACATGTGTTTGTACCCATGAGCACATGTGTGGAGAGCGCACCCACCAGTCAATGAAGAAAGGAGCCTCCCAAGCCACCGCGAGCACTGCAGTGTGTAGATGAGAGAAGAGAGGTGTGGATATGAGACTATCAGAGTGTTTTGAAACCCAAAATCCAAATTTCCAATCGCAAGTCATGAGCACGTCATGGGCACGTCATGAGCACGTCATGAGCACAGACAGCACCACAACACCATCAACATATCTGCTGAATATATATGAACAGACAAACGAATACATAAACAAAAAAGCCCACGAGTCACGAAGGAAAGGAGCCCTTGAGCGCAGAAAACACCATTCCACCACACAAAGCAAATCCGGCAAAATGAAAGAGCAGCCCACCAGTGTCGAGGGACCCTTTAAGCACGCCCTCCAGGCAGAGCTCGTGGAAGGCCGTTCCCTCCGGCCCTGGGCGGTACATCACCCTGTGGCTCTTGCTCTGCTCCTTCAGCTGCACACCGAGCAAGGGCGGAGAGACACAAGAAAGGGGGGGGAGTGCCCAGGGAAGAGTGTGTGGGACTTTTGAGGCGCTTCAAAAGTTGTGTGGGTTTGGTGGGTGGGTGGGGAGAGAAGAGGGAGACTTATTAACTGCCTTCAACCCTCGTTCGCTGAGCCTTCAGCTAGCAGCAGAGAAAGGGGGAAAAATGGAGAGGTGCGCGGGGGAAAGCATGTGGTGTGGGGTTGTTGAGGGGAGGATTGGGAACTCCTCCACAGAGGCACTTCATTCTGCGGCTCTTGATTTACGCTGATCAGAGTGAACGCAAATTGAGGCGCCTCAAAAGCCGATTCTCGCTATGCTGTACGCAAAAAAGACCCTCTCCCTCGCACAGGAGACGCTCCTTGTGCCCTCAGAAACCGTTTCTCTCCAAATGCTATCAGGGTGCGGTGTGCTTGTGACTCCTCTCTGTTACCACGCTCATCCGCCACCCCCTCTCACGCTCATCCGCCATCCCCTCCCACGCTCATCCGCCACCCCATCTCACGCTCATCCGCCACCCCCTCTCACGCTCATCCGCCACCCCCTCTCACGCGCCTCTTCCCTCCCACCCGCCACTCCCGCTCTCCCTCCTCGCCCGCCTCACCCGCCAGTCGCGCTGCCCGAAGGCCTCGGGGTGGGAGCGGGACTCCTCGCGGTGCAGCGCCATGTCCTCGAAGCTGCTGCCCGCCGCACTGCGCAGCGCCTCCAGCATGCCCTCCGTGTCCCTCACCCGCGCGCCTACCACCTTGCCCATCGCTGCGCCCTCCGCCACTCCCGAGTACTGCTCGTGCGTCAGCTGAGGCTCGGGCTCAGGCTCGGGCTCAGGCTCGGGCTTGGGCTGGGGCTGGGACTGGGATTCAGGTGCGTTGGCTCGCGCTGTTGCCGCCGATGGGGGAAGGGGCTCAGTGGGTGGAGGGTCGGCTGCAGCGGTTGAGTTGCTGCTATTAACGCCGCCGTCTGTTGGACAGGAATGGTCGCACATGGTCGCACATGGTGGCACGTGATCGCACACGGTTGCACATGATCGCGCATAGTTGCACATGGACACATGCATAAAGGAAAAAGGGTTGCACAAAGGAAATATTAAAAGCACGAAGCTAGGATTGAGGAAGCTGGTAGCATGTAGTGGAGGAAAAGCGCGCAGCCATGGCAGTGCAGGGCACAATGGATCCGTGGATCTTGAAAACACGAAATGCCGTCTGAACCGTTTGACTGCGAAGAAACTTATGACTGGTAATGAGGTTACGCTTTCAGTCGACGCAAGCGTCACTTCAGCGACGCACCTGGAGAGTTGTGGTATGCCGTCTGAACCGTCTGGCTGCGAAGAGGCCATCCGCTGACTTCCCTGTCGCTTGCTTCTACTCCCGCTCCGTTACTAGCTGTCGCTTCGGCTGCACCAGTAGCTACTTGCTCTAACATTTCTGCTGCGTTCTCTATTTCTCTCTGCGTTCCATTTCCTGTTGCTTCGGATGCACCAGTACCTGCTTGCTCTAGCATTTCTGCAGCATATTCTATTTCTCCCTGCGTTCCGTTCCCCCCAGCACAATTTGCATCTCCGTTTTCTTTAGCCGACACAAAAGGTGTTTCTGCAGGCTCGAATAGTCCTAACTGCCTTCTAACGGCTCTTGTGACTATAGCGGGGTCTGTCCACGTGTCTGACGCCAGCGCACGATCAAACGAGCGGCGAGCTTCGAAGAACGCCATCCTAGCGGACCAAAACACCAGTCACGCATGTAATAGATACAACACTCAACGCTCAGTTCCGCACTCTCTGTCTGTCAATCTTGCAACTGGAAACAGCCAGCAGCATCCAGGGTGCTTAATTACAATCTGGACGCAGCCGCGTACTTAACGACGACACGGAGACCGGCGATCGCCAAAGTGGTAAAACAAGGCACGAAGCCACGAAAACGGAGATTCTGCAAGTAGACGCCATTCCACGGCTCGTCTCTCCATCTGTGGTCTTATTTCTTTTTTGTCTTACTAGATGTTTCTGGCCTGCAGCAAATTCGGACATTTTCTCCAGCATGCCTTTGCCAGTGGGAGATGCACAGAAATGTTGGAGGGAATTCCAAGGAAATTTGGCGGGAACTGAACTGACAGAGTCTGACGGATGGGTGCATCACTGTTGATAGTGGCACCCTACACTTACGTGTTTCACATTACTCGATTATGCAACAGTTGTCTTCTCCCAATTCATACTACCTCTAAGCTAGGAGAAGAAAACAAAAATGAAAGCTTATACCTATACTTAGGGCTTAGGCAACACAGAATATAAATACATATTATTATGTTCGTGAACAAGCTGTCACAGCTGTGAAAAACGGCAACACAACCCGTCAGAATTGCTCTTTGTCTATTGGTTTGGCCAAGTACCCATCCATCGCATGCTTTAGCACTTCTCCCTCATACCAGCACCCACACCCACCATTAGTGCAACACCAATAGCCGGTCTGCGCCCCGGTCTTTTGTGTGTTTCCACCATTCACACCAGCTTCGTACTTGTGCGGATGAGCCCAGTGGCCTCTAACTAGCCCATCAATCTCTGGCATCTGCAAAAAACACAAAATAGAACAATATCAATCCACCAAGTGACAAACACAAAAAGGATCCAGCATCATAACAAACCATAGAACGAAGGCACAATACACCTACATACCTCGACCCCCCTTGGAAAAAATCTGTCCAGTAACGTCCAAAAACCATCCAAACACACAGCCGCCACACCTGCACATTCATGAAGACGCAATCAAATCTGGGAGCTGCCTGCTGCATGGCCTTGACAGCCTTGGACTTCTGGATAACTTGAGACTGAATCACCCGGGACTTCTGGAGAACTTGAGACCAAAAAAGCCCTTGCGCCAAGGTCTCTTTCCACCTTGCTTCTTGTTACCCTTGCTGCCTGCATCCTCCCCTCCCTCGGTCGCCCTCCTCCCTTCATCCCTCCCTCCCTTCCCTCCAATGGGGGCCGTAGATGGGCGTTCAGCACTTCCCCTCGCCTCTGCAGCACTGGTGACTGGCACAGGCACGTCCCTAATTGCATCTGTGCCATCTTGCTGTCCTGCTGCTTCAAGCTCAGCTGCAACCGAGAGAAGAGGTGTTGCAGCTCCTGCTGCTGATGCTGTCAATACTGCTCCTTGTGTGGCGGCGGCTGCTGCTGCTGCTGACGATGACGATGCCTCTGTTGCTGGTACTGACTGTTCGACCAATCCTGCTGTTTCAGAACCAAGCCCCTCACCCCTTGCATGATCAGCAGGACCTGCCGATATTGCCCTGGTCAGTATCCACACCCTCTCCTCAGTCCCCCCCTCCCCAATCCCACCAGTCTCCCCTGCATCCCCATCTCCTCTGCTTTCACCCTTCCTAGGTGCGGGTCGAAGCTGGCCACTGTAGCTCCAAACCTCTTGCTTCGGCGGTACCAGGCCTGGGAGCGCAGCAGCACCACTGCCTGCAGCAGCAGTTGCTGCCTGGCGCTGAGCTGCTGCTCTGGCTCGCATAAAGGAGATGGCCCTATCAAGGGTGGTAACTGCATGGAAGATTGCCGGATCCCTCTGCTGTAGCTGCCCATACTGGACAGCTTGAGAGCCTGCTGATACATTCTCACCCACTGCACCTACGGCTGCCAAGCCTCCTCTTGCACGTGCTGCTTCTGGTGCCCGAGCAGCAGTGGGTGGTGGTGCAGGGTGTTTTTGAGACGTCTCAAGAGCAGCAGCGGGTGGTGGTGGTGGTGCAGGGGCCACAAGCTTCCTGGGTGAGGGAGGACGAGGTGGTTTCACCATTGATGCAGGGGAGGCGGCCTTGGGTGGTCCTGCTGCAGGTGGCACAGGGGCAGCAGCTGCCTCTGCTAACGCTTCACCTGCATTCATAACTCCCACATAAACCACCACCAGCACCAGCAGCAGCAGCACCACCAGCAGCAGCAGCAGCAGCAGCAGCAACCTCACTCTCACGCTCAGAATGGCTGGCAACGAGCCTCTCCACTTCCTTCTCCACTCGCTCCCCAATCTGCCGGAATGACTCCGCCTCACCCTGCTGCTGCAGCTGCTCCCGCTGCTGCTTCGCCCGCTCGCCCTGCGCTGCTACTGCTGCATGGTGGGAGCGCATGGCCCGGCCCACGGAGTAGTAGAAGGGGTCTGAGCGCAGCAGCGCGCGGAACTTGTCCGCCTCCTTGTTGCTGCCGTCCGCCACACTCTCTATCTCCTGAGGGTTGCAGCGAGGGATGGCCGGGAACACACAGAGTGGAAGAGAGAGAATGGCTAAGAGGATTTCCTAACAAACAAGCTAGTGCTGACATCAACAGCACACGCAAGAAAAAACAATGTGTTGGGTGCATGAACAAGAGTGGAGACAGCACCAGCAACATAAGCAGCAACAGCACCACCAGCAGACATGCCAGGCACACGCACGTTGTAGAGCATGTGGTAACCAGACCCTGCCAGCTGTCGTGACACAAAGTTGATGAGCCATGAGGGGATGAGGTTCAGCTTCAAGTCAAATGTTGCCAAGCCACTGGAAGAAGTTTATGGGGAGGGGAGCGTGAGTGGCAGAGAGTACAGAGTAGCAAGGGACGCAGGGGAGATTGGGGGTGTTGGAGTGAATAGTAGAGATTGGTGCGACTTCAAGTGTAATAGCCATGGATGATAGAATCCGGTCACTGCAAAACCACCCTTCAATGCACTTGAAACATATTTCGCAACATAAAGACACACCGGAATCAGCAGCAGCTATTGCCTTCCTTCACTGCAAGGCCGCCCTTTGAAGTTCTGGGAGGCACCTAACACACAATTTTGCTCACAAAAACACCCATGGTTGGTCACAACGAAACGGAATGACAGTAGCAGAAGCCATTGCCAAGGTCCTTGGCTGCAAAGCCACCCTTTACACTCTCACAAGCCACCTAAAAATACGACTTATCTTCGCAGCGACTCACCGGAAGTAGCAGTAGCCATTGCCAAGGTACTTTGCTGCAAAGCCGCCGTTCATACTCATGCGGACCTCTCCAGAGCGGACAGGTGGCACGCCGTCACTGGTGAAGCCATACGAGGCAGGGTCAAAGGCAGCTGGATTATCTGGGAACTGTAGGGGAAAAGCACGTGGCAAGATAGGAAAGAATGTGAGGAGGGCAAAGTATGTTATGAGATGGAAAAGCGTGTGCGGAGAAAAGGAAATATGCGACCATCATGTGGCAAAACATGGAATGCGAAGGGCACTGATTTAAGGGAAAGAAGTGCAAGATACGATATAATATAAAGTCCAAGTCACCAGGTGTTCAAGAACTGCAACCCAGTGATGGATGGGAGAAAGGAGAAAAAGATGGGCAGGTGGAGTGAGAGAGCAACTAACCTAGTCCATAATCAAGTCAATATCTTTGGAACAATGATCAGGTGCCAGTCAGTGAGCTGCAGCTGAACAAAGGCTGGGCACTAGATGAGGCCTGCAGCAAGTCTGAAAGGTTCGGTGCTGCTAGAGCAAGGTAACAACCATTGATCGGGGACTAGACTCAACGGTGTGGCTGCAGTGCCAGCAGCGGCAGCGGCGGCAACAGCAGCAACCGCCGCATTGTGAGTGGGAAAGAGTACCCAGAGAAAAGGGAGTTGCACGGAATGATTGAAGCAGAGTGCAAGCTGGAGCACAAAGAAAGAGGAGCGCAAGCAGGGGAGAAAAGAGGAGGACAAAGAGGAGCGCAAGCAGGGGAAAAAAGAGGAGGACAAAGAGGAGCGCAAGCAGGGGAAAAAAGAGGAGGACAAAGAGGAGCGCAAGCAGGGGAAAAAAGAGGAGGACAAAGAGGAGCGCAAGCAGGGGAAAAAAGAGGAGGACAAAGAGGAGCGCGAGCAGGGGAAAAAAGAGGAGGACAAAGAGGAGCGCAAGCAGGGGAAAAAAGAGGAGGACAAAGAGAAGCGCAAGCAGGGGAAAAAAGAGGAGCACAAAGAGGAGCGCAAGCAGGGGAAAAAAGAGGAGGACAAAGAGGAGCGCAAGCAGGGGAAAAAAGAGGAGCACAAAGAGGAGAGTGGAACTGACGGAGATGACGGAGGTGGCGATGAAGCCGGTGGCAGCGTCGTGCACGGAGAAGAGCACGTATAGCATGTCGCGCTGGGCGAACGGCCATGGCAACTTGACGCTGCAGAGGAGCGCGGGTGGCAGGAAAGCGGTGCAGAGGTTGGTGGATGGGTAGATGTTAGTGAGGCTGTGAAAATGGTAAGTGCGAAGTGAGGGAGCGGAACCGCTAAGTGGAGAGTTCACAAGGGATGGGGAGGTGTGTGACATGACACAGTGTGTGACATGACACAGTGTGTGACATGACACAGGTTGTGACATGACAAAGGTTGTGACATGACACAGGTTGTGACATGACACAGGTTGTGACATGACACAGGTTGTGACATGACACAGTGTGTGACATCCCAACCTTGTATCCCTAAGCTAGCAGTGCACTGACCGGACGTGCACGAGCTCGTATCCCGGCGCCACTCTCTTGACGAACTTGGACTCGAGCACGTGGAAGGGCGGCACTGAGAACTGCGGCCACCTGCAGCAGAGAGGAGAGGGGCGAGGCGAGGAGAGGGGCGAGGCGAGGAGAGGGGCGAGGCGAGGAGAGGGGCGAGGCGAAGAGAGAAGTGAAGCGAGGGACGCAAACAGTGAGAGAAAGAGAGAGGGATTGAGTCCCTCGCTTGACGAACTTGGACTCGAGCAAGTGGAAGGGCGGCAGGCACTGAGGACCGCGGCCACCTGGGGGCAAGGAAAGAACGAGAGGGAGGGAGGGGAGAACAACGACGGGGATGAGAGAATAAGGAGGCAGCGGGGTGAGGTGGGAACCGGCCGGACGAATTGGGAGGGATGGCAGGAAGAAATCGTACGAGAACACACGTTTGAAGAAGTGTTTTGAGACGTCTCGAGAACACACACATAAGTACACCTCGAAGAAAGTGACCAAGTGTCCAAGAAATGTCCAAGTGGAAAGTGACAGGGTGTGAGCGAGTTTTGAGAATTCTCAAAAGTCGTTCACAAGAAGTACGGGCTAAAGAAATGTCCAAGTGGAAGATGGCAGGGTGTGAATTGAAGGCACCCTTGACGTTTTCTCTCCGTTTTTAGCTTCTATCTTCGTTCGTTCCAAAGCTTACAACCAGAACCACACAATACCCACCGAGACAGAGAAAGTGGATATAGAGAATAGAGGAGGCTCGCATGACGTGGGGACACGTAGATTCATAATCACACGTGGTTGTATCCATGAGGACACGCAGATTCATAATCACACGTGGTTGTATCCATGAGGACACATAGACTCATAATCACACGTGGTTGTGTCCATGAGGACACGTAGATTCATAATCACACGTGGTTGTATCCATGAGGACACGTAGATTCATAATCACACGTGGTTGTATCCATGAGGACACGTAGATTCATAATCACACGTGGTTGTATCCATGGGGACACATGGAGAACACACCTACCAGTCAATCACATACGGAGCCTCTCACGCCACCGATGTGACTTTTGAGTCGACAAGTTACCCATGATGACATGGGAGCCCACAAAGGCACGTGTTTGTTTGTACACACGACGACACATGCTTGATTGTATCCATGAGGACACGTGAGAGTACACCCACCAGTCGATGAAATATGGAGCCTCCCATACCACCGCGAGCACTGCAGCGTGCAGATCAGAGGCGAGAGAGGATGGATGTGAGAAGATTGACATTGGAGCGTCGGGGGGTGGATGTGAGAAGATTGACAGTGGAGCGTCGGGGGGTGGATGTGGGAGCAATGCAGGAAAGACGGGATACGGTAGGGGGAGATGCAAAGAGGATGTTACGCGCGACATGAGCAGACAGCACCACAGCACCGTACAAGTAGGTAGATCTCTCAACACTAAAACAACAGCCCACCAGAGTGCGAAAGGGCAGCTCAAAGAACAGCCCGTCAGTGTCTAAAAGCGAGCCCACCAGCGCGAACGGGTCCCTTGAACACGCCCTCAAGCAGAGCTCGTGAAAGGTCTTTCTTTGAGTCGACTCAAAAATCAGACAGGGCAAAATGAAAGAGCAGCCCACCAGTGTCGAGGGACCCTTTAAGCACGCCCTCCAGGCAGAGCTCGTGGAAGGCCGTTCCCTCCGGCCCTGGGCGGTACATCACCCTGTGGCTCTTGCTCTGCTCCTTCAGCTGTACGCGGGGCACGGGAGGAGAGGGCACGAGTGGGGGGCTGTGTGGGAGGCCAGTAGTGGGTCAAGGGGATGGTATAGAGTTCCCTCCGCGCCTGGGCGGTACATCACCCTGTGGCTCTTGCTCTGCTCCTTCAGCTGCATGCAGGGCGTGGGAGGAGAGGGCACGAGGAAGGGCAAGGAAAACCTCTAGCTTGAACTGGTGGTACGCTGCTCACAGTGAAAACCTCCTGCTTCTGCACACCACCTGTACACCGGAGCGGAGGCAAGGGCGGAACAAGTGGCGCAGGGAGATCCTCACGCCCCCAGAGACCCCTTCTCCCCCGCATGTCACTCCCGCCACCAGCCTCTCCCGCCCACCTGCCTCTCCCGCCCGCCCGCCTCTCCCACTCACCCGCCTCTCTCACTTACTCGACACTCTCGCTCACCCGCCAGTCGCGCTCCCAAGCGCCTCTGGGTGCGCGCGGGACTCCTTGTGGTGCAGCGCCATGTCCTCAAAGCTGCTGCCCGCCGCACTGCTGTGCTTTCACTCACACACCCGCCATGCCTGCTAGTCACTGCTATCCCGCTCGCCCACCATTCCCTCACCCGCTAAGTGTTCTCAAAACTCACCCGCCAGTCGCGCTGCCCAAACGCCTCTGGGTGCGCGCGGGACTCCTCGGGGTGCAGCGCCATGTCCTCGAAGCTGCTGCCCGCCGCACTGCTTGTGCTTCCACTCACGTACCTGCAATGCTTGCCCCTATCACCCCGCTCAACCCCCCACTCCCTCTCACCTGCCACTTCCCTGCACCCGCCACTCCCTCCCACCCGCCACCCCCTCTCAATCCCCACTACACCCTCCCGTTAGTCATTCTCACCCGCCAGTCGCGCTGCCCGAATGCTTCGGGGTGGGAGCGGGACTCCTCGCGGTGCAGCGCCATGTCCTCGAAGCTGCTGCCCGCCGCACTGCGCAGCGCCTCCAGCATGCCCTCCGTGTCCCTCACCCGCGCGGCTACCACCTTGTCCATCGCTGCGCCCTCCGCCACTCCCGAGTACTGCTCGTGCGTCAGCCGGGGCTCGGGGTGGGACTGGGACTGGGATTCAGGTCCTTTGGCTGGTGGTTCTGCTGATGCGGGAAGGGGTTCAGTGGGTGGAGGGTCGACTGGAGCGGCTGAGTTGCTGCTATTGACGGCGCCATCTGTTGGACGGGAGCGGTCGCGCAAGGACACAGAAAGGAAAGAATGGATGCGCACAACGAAAACGTGGGACGCACACAGGAAACACCGCATGTATGATGCGCAAGGATTCAGGAGGGTGGTGTTGGTATGGCAGTGCAGGCCGAGGTGAAACTGTAGATTCTGAAAACGCTGATTTGAACATTTTGGACCTTAAGAGAAGCATTGACACGATATGCTGTTGCCTAATGCCTGGGCACAAGTATGTGGTCGTTTGACTGTTTGGTGCAAGCTACATCATCTATCCACGCAACCAACTTCGCCTGGAAAGCATGGCAATGTAGCTGGATGAACGAGCATTTTCGCAAACACATGCTTTTATAGCATTGAGACGCCTCAAAGCTGGATGGACAAGCAAACTACACCGGCAGCATTCACGCAAAAACATGCCATGCTGGCAGGTAGAAAAGAACGCAAGCAGACCTTCCTGTCAACTCAAGGGTCACTTTCTGCGACGCACCTGGACTTTTGAGGCGCCTCAAAAGTCGCACAAGGGGAGTTGTGGTACGCCGTCTGCACCGTTTGGCTCCGAAAGAACTTACGACTCAAAACAGGGCCATGATTTCAGTCGACTCAAATGCCACTTCAGCGACGCACCTGGGAAAGTTGTGATGTGCCCTTTGGACCGTCTGGCTGCGAAGAAACTTATGACTGGTAACGAAGTTACTCTTTCAGTCAACTCAAGCGTCACTTCAGCGACGCACCTGGGGAGTTGTGGTATGCCGTCTGAACCGTCTGGCTGCGAAGAGGCCATCCGCTGACTTCTCCGTCGCTAGCTTCTACTCCCGCTCCGTTAGTAGCTGTCGCTTCGGCTGCACCAGAAGCAATTTGCTCTAACATTTCTGCTGCGTTCTCTATTTCTCTCTGCGTTCCATTCTCTGTTGCGTCGGATGCAACAGTACCTGCTTGCTCTAACATTTCTGCTGCGTTCTCTATTTCTCTCTGCGTTCCATTCTCTGTTGCGTCGACTGCAACAGTACCTGCTTGCTCTAGCATATCTGCTGCGTTCTCTATTTCTCCCTGCGTCCCCTGTCCCCCAGCAGAAGCTGCAGCTCCGTTCCCTTGAGCCGACAAAGAAGCTGTTTCTGCAGGCTCAGATAATCCTAACTGCCTTCTAACGGCTCTTGTGACTATAGCGGGGTCTGTCCACGTGTCTGACGCCAGCGCACGATCAAACGCGCGGCGAGCTTCGAAGAACGCCATCCTCGAGGACCAAAACACCACCAGTCGCGCGCCTAATACATACAGTGACAGCGCCTTCTTGTTTTTTAATTCTTACGCAACAATGCTCAGCTCCGCACTCTCGTCTGTAGAAGTGACAACGTTTGGAGAATGAAAATGCCAAAAGGTCAAGCTTGCAACTACAATCTGAACGCAGCCGCATAAATAACGACTACACCGAGCATGACCATAGTTTTTATTACTTCAACATAGGCTATAATGGGGATCCTCCGAATACACGCCATTCCAGGCCTCATCTTTCCATCGATGCTTCCACTATTCTTCCTTCTATGTCTTTCCTTCGAGCTTGTTGCAAGTTCGGACTTATTCCATATCCAGCGCTTGTGCCTGTTGGAGATGCTTTGGTCTTGACTCGTGTCCAATCCCAACCAATCCCAGGGGTATTTGGCGGGAACTGACAGAAGTGTCTGACGGACGGATGGGTGCATCACTGTTGATAACGGCACCCTACACTCATGTTTACAAGCTCCTTTTATTCGACGATAGAACAATAGAAATAAATTAGAAAGCCTATATATGAACAACTACACATGTACCATTATGTTCGTGAGCAAGCTGCCAAGGCTGTGAAAAACGGCAGCACAACGCGACAGAGTTGTTCTTCCTCTATGGGTTTGGTCATGTACCCATCCATCCCATGCTTCAAGCACTTCTCCCTCGTGCCAGCACCCACATCAGCTGTCAGTGCAATCACCAATAGCCGGTCTGCTCCCCGGTCTTTTTGTGCGTTTCCACCATTCACACCAGCTTCATACTTGCGGATGAGGCCCGTAGCTTCTAGCCCATCCATCTCTGGCATCTGCAAAAATAAATGTAGTAGAAAAGTATCAATCCACTGATCGATAAGACACAAAAGGACTCGGCATCATAACCAACCATAGAACGGATGCACAATACACCTACAAACCTCAGACTCCGGCGCCCCAAAAACACAGCCCAGAAACGTCCAAAAACAGCCACCCAAACACACAGCCGCCGCACCTGCACGTCCATAAAGACGCAGTCATATCTGGTAGTTGCCTGCTGCACGGCCTTGACAGCCTTGGCGCCGCCATCCACCGTCTCCACCTCCACGCCGTACCGCTGCAGCATGCGCGCCATCACCTTGCGGTTCACCATGTTGTCGTCCACCTGGCAGTGGATCGGCGGGGAGAGAGGAGAGGGAAGGGAGGGGGGTTATGGAAGAGCAGTATGAAGGAAGCACGGCGCTGCAGCATGCGCGCCATCACCTTGCGGTTCACCATGTTGTCGTCCACCTGCCAGGACATTGAGGGGAGGGGCGGGAGAGCGGAAGGGGGCGTTGGGAGGGACATAAAATATATTCCTTTCTTTCTCAATTCTGTTGATAAGACTGTCTCTGAGCTGCTAAAAAGCAAAGAGAGGTCAGTGAAGGGAGACCCACCACGAGAATCTTCTTTCCCTTGAGCGCCTGGCACAGCAGCCTCGCTCCATCACTCTCCTTGCGCATCGACGTGCCCGACGGCAGAGCAGGCGGCAGAGAGGAAGGGCTCCCAGCAGTCGCTTGGGCGGCACGGGACTTAAGGCGGGCGGCAACGGTCGGCACATCCCCTTCCTGCATGGAGCCTGTGGATCTGCGTGCTTTGGACCCTATTGTTGACCGTGTTGACTGAGTTGACCGAGTTGACCCCACCTCGTCTAGACTCATTCTCACTCGCCTTGTCTGCCGCCCAAACCCAGAGTCAAGACCAGTCTGAGCAGGAGCAGCAGGGGTAGCAGAAGCAGCAGGGGTAGAAGAAGCAGCATAAGCAGCAGGGACAGCAGGAGGAGTAGAAGCAGCAGGAGCAGCAGGAGTAGCCGGGGCAACAGAAGCTTCATCTGTTTTCAAATCGGTGCTGCTAGACTTGAGGATGCCTGCTCTTTGGGGACTCTTGCCTCTGCTCTTGCCAGTGCTGGTACTCCTAGTACTGCTGGTGGTGCCTCCAGGCCAGTAAATCCCCTTATCCCCGAGAGAACGTGACAGTGGGCCACTGTGAGAAACTCTATCAGAATCATCATCGTCATTGTCAGCAGGAAGCAGCCATCGCACCACAGGACCCGGCGAGCTCTGGTCTGATGCGCTTTTCGGCATCGAGCATTGCTGCTGCTGTTCCTGCGGCAGCTGATGCAGCTGCTGCAGCTGCTGTTGCTCCTGACGCTCACCTCCTCCTGTTCGCACTGCTCCTGTTCCTCTGCCTACCTGCATCCCTGCTTTACACTCCTGTTCCTCCCCTTCCTCCCCTTCCTCCTCATCCTCCTCATCATCATACTCCCGTTCATCATCGCCATCATCACCCCCCTCCTCCACCCTCCCCACCATCCTTTCTCGCTCCTCCTCCGCCTCAGCACCATCTTCTGTCCCTAGCGCCTCATCCGCCCCAAGAAGCAACAGAGAGAGGTTCGTAGAAAGAGCAGTCTGCCTCACGGGCTTCGATATAGTCACATCGAAAGCCTTACATTGTGCTGAAGCCTTACAGCCCTCATGCGCTGAAGACAGCATCACCGCAGCAAACCAGGGCCATTCATCCATGCAATCGCTTCCGTCCATCGTGCCTTGCCTGCTGCTCTCACAGCAGCAGAAGCCGCACCCTCGGTTGCTGCTGTTACTGCTGTTGCCGCTGCTGTTGCCACTGCTGCTGCAGAAACTGCTGCGAGTAGAGGTCTCCATGCTTGCTCCAATACTGGTGGTGCTGCTGCCGTTACTGCTGCTGCTGCTGGTGCTGCAGAAGCTGCCTCTACCCATCCGAGGTAGCTGGCATGTGTGACATTTCTCTCCACTACAGCCACCAGCACCTTCCTTGCAATTGCCACCCTCACTGTTTCCGCTGGATTGGCTGCTGTCAGGGCTGCTACCACTGCTGCCGCCATGTGTCTGGTTACCACCTCTTTGGTTGCTGTAGTCATGGTTACCACCAGCTGCCTTCACCGAGCCTGACTGGTGAAGCAGGCTTGGCCAGACCTCATAGCCTGCTTCCGCCATGGCAGTCACTGCAATCCATTGCCATGTGCAGCTGCTGCTGCTGATACACCTCTCGCCCTCCTTCCGTGTCCTCTTCTTCCCCCCTTCCTGCCCTTCCTGCATCTCCTCCCCATTCTGTACCTGCTGTCCCTCCTGTACCTGCTGCCCCTCCTCTTCGCTCTGTTGCTTCTTCTTGTGTTGAAGCACTGCCTTGTTGTGCCGACCCAACCACTCCTCATCTACCACCACAATCACCGGCCGCTTACCAACCCCTGCGTCCACCGCAGCTGGAGCAGTGACGAGGGAACTGTGGTTTGGAATGTGCACCACAGGTTCGGCAACAGCTTCCGGGGTGTTCAGCACTGGGATGCCGAGCCTATTGAGCAGGCTCTCCATAACGCCGAACCTCACGGGGCGGTCGTCAAGGAGAATGGCGGAGAAGTGAGATAAACTCGCTTCGGTCTGGTGGAGTAGGTGTAGGGGCGAAGCTGGGAGCACATGTGGCGGAGATGCTCTTAATGGGGATGACCTTAAGGGGGATAGTGCTGAAAGTGCTGCTGGTGTAAGTGAAGGAGGTGGTGATGCGGCTGCTGGAGCCGAAGCTGGAACAACCCATGGCAGCAGCGGTGATTCCGAACCTGAAGCTGGTTCGGCGAGGAGGGGGAAGCTGCACCCTTCATCATCCTTCAAGGATACATCGTGCTTTGAATCTCTGATCTCTACAATCACAGAATCTGCTGACCCCACCAATGAAGCTGATCTTGCCACTGCTCCTGCTCCTGCTCCTGCTCCTGCTCCTGCTCCTGCTCCTGCTCCTTCAGGCCTTGAAGCACAAGCAGAACGAGCAGCAGCAGCAGCAGCAGCAGCAGCAGCAGCAGCAGCACCAGCAGCAGCCGAAGCAGCGACGTCAGCAGCAGCAGCTGCCACGGGCTCACCGTCGCGGCTATCACAGGGCATTACAACATCAAAGAAGAAGGTGGTGCCCACGCCAGGGCGCGACGTGAAGGAGAGTTTGCCCCCCATGAGGTCCACGAGGTGGCGCGAGATGGACAGCCCGATGCCCGTGCCGCCGTGCGTGCGCGTCGTGCTCGCGTCCGCCTGCATGAAGGGCTTTAGAATGGTGCGCTGCGCTGGGTAAGGGATGCCCTCGCCTGTGTCCTGTTGGTGGGAGAGGAGGAAAGAGGAGGACAGGAGGAAGGGAATGAGAACAGTCAGCACGAGCATTGTGCGCGAATCATTGTGTTCACATTGCGCGCGAACATTGTCCGCATGCTTGAATGGCTTTAAGATGAGGCGGTGGCCAGGGTAGGGCATGCTGTCGCCCCTGCTCTGTCTGTAGTGGTGGAGGGAAAGAGAGACATGGAATATCCGCCTGCATTTCAGTATAGACCACCTAGAGATGCTACTGCACGAGCCCCGTACCTCAACAGAGATGACGAGTCGCACAGTCGGGCCATTCAGCAGAGGACTCCCGCCTCCACCTCTCCCTCTGCCCTTACCACCACCCTCCCCTTCCTCTCCTCCCTCCCCTTCCATCCCCCCATCCCTCTTCCCATCCCTCTCCTCCCCGCGTCTCATTCCCTCCTCGCGCCACTTGTCCCGGCGAGCACCCAGCACCACCCAGCTGTTGCAGCTGTCCACGGCCTCTTGCCCGCTGAGAGTCAGCCTGTCAGGCGCCGTGCCGTTCACGCCGCTGCCACCACCACCGCCCATGCTGCTGCTGCTGCTTCGCCTGCCCGTCATGCTGGCTCGCCCGGTGAGCCCGAGCCGTTCAGCAGGTGGGGGAATGCGGGGTGACGGCGGGAGAGGCGAGGGGCTGCTGTTGCTGTTGCTGTTGCTGTTGCTGTTGCTGTTGTGAGATTTGGTGGTCGTGCCGGCAGTGGTGGCAGCACTAGCAGCACCAGCAGCACCAGCGGCAGAAGCAGTACCAGCATCAGTGGCAGCGTCACCATCAGCAGCAGCGAGCATGAGCGCGCTTAGACGAGCCGACTGGCGTTCGGGTCGAAAGGCAACATCCTTGGATGGACACTCCTGCCTCTTCTGCCTCTCCTCTTTTGCCCCGTCCTCCTTACCCTCACAACCGCCAAAGCCACCGTTCACCACCGCCACCGCCACCGCCACTACCACTACCATCAGCAGCAGCAGCGTTGCCGGCAGCACCAGCCCTGTCGGTAACACTGTGAGTCTCGTCAGTCTTCGCCTCAGCTGCTGCGACAGACGACTTATCACCTATCATAGCAGAGGCAGACGGCTTATCGGCTGCCACGGCAGAGGCCGGCGGCTGATCAGCTATCATGGCGGGGGCGTGCGAGCGGAAGGAGCGGTGGTGGTGGTGGAGCTTGCGTGCTGACTTGCGCAGATCCTCGTCTGGCTCTGCCGTGCGGATGGCGATGAAGATGTGTCCACGTTCGGTGAACTTGCAGGCGTTGGAGAGCAAGTTGATGAGCACCTGGGGAGTGCAGTGCAGGGTTGAAGTGACGTGGGTGAGCCGACTTTTGAGTCGACTCAAAAGTCACCTAGTGACGTGGGTGAGCCAGAGGTAATTCAACGGAGAAGGCAAGGATAAAGGTGGGTGTGTAACGAAACCACCCTTCCCCCCCTCACAACCCCCACCCCTCCCCCCCTCCCCCAAAAAACAAATAAATAAATGAATAAAGAAATAATAAAAAAGTGAAGAACACGCCTGACAACCTACCTGGCACGAACACGTCCAAGCTCACCTGGCGCAGGCGCAGGGAGTCCCCAAGCACAGCAGCCGGCACGAGGGGGTCAACATAGGCCGCCACCTGCAGCAGCGGCTTGTCTCGGAAGCGCTCGATGAACATGGTGAGCACCGTGTCCACCTCTCCCCTCACGTCCATGGGGACCCTTTCCAACTGCATCTTCTGCGCCTGGTGTGGGTGAATTGGGGGCGGGAGGGAAGGGGGAAGGGTTGGAGAAAGGAGAGCGCTCGATGAACATGGTGAGCACCGTGTCGACCTCTACCTGCACGTCCATGGGGACCCGTTCCAGCTGCATCTTCTGCTCCTGGTATGTGGGGGGGATCGGGGGATGTGGTGCGGGGAAGGGAGGTGGGAAAGGGAGGAGGGGAGGGATGTGATGAGTTTGGGGGGAAGGAAATGGCAAGGGGGCGAGCATTATGAGCAACGTGTCCACATTTCTTATGTGAGCAGCGCACCTCATTATTTGGAGCGGACTAGGACGGAGTTGAACCCACTGCTGTCTGCACGTCCGTCCGTCCGTGTGCACACTCCTAGCTTTCCTCCTAACCGTGAGCATCTCAGTCTCAGGTCACGCACTTTAATCTTGGAGAGGTCGAGGATGCCGTTGATGATCAGCAGCCGGAATAGTGGATGTCTCCTGGTGTGCACACTCCTACCTGACCTCTCTTCACCACTCCCCACCTCTCACCACCTCTCCCCACCTCTCCCCACCTCTCCCCACCTCTCACCACCTCTCACCACCTCTGCAACTAACCTCGATCTTGGAGAGGTCGAGGATGTCATTGATCAGTTCCAGCAGCGCCCGCCCACTGGTGCGAGCCGTCTCCACGTAGTCCAGCTGGGTGATCGTGAGGGGTGTCTCCAGCAGCAGGTTCAGCATGCCTGAAATGGGATGGCATGGCGGACAGGGGTACAGGAGGAAGGTAAACACGAGGAGCTGTGCATGCAGGTGGTGCGAGCATGCAGGTGGTGCGAGCATGCAGGTGGTGCGAGCATGCAGGTGGTGCGAGCATGCAGGTGGTGCGAGCATGCAGGTGGTGCGAGCATGCAGGTGGTGCGAGCATGCAGGTGGTGCGAGCATGCAGGTGGTGCGAGCATGCAGGTGGTGCGAGCATGCAGGTGGTGCGAGCATGCAGGTGGTGCGAGCATGCAGGTGGTGCGAGCATGCAGGTGGTGCGAGCATGCAGGTGGTGCGAGCATGCAGGTGGTGCGAGCCGTCTCCACGTAGTCCAGCTGGGTGATGGTGAGGGGTGTTTCCAGCAGCAGGTTCAGCATGCCTGGGAAGGGATGGCGGAGGGGGCGGTGAGGGGGAGTATATGTGAGCATATGTGCATGAATGTTATTGCATGAGTGGGGGTGCTTGCAGCTGGTGCAGCCGTGTCCACGTAGTCCAGATGGGTGATGGTGAGGGGTGTTTCCAGCAGCAGGTTAAGCATACCTGGGATGGGATGGCGGAGAGCGTGCGGGTAAGCCTTACATATGGCAGAAAAAGGAACGGGGAGCAGGGGGTGTGGTTCGCATGAAAACATGTGGCACAAGGGAGGGGAGGGGAGGGGTGGGGGGGGGGTACGCATGAAGACATGAGGCTGACTAAACCCCAAATGTTCACCCGGACCACGTAACCCATCTGCCCACTCCACCCACTCCACCCACTCCACCCACTCCGCCCACTCCGCCCACTCCGCCCACTCCGCCCACTCCGCCCACGAATGTCAACAACGCACCTATGACCCCATTCATGGGCGTGCGCAGCTCGTGAGACATGGTGGCGAGGAACGTCCCTTTCGCCTTGCTGGCGCGCTCCGCCACGTTGCGGGCGGCCTTCATTTTGTCCTTAAGCAGCTCCATGCGGTGGAAGTCGTGCTCCAATTGGTGCACGTGCGAGCTCGCCACCCACCACACGTAGCCCACAAGGGACATCACTGTGACTATAACGAGCGCCCAGCCCAGGGACGAATAGGGGAACACGTAGTAGTCTAGGTACCTGGGGGGGAACGAGGAAGGAGGAGATGGAGGGGAACGGGGGGGGGAAGGGGGGGAGGGGGGGAGGGGAATGGCAAGGTGGGGGGAGGAATAACAAGCGGCGGGAAGGGGAATGGGGGGACTAGAGGATCAAAATATGGGGAGGAAAGGGGAGGACGAGGACGTGGAGAAAGGGGAGGACGAGGACGTCCATGTGCCACACGCCTCGTCCTCCCCTTCCACCACTCACACGCCAGCCACATCACATCCCCACTCCACTACCCAGCCCGCCCGTACCTGCAGCGGATCTCATGCTGCCGGTACAGGTCCCCCCCCCCAGGTCCATGGTGGTGACACGACGGTTCCTCCTAACCCCCTTCCCTTCCACGCACACACCAATCCAATGCACAAACACCCACCACCCAATGCGCCCACGCCATACCTGCACCGGATCTCGCATTGCCGGTAGGGGTCGGGTCGCCCAGGTCTATGGTGGTGTAGTTTTGAGGCGCCTCAAAAATCCGCGTGAGAGAACTCTAGTTTAGAGGCGCCTCAAAACTAGTTTTTAAGGCGCCTCAAAACTAGATCTCGCATTGCCGGTAGGGGTCGCCCAGGTCTATGGTGGTGACACAATGGCGCCTGTTTCTTTCCACTAGCACGCCAATCCAATCCACACCCCCTACCCTACCCAATGCACCCATCCCATGCCACACCATACCTGCACCGGATCTCGTACTGCCGGTAGGGGTCGCCCAGGTCCATGGTGGTGACATAGTTGTACTTGTCGCTCTGCCCCTTGCCCAGCCGGTGGTCGCTCGGTTCATACAACAACCGTTCCACACTACCCCGCCCCAGCACCTCCCCTGGTACTGCCATCGTATCACCAAACCCAACCACGCGGCCGCTGCCTCCCGTGCTGCTGTTGCTGCTGCTGCTGCTGCTGCCACCGTCGGTTTTTAGAACCCCAGTGGTGTTACTACCACTCGCGGAAGTCATGCTGCTGGTCGTGCCGCTGGTGCTGCTGCTGCTGCTGCCGCTGCCGCTGCCGTTGCCGCTGCTGCCGTTCCCCCGGGCGGCAGTGTTGGCCGCGTTATAGTACCCCGTCTGAGCCTCGCTGCTCCCGTTGGTCACGTCGTACACCCTCACAAGCATCGGTATGTGGTCCCGACGCAGCGACTTGATCAACGGCTCAAAATCAATCACAGCAGACATGAAACCACGGCATTTGGATCGGAACTCAGCCACGCCCGCCCCTGCATCCGGGGGGGTATGCTCCTGATACACCGGGTACACACGCAACATGAGGGTGTTTAGGTCGCGGTTACCGCTCGCTTCCGACGCTACAGTGTTGCCCGAGGCGCCGGTGCTGCTGCTGCTGCCAACGTTGATGCCCCCCATGGAGTCGACTGCCATCTGCAGCGGCGGGGTGAGCGCCCCCATCACGCCCTGGTCGCGCGCCCGGATCACTGCCTCCCTGTTGGCTGGGAACGCGTCTGGACGGGAGAGAGGGAGGAGGGAGAGGGGCAGGAGGAGGGGGAGGGAAGAGGTCGCTTAGTCCCACCCCAGACTCACCCACGTCTTTTCCGTCAAGCTCGTGCGCGGACGTGTTTCACAGTCTTGATCCACGATGCACAGTCTTGCTGAAGTGATTTCTACAGGCTTGCAGCTACTCCACGATGAACCTTGTTCCGACAAGCTCGTGCGCGGACGTGGTGTGCTGCAGAGGTGACTTTTGAGTCGACTCAAAAGTCACAAGCTTGTGCGCGGACGTGGTGTGCTGCAGAGGATAGGTGCACAGTTTTGAGGCGCCTCAAAAATCGTCTCAAAAATCTTTAGAGGCGCCTCAAAAATCGCGGACGTGGTGTGGTGCAGAGGATAGGTGCACTGTCATACTAAGAGCCCCCTCTCCCCCCACACCCCACTCACCCCACACTCACCCCACACTCACCCCACACTCACCCCACACTCACCCCACACTCACCCCACACTCACCCCACACTCACCCCACACTCACCCCACACTCACCCCACACTCACCCCACACTCACCCCACACTCATCCCGCACTCACCCCACACTCATCCCGCACTCACCCCAGAGCATGTCTTGTCCGATGAGCTCATGCGATGACGTGGTGTAGACGATGGGCGCGTAGTCCGACTGCTGTTCCGCACATGCCATGTCATGCCTGGGCGCGCGGGGGGGGAGCGGGGGAAAGGGGGACCGTGTTTTGAGTCAACGCAAAGCGCGTAGTCCGACTGCTGTTCCGCACATGCCATGTCATGCCTGGGCGCACGGGGAGGGGGAGAGGGTGAGGAGAGGAGAGGGGGAAGGGAGAGGAGGTGGGGAAGGGAGAGGAGGTGGGGAAGGGAGAGGAGGTGGGGAAGGGAGAGGAGGTGGTGTGTGGTGTAGAGGATGGGCGCGTAGTCCGACTGCTGTTCCGCACATGCCATGTCATGCCTGGGCTCGCGGGGAGGGGGAGAACGGCGGAAAGGGGGTAGGAGAGGAGGTGGGGAGGTGGGGGCGGAAGGAGGTGGAATAAGGGAGAACAACGAGTGGAGAGGACACAGAGCAGCGCGCGCGCACACACACACACACACACACACATGATATGCACGCAGAGCAGCACACGCAGAGCAGCACACACACGCACAGAAAACCAGCAGAGGCAGACGGAAGGAAGGAAGCTCACTTGATGCAGAAGCCGCTCCCCTTCGCCTTCTCAAACGCCCCCCTCTCTGCCCGCGGCACACTAGCGGCAAACGAGACGTCCCTCAAACGCGGACGCGCGTACTGCGTGTCGTTGAGGAACCCCATGAACGTGGCCTGGCCAAATGGGAGGAGAGGAGACAGAGGGGGGAGAGAGGGGGGAGAAAAGACTTTGGATTCAAGTCAAAGGTCAAACGCGGACGCGCGTACTCTGTGTTGTCAAACCCCAATGTTGAGAAACCCCATGAACGTGGCCTGTTGGTTGGGGGGAAGGTGGGAGAAAAAGGGCTTGGGGGGAGGTGAGGGAGGGGAGGGGGAGAAGGGGTGTGAAGGGGGGGAAGAAGACAGGGGAGAGGCCAAACGGGAAAAAGGTGCCGCGGTGTGAGGAAGGAGGACTTTTGAGGCGCCTCAAAAGGTGCCGCGGTGCGAGGAAGGAGGACGCGCGTACTGCGTGTCGTTAAGGAACCCGATGAACGTGGCCTGTTGGAGGGGGGAGAAAGAGGGGAGAGGGGAGAGGGGAGAGGGGAGAGGGGAGAGGGGAGAGGGGAGAGGAGAGAGGACAGGGGGAAGGCCAAACGGGAGGCGGCGGGTGGAGCGCGGGGATTAAAGGGAGATGAAATCGCTTCACCTCACTCCACCGTTTCAACTCACCTCACCGTTTCAACTCACCTCACCGTTTCAACTCACTCCACCGTTTCAACTCACTCCACCGTTTCAACTCACTCCACCGTTTCAACTCACCCTATCCAGTGTGCCTGGGGGCTTGTTGTAGTGAAACGTGGTCATCAGGTTGGCCAGCAGGCGAATCTGCACAGCAGCCAGCAGGAAAGAGACAGCGAGCAGGAAATGAGGCGAAGTTAGGGGCACAACTTGAAAATTTTATGTCCTCCTGTGTTCACTCATAAGAAAGAAAGAAAGAAAGAAAGAAAAGAAAAGAAAAGAAAAGAAAAGAAAAGAAAAGAAAAGAAAAGAAAAGAAAAATGAAAAAGAAGAAGAAGAAAAAAAGAATACTTTCATCATCCCAAGCAGCCAGCGGGAAAGAGACAGCCAGCAGGAAATGAGCCGACAATAGAGGCGCCTCTTGAATAGTTTCATCATTACAAGCAGCCAGTGGGAGAGAGAGAAAGAGGCCAGGAGACGGGAGGTGTCGTGGGTAGTGGAAAGACAGAGAAGTGGAGACGAGAGCAATAATTGGAGTTGAACTGAACTCGCATGGTCCATGGTGTCTGCGAAGCGGTCCTGCATGGTTGGCGGTGTGTGCAAAGCGGTGATACCTGGTTGGAGGTGTCGAGGAAGTGGTCCTGCAGCAGCTTCTTGTACGCCTCGCACTCCACCACTAACGCCACCTGTGCATGGCGGGGAACACCACGGGGGGGCACCACGGGGGACACCACGGGGGGGCACCACGGGGGGGCACCACGGGGGGGCACCACGGGGAACACCACGGGGAACACCACGGGGAACACCAAGGGGGACATCACACACATGAGGCGACGGACGTGCGATGCACACTGAAACGATAAGTGAGGTGCCTGCAGCGACTTTTTGTACGCCTCGCTCTCCACCTCCAGAGCCGCCTGTGCTTGCACTGGGAAACCATGGGGGAAAGAACGGGTAGAACACGGGGGATAACACGGGGGAGAATACAGGGGAGAACACGGGTGGGAGCACGGGGAGAACAGGGGGAAGTCAACAGGGGCATGAGGTCAACTGCATCAGGCGACGTGCGATGTGATGTGCACTGAAAAAATAACTGAGGCGCCGCAAGCAGCCCCTCGCACGCGTCGCAGCCTCTAATTGTACGACTCGCCTCCACGGCCACCTACTCACGACGGCCACCTACTCACGACGGCACGATCGACAGGGGAGCCCAGCCCATCATGGGTGGGTGGGTGGGAGGTCTTACGAGGCAAGACGACACGACACGACACGACACGACACGACACGACGTGCAAGGCAATGCATGTTGAGACGTTCGACGTTTGCTGGCGTGCGGCAAACACGGTGTTTGCGGCGCCGCGCGCCAGCATTGATCTCTCACGAGCCTCAAAACCGTTCGCGCACCGATGCGCCGCGAGACTCCTAAATGTCGCGATGAAACACGGTCGCAGCTGGAGTCAACTACAAAATTGGTTCACGAAAATGAGTCGAATCGAAACAAAAGCCGCCGCACCTGGCGCTCGTCTTGGAAGCTCTTGTACGTCGCGCTGAACACGGCCGCGGCGGCCGCCAGAGTTATCAGCACCCACATCGCGATGCACACGTGGCGCCACATCATACTCATCCGCAGATACCGCTGCACGCTAAACAGGTCGCCCATGTACTGCCACGTGGATCCATCTGGGCCCTCCCCGCGCCGATGGCGGATGTAGCGGTTGTTCCGCCGATACCGCCTCCGCCAGGGAATCAGCGGCTCCTTTTCCGCTCCGCCTTTCCCCACGGCGGGCGCAAGCAGGCTCTTTCTGCCGCTTCCGTCCGACCGAGGGCTGTGCTCTCCGCCGCCGACGGAAGGGGAGATAATGTCTACCACCGTCGCGCTTCCGTTCTTTCGATCCGATTCTCCCACTCCGCCGATTTCTTCGCAATTCCCGACGGCGGCCCCTCCTTTTCCTCTCCATCGGCGTCGCAAGTATCCAATCATGGGGCTCATCCAATCACGATCCGCCACGTTCCACATTCCGCGATTCCCGCCGAAGCAAAGGAAAGACGGAGGTTCTCCACCGTTGGCTTCATCCGATGAGTCATCCAGACCGTCCGTTCCATCCGTGCCGTCCGTTCCGCATCCGTCACTGCTGGCGCTTGTGGTTCCGTTCGTGCCAGTGCCGCTACCACCCCAAGCGCTTGACCTGCTTTGACTCGCTTGACTGCCATTGTACGGCGACGCGGGAGGTACAACCAAGAGCGGAGGAAGCGGAGTTGGGTTATCAGCAGTTCCAGCAGTATCTGTTGCTGAGGATGACGCTGCTTCCGCTGTCAATTGTCCTGTGGTGTTACCACGACCGAATAGCCTCATCTTTACCGCCCCAAATTCGCTTGAGGTCTGAAGGGAAACGACACTAGCGATACGGAAAGATAACAACTTCTGCTACTAATCGAGCCACTTTCGTGTAAGAGGATTCCTCTTTGCAGGCAATGGAAGAGTTCAGACTGTTGGAATCTCCGAGAAGGAACCACTAACAGCTTCACGAACTGCAAACCCTTGATCAACTTTCCTGAGAAGAATGGAGCAACTCTAGCCATGCTTGGCTTTGGGCTTGGGTTGGGATGGGACGAGATGGGATGGGAATCACATCACATCTGTTGATCAACCAACCCACGCGGAACTCCATGGGCGATGACGATGGGGGGGGGTGTGCCTGTTGCTGCTGACGGATGTTCCTCGAATATCGTCGTCGATATTTTTTTTGGATGGAATTTACTGTACTGTACGTACAGCTGTTTAATGACTCGACAAAGTTAAAAAATTTCTGCCAGAAAGTACAGGCGAGGTTTGTTAGCCAATCTTGTTCAAACATGTGCTCTTCATGTTTTGTTCTTGGGTTGGAATGTACAGTAATGTCCGACCGGGACTGCTCACCAAATGCTCACCAACAAGCGACACAACACCAATGCAAAGCTTTTGTTGTGGAATGACTTCTTGTGAATGTGAACTCCCGTTTTCATGGGCGACATTGCCTTGAGACCGAGAGGACACAAGATGGCTGGACTGGACAAGCCCTGAGGAAATGGAAGAATTTGCTTCCTGGGGGGACATTGAAAGTTTTGCTCGAGAGTTGTGTGCAATTGAAAGTCATCAGCAACCACTAGTTACTGCACCCTCTCTCAAAGTTCTGTGGCCACAGGTTACAGATCACTTGCCGTACCAAAACCACTTTGTGGATAAGGCCTCGTCCAATCATCATAAAAAACGACTTGCAAAGGGTACTGTGTCTGAGGTGGCTGAAGTTGTGGACAGGGACCTTAGCTGTGGAGCCAGTGGCGACGGTGGGTGGATTCTGTCAATCCACAGAATATCTTGCGCGTGAGCTTTGTGGACTGTTCTTCTCCACCAATTGCCGTGGCTTATCGACGCTGACATGACGGCGTAGAGAATCTGTCACCCAGCATTCAGATCCCCAGCTATATTCGCCTGACAACAAACCGTTAGACGCCAACTGCTCGTATTATCGAAATGTATATTCATAATAGTATTAACTATATGATGTGATGTGCGGTCAGAGGCCGATGCCCCGATGGTGGGAACTGGGAATCTTTTCCAAAATCTTAATACTCAATAAAATCAGTAAACTCTAATGAAGTTTTGTTTGAAACGAAACTAAATACTATTTGCATGATCTTCTTAGAGCTCTTTGTTGCATTGGTCGGTTCACATATCGGTGAAATTTATAGAATCATAATTAACTGTGCCCTATCCACGTCTTCATAAGAACCATGTCGAATCAGCATTGCCAGGCCCAATCTCCCTTCTCCAAAACAAACATACTACCAGCCAAAGCCATGTCATCGTCATGCAAGCTATTCACCGCACCGCTGTGCGACACGTTCTGCGCGGTGCACATCGTAACAGCTCAGAGGACCAGCGACGCACACGACATGCGCGCGTTTCTAGAAATTCAGAGAGCCTTCCTGCATTGACTCATTACGGCATCGACGTGAAGTGCGCTGCATGCACTCCCTCCACCTTCTCTTCTCCATTCCACCATTCGATCAGCCTGACCATCACCACGCGACTCCGCATCACTAGCTTCGTTCTCTTCACGGTGATGTCTTTCTCATCGTGCGTCTCATGTGATCCATCCCGTCGCCATCATCATCCGACGATCGCCATGGCTAAACCGGGGCTGCCTCGCGGCGCCGCCATCGCGGCATGGATTCCCGCGGGTCCGATCTCCGCGGGAAGCCAATCCGGAGTCTCCGCAACCCTGGACCCGCCTCGCCCGAATTCTGACAGTGAAGGCGGGGAACAGGGTCAGACAGGACAGGCAGACGGACAGACAGACTCACGCGCAGTCCGACAGACGGACGCAAATCCCGGCACTTCTCATAACAGCCTGCCTTTGCTTTCATCTCCTCCTCTTGCTTTCTGCTCTTCGCTACAGCAGACCCCATCCTCGCGTCGCTTCCTCACGCTTACGGCACCGGTGCTAACAGGCTAGTCGCCCTACGCATACGGTTGTTGAAAGGCTAGTTCCCCTCCATGGAACGCGGAAAAGGCGGCAGGGAGGAGCTCGGCCCGACATCCGAGACCCGCCTCCCCACGGGCTTCCCCCGCCACGGAGAAATTGCGGAGGCGCCTCCCCCCGCGCCCTTCGCCAGCAGCGCGCGCCCTCCGCCGCACCCATCCGCGGAGGCTCCGCGCGCGGGCGCTGGCGCTGGCGGAGGCCTCCAGAGGCAGCCCACGCCCCCGCTGGGGACGCCTCCGCGGGAGAGGCAGCCGTCCCCGCCCATCCCCGCGCCCCACCTGCAGCCTCCCGGGCTGGGGCAGCCTGTACACCCCACTCCGCCCAAGGAGCGCCAGGCGCAGCCCCCGCCTCCCCCACAGCCCCAGCAGCCGCAGCAGCCTCAGCAACCCCCCCAGCCGCAGCTGCAGCCGCTGCCACCCCACCTGGCGGCAGTGCGCACGGCCCATCCCATCCACCTCCCTCTCTCCTCTACAGAGGAGCAGCAGCGGCAGGGCGCGTGGGGCCGCGAGACTGGCGAAGGCGCTGCTGTCACTGCTGGCGCTGGCGCTGGTGCTGCTGGCGGTGGTGGTGGGATGGGTGGTCCTGCTGCAGAGGGAGCGGTGACGGTGTCGATATCGCGAGCGGGCATGATGGTGAAGCCTGACAGTGTGTTTCGCCTGCGCGTGGGCGTGCGGCCTCTCTCTGGCGAGCTGGACCACGAGGCGCTCTCCCGCCTGCACTCCTCCAACCAGTGCTATGGCATGGGTAAGGCGGGAACCTGGGGGTGGAACTCCTGGCAGGGCATGGTGGTGAAGCCACGCGGTGTTTTCCGCCTGCGCGTGGGCGTGCGGCCCCTCTCTGGCGAGCTGGACCACGAGGCCCTCTCCCGCCTGCACTCCTCCAACCAGTGCTACGGGCTGGGTGAGGCGAGGGGTGAATGTTATGACCTCTCTATGACCAAAAATTACGGGTAAAACGTAAAACGAGCTTCTGTGTGGGTGTGCGGTACGGGCTCGGTGAGGCGAGGGGTGAATGTTATGACCTCTCTATGACCAAAAATTACGGGTAAAACGTAAAACGAGCTTCTGTGTGGGTGTGCGGTACGGGCTCGGTGAGGCGAGGGGTGAATGTTATGACCTCTGTATGACGGGAAACCACGGGTAAAACGAGCTTGTGTGTGGGCGTGCGGCCTCTCTCTGGCGAGCTGGATCACGAGGCGCTCTCCCGCCTGCACTCCTCCAACCAGTGCCACGGGCTGGGTGAGGCGAGATTCTAGGGAGCGATTGCTACGGCGTGGGTGAGGTGAGGGGAGAGGCGACCATAAGGGCATATGGTATAAGCTGACCACAAGCTGACTTGCTTGCTGGAGGAGACGCGCTCAGCCGCCTGCTCTCCTCCAACCGCTGCTATGGGCTCCACATGGCCATAACTGGTTGTTTGCTTGGGCATGTGTAGGATGGGTATGGCCAGAACGGCGTAGGTGGGTACAGCCTAACTGTTCCTGTGACTTACCACCCGCGGTGATAATGGCCTCCTCTCTATAACATCCCTCCCATCCATTGTCATTGCGTCCACCCCTCAGATACTTCCGCATTCCTCTCATCTCTCCCACACATCTCATCCACCCCCATCCCTCCTACCCCTCCCACCCCTCCCGTTCCTCCCGTCCATCCCACCTTCGCACCGAGTCCCATCCCTCCCGTGCATCCCAAGGGCAGCGGTGCTGCTGGCAGGGGTGGCCCTCATTGCCCTCTCCGTGGTGCCTCAAGTCGATTTTCGAGTCGACTCAAGAATCGTTCCTCCCACCCCCCTTCTCCTCCCACTCCCCTTCTCCTCCCACCCCCCTCCTCCTCCCACCCCCCTTCTCCTCCCACCCCCCTTCTCCTCCCACCCCCCTTCTCCTCCCACTCCCCTTCTTCTCCCACTCCCCTTCTCCTCCCACCCCCCACACCCCTCCCACCCCCCTTCTCCCATCCCTCCTGTGCATCCCAAGGGCAGCGGTGCTGCTGGCAGGGGTGGCCGTCATTGCCCTCGCCGTGGTGTCTTCAGTCTCTCTGCAGCCCCTGCTAGGTGCGTTCATGTGCCTACTTCCTGCTAGGTGGTAACCAGGTGGTCACTAGGTGGTAACCAGGTGGTCACTAGGTGGTAACCATGTCGTCACTAGGTGGTAACCAGGTGTCACTAGGTGGTAACCAACCAGGTGGTCACTAGATGGTAACCAGGTGGTAACCAGGTGGTCACTAGGTGGTAACCAGGTGTCACTAGGTGGTAACCAACCAGGTGGTCACTAGATGGTAACCAGGTGGTAACCAGGTGGTCACTAGGTGCGTTCATCTTGGTATCCGTCACTGCAGCCTCATTTGGTTTGCTAGTGCGCGCCCCCTCCCGCCCAAGTGGGTGGGACATAGGCATGCCACCACTGCCACTACCCCCCACACCGCACACCACCTCTAGGGATGCGCCACCCACCGCACACGAGGTTGATGTCTGACGTTTTAACTCCCCCAAGAGGCACCACTCCTGTAACGAGAATTTGCCTTGATAGGTTGACAGCGACGTTTGAAACTCTCAAAAAGGGCACGGGATCATACATGTGTCTTTCATCCTTCCGCTTGTATGTCTCCCCCTCCTCTTTCTTCTACCACCCACCAGGCGGGCTGCTCATTGCCATGGGGCTGGTAACTGGGTTACACGCGCTAGTGCTCTTCACAGCGCCAGGAGCCATTGCCCTCGTGCTGCTGGCAGCCGTGCACGCAGCCTTCGGCGCCTGGCTGCTGCAAGGCCCCTCCAACAGCTTCCTCCTCATCATCTCCCTCTGGCTCGCCGCCCAGGCGCTCTCCAAGCTGTTTCTCGCCGCCCTTTGGAGCCTCGTTTCGTCTTATGTGGTGCTGGTGGTGACGGCGGTGGTGGGGATGGGGCTGGCCGGGGTGGCGTATTTTGGCTTTGATGCCAACACGCCGAAGTGGGCGCAGGGGGTGCTGGTGGGGGGGTACCTCGTGCTCTATGGCGTGGCCTTCCTGCTCATCGCATGCATGGCGTATGCTGGTGAGTTGGGGGGGACATGTGCAGGAGGGAGGGGTGCAGGTGTGGGGAGACCTCCTGCTGTACGGCGTTGCCTTCCTGCTCATCGCATGCATGGCGTATGCTGGTGAGTCGTAGGGCATGGCATGTGCATTGTAGGCAGCCAAAGTGGATACATAGTGCATGCTGGTTACAGACTGAAGGTGTGCTGGTGGGGGGGTACTTCGTGCTGTATGGGGTCGCCTTCCTGCTCATCGCGTGCATGGCGTTTGCAAGTGAGCTTCAGGACTCGTTTGCTGGTGAGGGTATGGTGCTTGCAGTGCAGGCAGAAATGACGGATAGTGACAGTGGGCGCCAGTCATGGTGAAAGGGGTGCTGGTGGGGGTTTCACCTTGTGCTGTAGGTGGGTGCTGGCGTTCCTTCGTATCGCACGCGTGGCATTTGCATGTGAGTTGTGAGATGCGGTCTGCGCAGTGTAGTGCAGGCATGGTGGATAGACAGAGGGCGCTGGTGTGGGGCGCCTCAAAAGTGGGTACTCGCAGGGGACTATCTCTTAAGAACGGAGTTGCGCTCCTGCTGATTTCATGCATGGCATTTTCTGGTTGGTAATGGGTGGACCAAAGAAATAGTGGGGCTATCTTTAGTGGTGCTTTGGCACCGGCTGCTTTGGCCGGCCGGACTACCTGATTGCTGCGTTGCTTGCTGTATGGACAGCCCTGGCTGGTGAGGTGTGCAAAAGCTGCCATGTTGATCGGTGGCAAAAGCTGACAGTGAAGCCAGTGAGCCTGCTTGCTTTGACCATCTAGAAGTGCATGCTGTGCTTCCTGAGAAGCTTCCCCCTATCTCCATCACCTCTTCCTACCCCTCAAAACCCATACGACCACCCTCTCCCAATGCCTCAATCTTCCAACACCGTCCCATCTTCCCAATGCATCACTCCCCAACCATTCCCACCGCACTGCACCCTGTCGCTCAGGTCGGCGTCTGCTGGAGGACGAGGAGGAGGAGCGTCAGCCACTGCATCTGGTGGTCGACCCGTACCACTGAAGACTTAACGGTTCTGGGATATCTGGTGTGGGGGTGAGGAGGACCCCCACCACTGATGTTTTCATACCAGCATGAAGACACCTGGAAGCTGATACGGAAAGGAGGGAGGCCTAAACGGGAATGTCAATTAGGAAGCGTGATAGTTACCTTAGATGCTGAAGCAGTCATGTTTTGCGTCTGGAGAGTTGGAGGTCCCTGGTAGCTACCGTAATTTCCGGGTCAAGCCGGCTTGGGGGCTGTGGTGCGGTTCGTGTGGTGGCACGGACCCGCTGTGAACACTCCTTGCTCTTCTTCCCTCCCTAGCGTTGTTTCTTTGTTTGCTAGTGGTATGTACAGCAGTCGCTTCGTTTCCTGTCAAATTGGATTACCATATCCTGAAGTTTCTCAAACTTATTGGGGCTGAATTAGTATCGTAGGATATCGGTGCTTTTGAATTGACTCAAATGTGTTTTAATTTGAGTCAGAAACATTGAAGTCATGTACGGCAGTAGCTTCCACCAGCATAGAGCACATTTGTGCCTTGTTTGGGCATCCGGCAATTGCTACACACGGCACTATGGGGTATCAAGTACACAGCTAGCCCGCAGAACAGAGGTAATTTACTACAGTGGAAGGGGATTGAGTCACTAATATCCTGTGGGATTCAACTCAGCACAGTGGGTGGAGACTGGGTTGGATCATGCATGAGTCTACACTTGCAACACAGGAGCTACCCTACCAACCAACCGAATGCTACCTGGCAACCAAATTGACAGTGTGTGCGAGGACGGACGCAACCCATCCACCCTACAAGCCATCCGGAAACTCATGCATGCTCGAGCTTTTTTTTAGAGACTTCCCTCCCACCGCTCCCCCTCCCACTTCCCCACCAGCACCGGCATCTAAACTCATCCGCACACTCCCTCCCACCATGCCTGATCCCCCTCGCATCGGCCCATGCAAGGGGCTTGAGGAAATAGGAGTGGCAGCAACCGAGTTGGCAAGAGACGCCCCTCTGGACCAGCTCCTCCCTTCAAGCTCTACCACATCCCCTCGCCCCCCTATCGACCCCCCCACGCCCCCTACTCCTGTGCTCCTCCTCCCCCCTTTCACGCCGCCTCCCCATCCCACACCAGACGAAACGCCCCGCCCGGGAGTGCTCGCGGCACTGTAGCTGCCAGTTGGCCGCGCGACAGTGGTCGGCGACTCCGCAGCGCGTGACGTGGCGGGGCCGGTGCTGCTGGGAGCGCCACGTAGGACCGGCACGCGGGCGGCGAGGGTGGAGTGGATCCGGCCGTAGCGCGCCCGTGTGGCGTTTGCTGACTTGGCAACGATGACGTGGACGATGGGAGCAGGGAGGAGCGGCGAGAGCACCGACCGAATCCGGTCAAGAGAGAGTCCGGAGAGGGAAGATGGGTCAGGTAGGATGGAAAGAGTGTCCGGTTCGAGAGACCCCGATGTAGTCTTAGCTGCAAACGCAGCAGCAGCACCAGCACCAGCACCAGCACCAGCATCAGCGGAAGAGTATTTAATGGCGAGTTGGAGGTGGTGGGTGGCCCCGCACTTGATGACGAGCGGCCCCTCGGCACTGTTCAGCTGCACCGCCGTCCACTCCCTCACCCCCTCCTGCTCCGCCCTCCTCCGCACCTCCTCCTGCCTTGCCGCCACACTACCTCCTGCCACTGCCCCTCCTGCTCCTGCAGCTGGCCCTGCTCCTCCTGCTCCTGCTGCTGTGGCTGGCATACCGTCCCCCTCCCCTCCCATAGACACGCCAGCAGCAGCACTCCCCCCTCCCCCTTCCCGTCCTGATCCCCCTCCCACTGCTCCGTCTGCTCCCTCTGCTGTACCTCGCCCCAGCCCATCCACCAGCCCAGTCACTTGACTCCACAGGGAGCTCCCCCCTGCTGCTGCTGCACCTGCTGCTGCTGCGCCCCCTGCCCCTGCCCTCTCTTGCAGTGCCTGACCGCCTTGAGATGGCGAGACGTGGGAAAGGGACGAGCGGGAGGGAGAGGACGGGCGGCGCGAAGGGGAAGACGGGCGGCGGGAGGGGGAACCAGTGGCACTGTGGCGCGAGGGGGAGGACGGGTGGTGTGCTGCAGCAGCAGCAGCAGCAGCAGCAGTACCAGCAGGAGCAGAAGAGGTGGAGTGTCGCGCAGGAGAGGAGGTGGCACCGGCGTGGGAAGCAGGGAGGGCGCCTGCCTGCTCACCGTCGTGAAAGAGACGCCTGGAGAGGCCACCACCCTCCTGCTGCTCCTGATTGCCGTTGCTGCTGCTGCTGCTGCTGCTGATGGTGCTCGTGGTGCTGGTGGTGTTGGTGGTGGTGGTGGTGGTGAGGGTGGTGGGTGCTGGCATGGGATGGGTGCGTGTGGGGAGCTTGCTGCTGCTGCTGGTGCTGCTGCTGGTGTTGGTGGTCGGTGTGTTGGTGCGAGTGTGCAGAGCCCGGGGTGCCAGGGAGGGAACCTGCTGCACTGACAGCGGCACTGGTTTCCGAGACCGGCTGGAGACAGGCAGACAGGCAGACAGGCAGACAGGCAGACAGGCAGACAGGCAGACAGGCAGACAGGCAGACAGGCAGACAGGCAGACAGGCAGACAGGCAGACAGGCAGACAGACAGCCAGACAGAAATACAGGCAGGGGACACGGGAGAGCGCGGATTGAGTAAGAACAAAGCGGTTAAAGTAGGGAACAGCAGACGAGGGGGAGAAGGAGGGGAAGGAGAGGAAGGAGGGGAAGGAGGGGAAGAAGGGGAAGGAGGGGAAGGAGGGGAAGAAGGAGGGGAAGAAGAGAAGGAAACGAGAAGCCAAGACAGATTGATGCAGCAACACAGGAGTGAAATGAGAACTGCAGCTTTCGCCCGGACGAGCTGCAGACTGCAAGCGATAATCTGCTCGCCCACCATGCCTTGCCACCATGCTCGCCCACCATGCTCGCCCACCATGCTCGCCCACCATGCTCGCCCACCATGCCCTGCCACCATGCCCTGCCACCATGCCCTGCCACCATGCCCTGCCACCAAGCCCTGCCAGCACAGGCCAAGCAGCTCCTCCCGCTGCCGCCTCACCAGAACCATTTCACTGAGAAGAATCCCAGCACTCACAGGGAAGAACTGCAGGGCATACGCAATGATCTGCTCGCCCACCATCTTGTCAGGCCCTGCCAGCACCAGCAGCTCTTCTCCCTAAGAGCTCAGCACTTAGCCCTAAAAACCCCAAAATCCCAGCACTCACAGGGAAGAACTGCAGGGCATACGCGATGATCTGCTCGCCCACCATCTTGTCCGGCCCCGCCAGCACCGGCAGCTCGTCCCTCTGCTGCCTCGCCAGCCCCTCCCGCATGCCGCTCACCGCCTCCTCTGGCAGCATGCGCGATGCCGATAGCGCTTCCATCGCATCCTGATGGCGGGGGGAATGGGTGGGGAGGGGGGATAAGGGCAGGGAGGAAGCAGTGGAGTGGCAGAGAATTGGGGTTTGATTCTTGAAAGATCACGAAAGTCAATTCAGTGAGCCGTGAACTGCCTCGTCTAGTGGCATGCGCGAGGCTGACAGCGCGTCCATGGCGGGGGGAATGGGTGGGGAGGGAGCAGCGGAGGCGCAGAGCGATTGCATTTGCCTCTTAGAGTTTGTCAAGAGTCAAGGTGGTGTGCTGTTGGCCACCTCCTCTGGTGGCATGCGCGAGGCTGACAGCGCGTCCATGGCGGGGGGAATGGGTGGGGAGGGAGCAGCGGAGGCGCAGAGCGATTGCATTTGCCTCTTAGAGTATGTCAGGAGTCAAGGTGGTGTGCTGTTGGCCACCTCCTCTGGTGGCATGCGCGAGGCTGACAGCGCGTCCATGGCGGGGGGAATGGGTGGGGAGGGAGCAGCGGAGGCGCAGAGCGATTGCATTTGCCTCTTAGAGTATGTCAGGAGTCAAGGTGGTGTGCTGTTGGCCACCTCCTCTGGTGGCATGCGCGAGGCTGACAGCGCGTCCATGGCGGGGGGAATGGGTGGGGAGGGAGCAGCGGAGGCGCAGAGCGATTGCATTTGCCTCTTAGAGTATGTCAGGAGTCAAGGTGGTGTGCTGTTGGCCACCTCCTCTGGTGGCATGCGCGAGGCTGACAGCGCGTCCATGGCGGGGGGAATGGGTGGGGAGGGAGCAGCGGAGGCGCAGAGCGATTGCATTTGCCTCTTAGAGTATGTCAGGAGTCAAGGTGGTGTGCTGTTGGCCACCTCCTCTGGTGGCATGCGCGAGGCTGACAGCGCGTCCATGGCGGGGGGAATGGGTGGGGAGGGAGCAGCGGAGGCGCAGAGCGATTGCATTTGCCTCTTAGAGTATGTCAGGAGTCAAGGTGGTGTGCTGTTGGCCACCTCCTCTGGTGGCATGCGCGAGGCTGACAGCGCGTCCATGGCGGGGGGAATGGGTGGGGAGGGAGCAGCGGAGGCGCAGAGCGATTGCATTTGCCTCTTAGAGTATGTCAGGAGTCAAGGTGGTGTGCTGTTGGCCACCTCCTCTGGTGGCATGCGCGAGGCTGACAGCGCGTCCATGGCGGGGGGAATGGGTGGGGAGGGAGCAGCGGAGGCGCAGAGCGATTGCATTTGCCTCTTAGAGTATGTCAGGAGTCAAGGTGGTGTGCTGTTGGCCACCTCCTCTGGTGGCATGCGCGAGGCTGACAGCGCGTCCATGGCGGGGGGAATGGGTGGGGAGGGAGCAGAGGGGGGTGGCAGAGGGGGGTGGCAGAGGGGGGTGGCAGAGGGGGGTGGCAGAGGGGGGTGGCAGAGGGGTTGACTTGTGAGGGCTCGCAAAGTGAAAACTCCCCGTGAACGTGATTACACCCTCTGTGCCGTGAACGTGATTACACCCTCTGTGCCGTGAACGTGATTACACCCTCTGTGCCGTGAACGTGATTACACCCTCTGTGCCGTGAACGTGATTACACCCTCTGTGCCGTGAACGTGATTACACCCTCTGTGCCGTGAACGTGATTACACCCTCTGTGCCGTGAACGTGATTACACCCTCTGTGCCGTGAACGTGATTACACCCTCTGTGCCGTGAACGTGATTACACCCTCTGTGCCGTGAACGTGATTACACCCTCTGTGCCGTGAACGTGATTACACCCTCTGTGCCGTGAACGTGATTACACCCTCTGTGGCGTGAACGTGATTACACCCTCTGTGGCGTGAACGTGATTACACCCTCTGTGGCGTGAACGTGATTACACCCTCTGTGGCGTGAACGTGATTTCACCCTCTGTGCCGTGAACGTGATTTCACCCTCTGTGCCGTGAACGTGATTACACCCTCTGTGCCGTGAACGTGATTACACCCTCTGTGCCGTGAACGTGAT
Organism: Closterium sp. Yama58-4; assembly: GCA_947470075.1. Taxonomy (NCBI): domain Eukaryota; kingdom Viridiplantae; phylum Streptophyta; class Zygnematophyceae; order Desmidiales; family Closteriaceae; genus Closterium; species Closterium sp. Yama58-4. The sequence continues at coordinate 661,303 of CANIUD010000825.1, read as the reverse complement.
TACACCCTCTGTGCCGTGAACGTGATTACACCCTCTGTGCCGTGAACGTGATTACACCCTCTGTGCCGTGAACGTGATTACACCCTCTGTGCCGTGAACGTGATTACACCCTCTGTGCCGTGAACGTGATTACACCCTCTGTGCCGTGAACGTGATTACACCCTCTGTGCCGTGAACGTGATTACACCCTCTGTGCCGTGAACGTGATTACACCCTCTGTGCCGTGAACGTGATTACACCCTCTGTGCCGTGAACGTGATTACACCCTCTGTGCCGTGAACGTGATTACACCCTCTGTGCCGTGAACGTGATTACACCCTCTGTGGCGTGAACGTGATTACACCCTCTGTGGCGTGAACGTGATTACACCCTCTGTGGCGTGAACGTGATTACACCCTCTGTGGCGTGAACGTGATTTCACCCTCTGTGCCGTGAACGTGATTTCACCCTCTGTGCCGTGAACGTGATTACACCCTCTGTGCCGTGAACGTGATTACACCCTCTGTGCCGTGAACGTGATTACACCCTCTGTGCCGTGAACGTGATTACACCCTCTGTGCCGTGAACGTGATTACACCCTCTGTGCCGTGAACGTGATTACACCCTCTGTGCCGTGAACGTGATTACACCCTCTGTGCCGTGAACGTGATTACACCCTCTGTGCCGTGAACGTGATTACACCCTCTGTGGCGTGAACGTGATTTCACCCTCTGTGGCGTGAACGTGATTTCACCCTCTGTGGCGTGAACGTGATTACACCCTCTGTGCCGTGAACGTGATTACACCCTCTGTGCCGTGAACGTGATTACACCCTCTGTGCCGTGAACGTGATTACACCCTCTGTGCCGTGAACGTGATTACACCCTCTGTGCCGTGAACGTGATTACACCCTCTGTGCCGTGAACGTGATTACACCCTCTGTGCCGTGAACGTGATTACACCCTCTGTGCCGTGAACGTGATTACACCCTCTGTGGCGTGAACGTGATTACACCCTCTGTGGCGTGAACGTGATTACACCCTCTGTGCCGTGAACGTGATTACACCCTCTGTGCCGTGAACGTGATTACACCCTCTGTGCCGTGAACGTGATTACACCCTCTGTGGCGTGAACGTGATTTCACCCTCTGTGCCGTGAACGTGATTACACCCTCTGTGCCGTGAACGTGATTCACCCTCTGTGGCGTGAACGTGATTACACCCTCTGTGGCGTGAACGTGATTACACCCTCTGTGCCGTGAACGTGATTACACCCTCTGTGCCGTGAACGTGATTACACCCTCTGTGGCGTGAACGTGATTTCACCCTCTGTGCCGTGAACGTGATTACACCCTCTGTGCCGTGAACGTGATTACACCCTCTGTGCCGTGAACGTGATTACACCCTCTGTGCCGTGAACGTGATTACACCCTCTGTGCCGTGAACGTGATTACACCCTCTGTGCCGTGAACGTGATTACACCCTCTGTGCCGTGAACGTGATTACACCCTCTGTGCCGTGAACGTGATTACACCCTCTGTGCCGTGAACGTGATTACACCCTCTGTGCCGTGAACGTGATTACACCCTCTGTGCCGTGAACGTGATTACACCCTCTGTGCCGTGAACGTGATTACACCCTCTGTGCCGTGAACGTGATTACACCCTCTGTGGCGTGAACGTGATTTCACCCTCTGTGGCGTGAACGTGATTTCACCCTCTGTGGCGTGAACGTGATTACACCCTCTGTGGCGTGAACGTGATTACACCCTCTGTGCCGTGAACGTGATTACACCCTCTGTGCCGTGAACGTGATTACACCCTCTGTGGCGTGAACGTGATTCACCCTCTGTGGCGTGAACGTGATTACACCCTCTGTGCCGTGAACGTGATTACACCCTCTGTGCCGTGAACGTGATTACACCCTCTGTGCCGTGAACGTGATTACACCCTCTGTGCCGTGAACGTGATTACACCCTCTGTGCCGTGAACGTGATTACACCCTCTGTGGCGTGAACGTGATTACACCCTCTGTGGCGTGAACGTGATTACACCCTCTGTGGCGTGAACGTGATTACACCCTCTGTGGCGTGAACGTGATTTCACCCTCTGTGCCGTGAACGTGATTTCACCCTCTGTGCCGTGAACGTGATTACACCCTCTGTGCCGTGAACGTGATTACACCCTCTGTGGCGTGAACGTGATTACACCCTCTGTGCCGTGAACGTGATTACACCCTCTGTGGCGTGAACGTGATTTCACCCTCTGTGGCGTGAACGTGATTTCACCCTCTGTGGCGTGAACGTGATTACACCCTCTGTGGCGTGAACGTGATTACACCCTCTGTGCCGTGAACGTGATTACACCCTCTGTGCCGTGAACGTGATTACACCCTCTGTGGCGTGAACGTGATTTCACCCTCTGTGGCGTGAACGTGATTACACCCTCTGTGCCGTGAACGTGATTACACCCTCTGTGCCGTGAACGTGATTACACCCTCTGTGCCGTGAACGTGATTACACCCTCTGTGCCGTGAACGTGATTACACCCTCTGTGCCGTGAACGTGATTACACCCTCTGTGGCGTGAACGTGATTACACCCTCTGTGGCGTGAACGTGATTACACCCTCTGTGGCGTGAACGTGATTACACCCTCTGTGGCGTGAACGTGATTTCACCCTCTGTGCCGTGAACGTGATTTCACCCTCTGTGCCGTGAACGTGATTACACCCTCTGTGCCGTGAACGTGATTACACCCTCTGTGGCGTGAACGTGATTACACCCTCTGTGCCCTGAACGTGATTACACCCTCTGTGGCGTGAACGTGATTACACCCTCTGTGCCGTGAACGTGATTACACCCTCTGTGCCGTGAACGTGATTACACCCTCTGTGCCGTGAACGTGATTACACCCTCTGTGCCGTGAACGTGATTACACCCTCTGTGCCGTGAACGTGATTACACCCTCTGTGGCGTGAACGTGATTACACCCTCTGTGCCGTGAACGTGATTACACCCTCTGTGCCGTGAACGTGATTACACCCTCTGTGGCGTGAACGTGATTACACCCTCTGTGCCGTGAACGTGATTACACCCTCTGTGCCGTGAACGTGATTACACCCTCTGTGCCGTGAACGTGATTACACCCTCTGTGCCGTGAACGTGATTACACCCTCTGCGGCGTGAACGTGATTTCACCCTCTGTGCCGTGAACGTGATTTCACCCTCTGTGGCGTGAACGTGATTTCACCCTCTGTGGCGTGAACGTGATTACACCCTCTGTGGCGTGAACGTGATTTCACCCTCTGTGCCGTGAACGTGATTTCACCCTCTGTGCCGTGAACGTGATTACACCCTCTGTGCCGTGAACGTGATTACACCCTCTGTGCCGTGAACGTGATTACACCCTCTGTGCCGTGAACGTGATTACACCCTCTGTGCCGTGAACGTGATTACACCCTCTGTGCCGTGAACGTGATTACACCCTCTGTGCCGTGAACGTGATTACACCCTCTGTGCCGTGAACGTGATTACACCCTCTGTGCCGTGAACGTGATTACACCCTCTGTGCCGTGAACGTGATTACACCCTCTGTGGCGTGAACGTGATTACACCCTCTGTGGCGTGAACGTGATTACACCCTCTGTGGCGTGAACGTGATTACACCCTCTGTGGCGTGAACGTGATTTCACCCTCTGTGCCGTGAACGTGATTTCACCCTCTGTGCCGTGAACGTGATTACACCCTCTGTGCCGTGAACGTGATTTCACCCTCTGTGGCGTGAACGTGATTGCACCCTCTGTGCCGTGAACGTGATTACACCCTCTGTGCCGTGAACGTGATTACACCCTCTGTGCCGTGAACGTGATTACACCCTCTGTGGCGTGAACGTGATTACACCCTCTGTGGCGTGAACGTGATTACACCCTCTGTGCCGTGAACGTGATTACACCCTCTGTGCCGTGAACGTGATTACACCCTTTGTGGCGTGAACGTGATTACACCCTCTGTGGCGTGAACGTGATTACACCCTCTGTGCCGTGAACGTGATTACACCCTCTGTGGCGTGAACGTGATTACACCCTCTGTGCCGTGAACGTGATTACACCCTCTGTGGCGTGAACGTGATTTCACCCTCTGTGCCGTGAACGTGATTACACCCTCTGTGCCGTGAACGTGATTTCACCCTCTGTGGCGTGAACGTGATTACACCCTCTGTGGCGTGAACGTGATTACACCCTCTGTGCCGTGAACGTGATTACACCCTCTGTGCCGTGAACGTGATTACACCCTCTGTGGCGTGAACGTGATTTCACCCTCTGTGGCGTGAACGTGATTACACCCTCTGTGCCGTGAACGTGATTACACCCTCTGTGCCGTGAACGTGATTACACCCTCTGTGGCGTGAACGTGATTACACCCTCTGTGCCGTGAACGTGATTACACCCTCTGTGCCGTGAACGTGATTACACCCTCTGTGGCGTGAACGTGATTACACCCTCTGTGGCGTGAACGTGATTACACCCTCTGTGGCGTGAACGTGATTACACCCTCTGTGGCGTGAACGTGATTTCACCCTCTGTGCCGTGAACGTGATTTCACCCTCTGTGCCGTGAACGTGATTACACCCTCTGTGCCGTGAACGTGATTACACCCTCTGTGCCGTGAACGTGATTACACCCTCTGTGGCGTGAACGTGATTACACCCTCTGTGCCGTGAACGTGATTACACCCTCTGTGCCGTGAACGTGATTACACCCTCTGTGCCGTGAACGTGATTACACCCTCTGTGCCGTGAACGTGATTACACCCTCTGTGCCGTGAACGTGATTACACCCTCTGTGGCGTGAACGTGATTACACCCTCTGTGCCGTGAACGTGATTACACCCTCTGTGCCGTGAACGTGATTACACCCTCTGTGGCGTGAACGTGATTACACCCTCTGTGCCGTGAACGTGATTACACCCTCTGTGCCGTGAACGTGATTACACCCTCTGTGCCGTGAACGTGATTTCACCCTCTGTGGCGTGAACGTGATTACACCCTCTGTGGCGTGAACGTGATTACACCCTCTGTGCCGTGAACGTGATTACACCCTCTGTGCCGTGAACGTGATTACACCCTCTGTGGCGTGAACGTGATTTCACCCTCTGTGGCGTGAACGTGATTACACCCTCTGTGCCGTGAACGTGATTACACCCTCTGTGCCGTGAACGTGATTACACCCTCTGTGGCGTGAACGTGATTACACCCTCTGTGCCGTGAACGTGATTACACCCTCTGTGCCGTGAACGTGATTACACCCTCTGTGGCGTGAACGTGATTACACCCTCTGTGGCGTGAACGTGATTACACCCTCTGTGGCGTGAACGTGATTACACCCTCTGTGGCGTGAACGTGATTTCACCCTCTGTGCCGTGAACGTGATTTCACCCTCTGTGCCGTGAACGTGATTACACCCTCTGTGCCGTGAACGTGATTACACCCTCTGTGCCGTGAACGTGATTACACCCTCTGTGGCGTGAACGTGATTACACCCTCTGTGCCGTGAACGTGATTACACCCTCTGTGCCGTGAACGTGATTACACCCTCTGTGCCGTGAACGTGATTACACCCTCTGTGCCGTGAACGTGATTACACCCTCTGTGCCGTGAACGTGATTACACCCTCTGTGGCGTGAACGTGATTACACCCTCTGTGCCGTGAACGTGATTACACCCTCTGTGCCGTGAACGTGATTACACCCTCTGTGGCGTGAACGTGATTACACCCTCTGTGCCGTGAACGTGATTACACCCTCTGTGCCGTGAACGTGATTACACCCTCTGTGCCGTGAACGTGATTACACCCTCTGTGCCGTGAACGTGATTACACCCTCTGTGGCGTGAACGTGATTTCACCCTCTGTGCCGTGAACGTGATTTCACCCTCTGTGGCGTGAACGTGATTTCACCCTCTGTGGCGTGAACGTGATTACACCCTCTGTGGCGTGAACGTGATTTCACCCTCTGTGCCGTGAACGTGATTTCACCCTCTGTGCCGTGAACGTGATTACACCCTCTGTGCCGTGAACGTGATTACACCCTCTGTGGCGTGAACGTGATTTCACCCTCTGTGGCGTGAACGTGATTACACCCTCTGTGCCGTGAACGTGATTACACCCTCTGTGCCGTGAACGTGATTACACCCTCTGTGCCGTGAACGTGATTACACCCTCTGTGCCGTGAACGTGATTACACCCTCTGTGCCGTGAACGTGATTTCACCCTCTGTGGCGTGAACGTGATTACACCCTCTGTGCCGTGAACGTGATTACACCCTCTGTGCCGTGAACGTGATTACACCCTCTGTGGCGTGAACGTGATTACACCCTCTGTGCCGTGAACGTGATTACACCCTCTGTGCCGTGAACGTGATTTCACCCTCTGTGCCGTGAACGTGATTTCACCCTCTGTGCCGTGAACGTGATTACACCCTCTGTGCCGTGAACGTGATTACACCCTCTGTGGCGTGAACGTGATTACACCCTCTGTGGCGTGAACGTGATTACACCCTCTGTGCCATGAACGTGATTACACCCTCTGTGCCGTGAACGTGATTACACCCTCTGTGCCGTGAACGTGATTACACCCTCTGTGCCGTGAACGTGATTTCACCCTCTGTGCCGTGAACGTGATTACACCCTCTGTGCCGTGAACGTGATTACACCCTCTGTGCCGTGAACGTGATTACACCCTCTGTGCCGTGAACGTGATTACACCCTCTGTGGCGTGAACGTGATTTCACCCTCTGTGGCGTGAACGTGATTACACCCTCTGTGCCGTGAACGTGATTACACCCTCTGTGCCGTGAACGTGATTACACCCTCTGTGGCGTGAACGTGATTACACCCTCTGTGCCGTGAACGTGATTTCACCCTCTGTGGCGTGAACGTGATTACACCCTCTGTGCCGTGAACGTGATTACACCCTCTGTGCCGTGAACGTGATTACACCCTCTGTGCCGTGAACGTGATTACACCCTCTGTGCCGTGAACGTGATTACACCCTCTGTGCCGTGAACGTGATTACACCCTCTGTGCCGTGAACGTGATTACACCCTCTGTGGCGTGAACGTGATTACACCCTCTGTGCCGTGAACGTGATTACACCCTCTGTGCCGTGAACGTGATTACACCCTCTGTGCCGTGAACGTGACTACACCCTCTGTGCCGTGAACGTGATTACACCCTCTGTGCCGTGAACGTGATTACACCCTCTGTGCCGTGAACGTGATTACACCCTCTGTGCCGTGAACGTGATTACACCCTCTGTGCCGTGAACGTGATTACACCCTCTGTGCCGTGAACGTGATTACACCCTCTGTGCCGTGAACGTGATTACACCCTCTGTGGCGTGAACGTGATTACACCCTCTGTGGCGTGAACGTGATTACACCCTCTGTGCCGTGAACGTGATTTCACCCTCTGTGCCGTGAACGTGATTACACCCTCTGTGCCGTGAACGTGATTACACCCTCTGTGGCGTGAACGTGATTTCACCCTCTGTGGCGTGAACGTGATTACACCCTCTGTGCCGTGAACATGATTACACCCTCTGTGGCGTGAACGTGATTACACCCTCTGTGCCGTGAACGTGATTACACCCTCTGTGCCGTGAACGTGATTACACCCTCCTCTGTGCCGTGAACGTGATTACACCCTCTGTGCCGTGAACGTGATTACACCCTCTGTGCCGTGAACATGATTACACCCTCTGTGCCGTGAACGTGATTACACCCTCTGTGCCGTGAACGTGATTACACCCTCTGTGCCGTGAACGTGATTACACCCTCTGTGCCGTGAACGTGATTACACCCTCTGTGGCGTGAACGTGATTACACCCTCTGTGGCGTGAACGTGATTACACCCTCTGTGCCGTGAACGTGATTTCGCCCTCTGTGCCGTGAACGTGATTACGCCCTCTGTGCCGTGAACGTGATTACACCCTCTGTGCCGTGAACGTGATTACACCCTCTGTGCCGTGAACGTGATTACACCCTCTGTGCCGTGAACGTGATTACACCCTCTGTGCCGTGAACGTGATTACACCCTCTGTGCCGTGAACGTGATTACACCCTCTGTGCCGTGAACGTGATTACACCCTCTGTGCCGTGAACGTGATTACACCCTCTGTGCCGTGAACGTGATTACACCCTCTGTGCCGTGAACGTGATTACACCCTCTGTGCCGTGAACGTGATTACACCCTCTGTGCCGTGAACGTGATTACACCCTCTGTGCCGTGAACGTGATTACACCCTCTGTGCCGTGAACGTGATTTCACCCTCTGTGGCGTGAACGTGATTACACCCTCTGTGCCGTGAACGTGATTACACCCTCTGTGCCGTGAACGTGATTTCACCCTCTGTGGCGTGAACGTGATTACACCCTCTGTGCCGTGAACGTGATTACACCCTCTGTGCCGTGAACGTGATTACACCCTCTGTGCCGTGAACGTGATTACACCCTCTGTGCCGTGAACGTGATTACACCCTCTGTGGCGTGAACGTGATTACACCCTCTGTGCCGTGAACGTGATTACACCCTCTGTGCCGTGAACGTGATTACACCCTCTGTGCCGTGAACGTGATTACACCCTCTGTGCCGTGAACGTGATTACACCCTCTGTGGCGTGAACGTGATTTCACCCTCTGTGCCGTGAACGTGATTTCACCCTCTGTGGCGTGAACGTGATTACACCCTCTGTGGCGTGAACGTGATTACACCCTCTGTGCCGTGAACGTGATTACACCCTCTGTGCCGTGAACGTGATTACACCCTCTGTGGCGTGAACGTGATTTCACCCTCTGTGGCGTGAACGTGATTACACCCTCTGTGCCGTGAACGTGATTACACCCTCTGTGGCGTGAGGGCGTGGAGGCGATTGGTGCGTGGGGGCGATTGATACAGCCATGCACATTGGTGCGTGGGGGCGATTGATACAGCCATGCACAGCCACTCTCTCATTGAACTTGCGTGTTCGTCCTTCATCCATTCCCTTTTTCCCCCCCCCATCCTCCCTCACCTCCCCCGTGCCGCCGTACGCTCTCACCCACTCTCTCAACCACTCTCTCACCCACTCTCTCACCCACTCTCTCACCCACTCTCTCACCCACTCTCTCACCCACTCTCTCACCCACTCTCTCACCCACTCTCTCATCCACTCTCTCACCCACTCTCTCACCCACTCTCTCACCCACTCTCTCAACCACTCTCTCATCCACTCTCTCACCCACTCTCTCACCCACTCTCTCACCCACTCTCTCACCCACTCTCTCACCCACTCTCTCACCCACTCTCTCACCCACTCTCTCACCCACTCTCTCACCCACTCTCTCACCCACTCTCTCACCCACTCTCTCACCCACTCCCTCACCCACTCTCTCAACCACTCTCTCATCCACTCTCTCACCCACTCTCTCACCCACTCTCTCACCCACTCTCTCACCCACTCTCTCACCCACTCTCTCACCCACTCTCTCACCCACTCTCTCACCCACCTGGCAGGCGCGGAAAATCTTCTCAAGGGCAGCAAGCGATCCGATTCTACTCTCTTCCTTGGTGCCCCCCTCCGCCTCCCACCGCTTCTGCCCCTCCAGCAGCTCCTCCCTGTGCGCCCCCAGGGAAGCATCTGCCGCCACGTCCCTCAGCAGCTTGGCGCGCTTGTGCCTCACTGCCTCCAGGCCCAGGCGCAGCTTGATCACGTGCTCCATGTCGTCCGCTTCCTCCACCAGTAGGGACGACCCCACGTCCTGTGCAAAGCGAGCAACCAGAATCAGGGAGACATCAGAAGAAGATTTTAACATGCCGGCCTTCAGGCCCATGCAGGGGCAGCCTCAATGCATGCTCTATGCCGTCTGCATTCTCCACTAGAAACAAGTGGGGACCCCTCGTCCTGTGGAGGATGCAATGGGAGGGGACGAGAAAGAAGTGGGGAGAAGCGATGCAAGAGGGAGAAGCGATGCAAGAGGGAGACGCGATGCAAGAGGGAGAAGCGATGCAAGAGGGAGACGCGATGCAAGAGGGAGAAGCGATGCAAGAGGGAGAAGCGATGCAAGAGGGAGAAGCGAAGCAAGAGGGAGAAGCGATGCAAGAGGGAGAAGCGATGCAAGAGGGAGAAGCGATGCAAGAGGGAGAAGCGATGCAAGAGGGAGAAGCGATGCAAGAGGGAGAAGCGATGCAAGAGGGAGAAGCGATGCAAGAGGGAGAAGCGATGCAAGAGGGAGAAGCGATGCAAGAGGGAGAAGCGATGCAAGAGGGAGAAGCGATGCAAGAGGGAGAAGCGATGCAAGAGGGAGAAGCGATGCAAGAGGGAGAAGCGATGCAAGAGGGAGAAGCGATGCAAGAGGGAGACGCGATGCAAGAGGGAGAAGCGATGCAAGAGGGAGAAGCGATGCAAGAGGGAGAAGCGATGCAAGAGGGAGAAGCGATGCAAGAGGGAGAAGCGATGCAAGAGGGAGAAGCGATGCAAGAGGGAGAACTGATGCATCGTGCACCTCACCTTGAGGTTCCCCAGCTGTGACCAGTATTGCCTGAAGCTCCAGTCGGCCAGCACCTGTTCCAGCGCATCCTCGCTGCGTCGCATTGCATGAGCATGCCCAGCCCCTCCCTCTCACCTCCACAAACCTCAAGGTGAGCACTCTGCCCTGCACCGCACCTCACCTTGAGGTTGTTCAGCTGAGACCGGTATTGTCTAAAGCTCCAGTCAGCCAGCACCTATCACAGCGCGTCCTCACTGCATCTCATGAACGTGCCCAGCCCCTCCCGCCACCCCTCAAGGCAAGACCCACTGCCCTCTACTCAAGAGCTCACCTAGAGTTCTCTGCCCCTGCACTTGCACCTCACTTTCAGGTCGTTCAGTTGCGACCGATACTGCCTGAAGCTCCAGTCGGCCAGCACCTGCCCCGGCGCATCCTCACTGTATCGCATGAACCTCCCAAGCCCAAACCAAGTGAACTCTACATCTACTCACGCACCTTAAGATTGCTCAACTGAGACCGGTACTGTCGGAAGCTCCAATCTGCCAGCACCTGCCCCAGCGCGTCTTCACTGTACCGCATGAACGTGCCCAGCCCCTCCCGCCACCCCTCCACCACCGCCGCCGCCACCGCCACCACGTCCTCCTGCGCGTCCCTGGGCGGCTCGCTCGCCGCCCAGAATCCAAACTGCGATCCGATCCACTGCAGCACCCGCTGCTCCAGGCTGGTGACGTCAGCGACGCGCGCGATGAGGTCAACGGGAAGGGAGGAGGCGTGGGAGAGCGGGGTGGTGGCGGTGGCGGTGGTAACGGTGGTGGTGGTGGGTTTGGCGGTGGCGAAATGGGCGAAGACTAGGGCGAGCTCCTTGTGGCCCTTGGCATGGTCTGCTGCCTCCTGCCGAATCTCCTTGATGCGAGCTTCTGACACCTGGCGTGGTGTGGTGTGTGCGGTGCAGCATTGCATGGGGTGTGGTTCAGGGACGTGTGATTCAAAAGATTGTGATTCAGAGAGGAGTGTTTCAGGGGTCCGGCCTCTGAGACCTGGGGCTGTGTGGCAATTGTGACAGTAACAAGCGGATTCGAAGTGTTGGGAGAGGGGGGGTACAGCAGCAGACGCAAGAGTTTGGTGCCACGGAGTGGAAACACAAATTAAACGGGAGTGTGCATTGGGGAGAGAGAGCAAGCAACAGCCACCCTACCTTAACAGCAGACCCCCCTGCTCCACCGCCCGCGGCCTTCTTCCCACCCGCTCGGAACAACGGCAGGCGGAACGACGCACTGCCGCGCCGGTCCGCAATGCTCGCACTGCCCCCACCCCCTGCACCCGTGCCCGCTGCCCCTTTATCCCCTCCAGGCAGCTTGAGGTCGAGGCGGAACGTGCGGAGGGTGGAGCCGGGCGCAGGGGTGGCGGTGGTGGGGAGAGCGAAAGTAGAGCTCTTTTGAAGAGCGGGTTTGGCCGGCTGGGGTAGCGCTTTTTCCAAGAACCGCTCGATTGCTGGGACCTGGTGGGTGGGAGGGTTGCAGGGGAAGGGGGGAAGGAACGATATTTTCTTGGTTGATTCGAAGTTCTCATTTCCACTCCTCACTCCCTTGCTCCACCCCACACCCACTTCATTCCACCTCACACTCACTTTACTCCTCACACTCGCTTCGCTCCCCACACTCACTTTACTGGACTGCACATCGGCTGACTTGGAGCGCAGCACGCGCAGCAGCAGCAGGCGGGCACACGACACGACCGGCCAATCAAGAGAGAGCGCCTTAGAATGCGCCCACGCCAGCAGCGCCACCACCGCCGCCCGCACCTCCTCCGTCGCCCGCCCCTCCTCCTCACTGCCAGCTGGCAAGGCTGCGACAGCTGTCAGCATCTGAATGGCCGCATAGGGACAAAAGCAGAGCGGACAAACGGGGGAAGGATGGGTTCAGAGGGAGAGGGGAGAATGGAGCCAGTGTTGAAGCGGGGATATTGTTGCTAAGATGATGCAATGCTCGCGCGCTCACCACTGCTCTCCACCACTCTCCTCTCCTCTCCAAACACTCGCCACCGCTCTCCACCACGCACCTCTCTCAAGCACGCGTTGCTCTCCTCGGCCAGAGCAGCAGCATCGCTCTGCGCGTCCACCATCACTCGATTCATCCGCCCCACCACCTCATCCCTCCGCCTCTCCCACTCCCCACCACCGCCCCCCACCTGCTGCTGCGACTGCAACCCCCCAGCACCCACTCTCACGGCAGCAGCAGCAACAGGAGCAGCAGCAACCCCCTGCTTCCCTTCATTCGCCTGCCCTTGCCCTTGCCCTTGCCCCTGCCCCTGCTGCTGAGCGCCTTGGCCTTCGCCTGCCCCTGCTCCTGCATCCCCGGGTCCCGCTGTGCCATTGGCAGTGCCTGTCTGTGTCTGCGCCTGGGCCTGGGCTTGCACATGGGCGTCCACCTTCATGAGGGCGGAGTTCTCGAGAGCAGCCTGTGGAGGAGGAGGGCGGGAATATGCAGGGCGAAGCGAAGGAGGGGAAGAGAGGGGTGGTGGGGAAGAGGGGGAGAGGAATCATTGCTGCTACTGCTTGCCTGGGCCTGGGCCTGCACATGGGCGTCCACCTTCATGAGGCCGGAATTCTCAAGAACAGCCTGGGGAAGAGAAGAAGAGGAGGAGAGACGGGAGATAAGGAAGGGAAGGGGTTTTGTATGTGGAGAACTATCGTGGAAGGTGAGACAAGGAGCTGGGAACAAGATGCAGTGGGCATGGTGGGGGTGCAGCGGAGATGGTGCTGCCACATCAGCTGACTTTTGAGACGTCTCAAGAGATGGTGCGGCCACATCAGCTGACTTTTGAGACGTCTCAAGAGATGGTGCTGCCACATCAGCTGACTTTTGAGACGTCTCAAGAGATGGTGCTGCCACATCAGCTGACTTTTGAGACGTCTCAAGAGATGGTGCTGCCACATCAGCTGACTTTTGAGACGTCTCAAGAGATGGTGCTGCCACATCAGCTGACTTTTGAGACGTCTCAAGAGATGGTGCTGCCACATCAGCTGACTTTTGAGACGTCTCAAGAGATGGTGCTGCCACATCAGCTGACTTTTGAGACGTCTCAAGAGATGGTGCTGCCACATCAGCTGACTTTTGAGACGTCTCAAGAGATGGTGCTGCCACATCAGCTGACTTTTGAGACGTCTCAAGAGATGGTGCTGCCACATCAGCTGACTTTTGAGACGTCTCAAGAGATGGTGCTGCCACATCAGCTGACTTTTGAGACGTCTCAAGAGATGGTGCTGCCACATCAGCTGACTTTTGAGACGTCTCAAGAGATGGTGCTGCCACATCAGCTGACTTTTGAGACGTCTCAAGAGATGGTGCTGCCACATCAGCTGATCATCAACCTCCGTTCTGAAGGCTCACTACCACCAGCTATACCGGAATCCTTTCTAAGAAATCTCACAGTGATTCTACTCAGTCAACCTCCTTCAACCTCCTTCAACCTCCTTCAATTCAACCTCCTGTCTGGGTGAAAGCTCACCAGTGCACTGTTGGTGGCCTCCAGGCGAGACAGCAGACTGGCATTCTCCGCATTCAGTTCCTGAGATTGGGGGATGAGGGGGAAAGGGGGGGGGGAGGGAGGGGAGGGAGGGGGATTGGGAGAGGTTAAATTGAGTTGAACAAGGAAGAAACGTTCAGCACTGCTGGTGGCCTCCAGGCGAGACAGCAGACCGGCATTCTCCACATTCAGCTCCTGGTGATTGAGGGAGGAAGAGAGGAAAAAGGAAGGATGTCGGGGGTGGATTGTGGGAAACCGGGAAGAGACGTTAGGTGCTGTTGGTGGCCTGCAGGCGAGAGCGACAGCAGACGGGCATTCTCCGCATTCAGATCCTGGGATTAGAGGAAGAAGGGGTGAGAGGGGGAGGGGAGGGAGGGGAGAGGGCTTGAGGAGGGAGGGGAGAGAAGAGGGAAGGGGATAAATTCGGGAGATCTGGGAAGGATACGTTCAGTGCTGTTGCCAGTTGGTGGCCTCCAGGCGAGACAGCAGACAGCCGGTCTATCGCCCCACCCTGTTCAGCGCGTCACTGTTGCTCCACTCCACTTCACCTTCACAACCTATCGCCCTGTGCCCGCAGCTTTTGAGTCGACTCAAAAGCACAACCTATCGCCCGGTGCCCCGCTGCTGCCCAGTACCGCGCTGTCCATACAGCCGCACCGCCCAATATCGCTGCCTCGTACCACCCATGCCACCCATGCAAAATGCAACTCACCCGGGTGAGTGCTTCACTCTTCTCCAGCTCCTTCTTATACGCTGACATCTTCTGCACTGCCGCTTCATACAGCTGTCACACTGTCGCACCTCACCACCTATCCTTAAGCAGCACAGCCCATATCCCCTCAGCCTCACAACAGCAAGCAGCAACTCACCCGGGTGAGCGCTTCACTCTTCTCCAGCTCCTTCTTATACGCGTCATCTTCTGCACTGCCACTTCATACAGCTGTCACACTGCCGCGCCTCACCACCTATCCTTAAGCAGCACAGCCCATATCCCCTCAGCCTCACAACAGCAAGCAGCAACTCACCCGGGTGAGCGCTTCGCTCTTCTCCAGCTCGTTCTTAAAGCTGTCATCTTCTGCACCGCTGCTTCATACTGCAGCTACCGCACTGCAGTGACTCTTTCCCCGGAGGCATCCCAGTCCAGCCTGCATCCCACCCACGTTTCCAATTTGAACCCTCTAAACACCCAACAGGTATCGCTGACCTTTCCATACCCTGGGGGCCCATACACACCCGGGTGAGCGCTTCACTCTTCTCCAGCTCGTTCTTATATGCAGTCATCTTCTGCACCGCTGCTTCATACCGCTGCCGCAGCTCCGCCACCTCCGCCGAGTCCTCCTGCGGGCGGCGCAGTGCCGCCACCGTCGCCGCCATTTCGGCTGCTTCTGCCAGCCGCCCATGCAACTGCTCCACTTGGACCTGCAGTGGGTGAGAGGAGAAAGCAAGGAAGGAAGGAGTGCGGGGGATGAGAGGGAAGGAGCGATGGGAGGGAGGGAGGGCAGAGGGGAAGGGAAGGGATCTGTGGTGCCATTTCGGCTGCTTCTGCCAGCCGCCCGTGTAGCTGCTCCACTTGGATCTGCCGTGGGTGAGAGGAGAAAGCAAGCAAGGAAGGAAGGAGTGCGGGGGATGAGAGGGAAGGAGCGACTTTTGAGACGTCTCAAAACTCAAAAGTTGAGACGTCTCAAAAGTCGTCTACTTACAATTGGATCTGCCGTGGGTGAGAGGAGAAAGCAAGCAAGGAAGGAGTGCGGGGGATGAGAGCGAAGGAGCGACTTTTGAGACGTCTCAAAACTCAAAAGTTGAGACGTCTCAAAAGTCGTCTACTTACAATTGGATCTGCCGTGGGTGAGAGGAGAAAGCAAGCAAGGAAGGAGTGCGGGGGATGAGAGCGAAGGAGCGATGGGAGGGAGGGATGGCAGAGGGGAAGGGAAGGGATCTGTGGTGCCATTTCGGCTGCTTCTGCCAGCCGCCCGTGTAGCTGCTCCACTTGGATCTGCCGTGGGTGAGAGGAGAAAGCAAGCAAGGAAGGAAGGAGTGCGGGGGATGAGAGGGAAGGAGCGACTTTTGAGACGTCTCAAAGCTCAAAAGTTGAGACGTCTCAAAAGTCGTCTACTTACAATTGGATCTGCCGTGGGTGAGAGGAGAAAGCAAGCAAGGAAGGAGTGCGGGGGATGAGAGCGAAGGAGCGACTTTTGAGACGTCTCAAAACTCAAAAGTTGAGACGTCTCAAAAGTCGTCTACTTACAATTGGATCTGCCGTGGGTGAGAGGAGAAAGCAAGCAAGGAAGGAGTGCGGGGGATGAGAGCGAAGGAGCGATGGGAGGGAGGGATGGCAGAGGGGAAGGGAAGGGATCTGTGGTGCCATTTCGGCTGCTTCTGCCAGCCGCCCGTGTAGCTGCTCCACTTGGATCTGCCGTGGGTGAGAGGAGAAAGCAAGCAAGGAAGGAAGGAGTGCGGGGGATGAGAGGGAAGGAGCGACTTTTGAGACGTCTCAAAGCTCAAAAGTTGAGACGTCTCAAAAGTCGTCTACTTACAATTGGATCTGCCGTGGGTGAGAGGAGAAAGCAAGCAAGGAAGGAGTGCGGGGGATGAGAGCGAAGGAGCGACTTTTGAGACGTCTCAAAACTCAAAAGTTGAGACGTCTCAAAAGTCGTCTACTTACAATTGGATCTGCCGTGGGTGAGAGGAGAAAGCAAGCAAGGAAGGAGTGCGGGGGATGAGAGCGAAGGAGCGATGGGAGGGAGGGATGGCAGAGGGGAAGGGAAGGGATCTGTGGTGCCATTTCGGCTGCTTCTGCCAGCCGCCCGTGTAGCTGCTCCACTTGGACCTGCAGGGGGGAGGAGTGGTGGGGTTTAGTTTAGAGAAAGAGAGGTGCAAGAGGAAGGGACATGAAAAGAAAGTGAGATGCTTTCCATTGCTGCTGGAATTTCGGCTGCCACTTCCCATTACGCCTCTATATAACCAAACCACGTATGCCTCCATATCACCTAACTCTATATCACCTTCCACACCGCTATATCACTTTGCACTCCTCCACTTCACCATACACCACTCTGCATCACCCTGCACTCCTCTACATCACCTTGTACGCCTCTATCTCTGAAATGTGTTGCTGCTGAACGCGCTCCATTTCCTCCTCGTGCTCCCTCACAGTCTTAGCCCCTTCCAACACTGCTCGAGTCTCCCACTCCTCCTCCATCCGCCGCTGTGCCTCCACTCCAGCGGCCACCTCAGCCTGCAAGCAGAGGGGAGGGGAATTCACACGGAGAACGGCACCTCAGGGAGGGGAATTCACACGGAGAACGGCACTCTTATCTTTCTTCACCCCTCTCATCATCACCTTCTCCACTCGAGCGTGCTGCTGTGCCTCCACCAGTCCGCCTGAGCGAAGAGTTATCAAAGAATATAAGCATGCCCCTTACACCCGCCACCAATCCCCACCCACTCCCCTCTCACCATGAGCCGTTCCACGTTAGTGTGGTGTTGTGCGTCCACCAGGCCAGCCTGGGCCCTCAGTTATTATGAAGAATAATGGATCCTCTTTACACACAGCCCCCCCATTCCCCTTCTCACCATAAGCCGTTCCACTTCAGCATGGTGCTGTGCCTCCACCAGGCCAGCCTGGGCCCAGGCGCGTTGCAGCTCTGTGAGCAGCACACACCCCGTCTGCTCGCTCGCCCTCAGTGCGTCCTTCAGCCGCAGCACCTCCTGCTGCGCCTCTGCTGTCTGCCTCTCGCTCTCAAACACCTCTCTCCTTGCGTCATTCGCCTGGGAGGGTGGGGATCAAGAGGTAACACTTGAACAAACCTCCGACTGTGCTTTGCTGTCTGCCTCTCGCTCTCAAATACCTCCCGCCTCGCGTGACTCGCCTGAAAGGTGGGTGGTTGGGAGGAGGGGGGAAGGGGATTCAAGACGGTGACTCTTTAACTCATTGCAGCACTTCCTACTGCGCCTTTGCTGTCTGCCTCTCGCTCTCAAACACCTCCCTTTGTGCGTCATTCGCCTGGTGGGGAAAGAGGGAGGGCTGGGGAGAGAGGGGGAATCAAGGTGGCACTTAACACATATTGCGGCACCTCCTGCTGCACTTCCTGCTGCACTTCCTGCTGCACTTCCTGCTGCACTTCCTGCTGCACTTCCTGCTGCACTTCCTGCTGCACTTCCTGCTGCACT
Source organism: Closterium sp. Yama58-4 (assembly GCA_947470075.1). Taxonomy (NCBI): domain Eukaryota; kingdom Viridiplantae; phylum Streptophyta; class Zygnematophyceae; order Desmidiales; family Closteriaceae; genus Closterium; species Closterium sp. Yama58-4. Next base: position 643,111 of record CANIUD010000825.1, on the reverse strand, counting down.
TCCTGCTGCACTTCCTGCTGCACTTCCTGCTGCACTTCCTGCTGCACTTCCTGCTGCACCTCCTGCTGCACCTCCTGCTGCACCTCCTGCTGCACCTCCTGCTGCACCTCCTGCTGCACCTCCTGCTGCACCTCCTGCTGCACTTCCTGCTGCGCCTTTGCCGTCTGCTTCTCGCTTTCAAACACGTCCCTCCATGCGACAATTGCCTAAAAAGACAGGGAGGATATAAGAACGAGACACTTGAGCGCGTTACAGCACTTCCTGCTGTACCTGTGTCACCCGCCTCTCACTCTCAGACACTTCCCTCACATCACTTCTCAAAGGTGACACAGGCTGAACTGAACCGCCCGGCCGCACACACTATGCCCAACCCCCAAGACAGCAAAGGCCAGCGAGAGGGCTGGTTCAGCCACGTCCCGCACACACACACACACACACACACACACACACACACACACACACACACACACCATGTCCCTCTCTCAACCCACACACACCATGTCGCGCCATTTCTTAATGGTATCGCGCGTGCCGAGGCTGAGCTCTGAGTTGCGGGAGCGGGCAGCAAAGGCCAGCGAGAGCGCCGACTCCGCCACGTCCCGCACTGATGGGCTGCACGTCACCACCACCACCGTCTTGGCCTCGCCTCCTGGTGGGGCAAGAGGGAGAGGAGAGAATAAGAACCGCGAGAGAGTGGGAGGGCGATTCGAGGAGGAGGACAGGCATAAGCACTGACTCCGCCACGTCCCGCACTGACGGGCTGCACGTCACCACCACCACCGTCTTGGCCTCGCCTCCTGGTGGGCCAAGAGGGAGAGGAGAGAATAAGAACCGCGAGAGAGTGGGAGGGCGATTCGAGGAGTAGGACAGGCATAAGCACTGACTCCGCCACGTCGCGCACCGATGGGCTGCACGTCACCACCACCACCGTCTTGGCCTCGCCGCCTGGTGGGGCAAGAGAGAGAGACGAGGGAAAGAGGAAGGGGAAAAGCAAAGAGGGGGAGGACAGGCATCGAACCCTGCACTGACGGGAAGCAAGTCACCACCACCACCGTCTTGGCCTCGCCTCCTGGTGGGGTAAGGGAGAGAAGAGGAGAGCGAGGGGGAAGGGAAAGCGAGGACGAGGGATAGGCATAGGCATTGACGCGTCCAGCACCACTGGGCTGAACTGAACGTCACCACCATCACTGTCTCGGCCTCGCCCCACGGTGGGGCAAGGGAGAAAGAAGGGAAGCATGGGTAAGAAGAGGGCAGGCAGAACATGGACTCACTCCGATCCAGCGTCTGCATCGAAGTGAGTCCATTGCCGCACATCACTATCACCATGGTGGGATGATTCTACCTACATTCTTCGAGGATTCTGATATTAAATATTGGCCACGCACCAAGGCAGTCGGAGAGCAGAGTGGTGAGCTTGGAATTGCCATAGGGCACGGTGGGACGCTTGCCCGTGAGAGCAGACAGACAGTCGCCCAAACTGCAGGTGCAAGAGATGGTGGGGAAGGAAGAGGAGGGCCATGAAAACACATGCATGACACTTATGACATGCGAGACACGCAGAGAATGCGTCGCATACTGAAAAGGGACTTCTGAGCATGCAGCAAAGCGGTGAACCCGACCCCTGGGCGGAGGAGATGATTGAACAGCACCTCAACACACTTGGCATCCTGCCACCTGAGTAACCCCATCAGCAGCACCGTACATACGGTGTTGTGCAGAGGACTTCTCCTACCAGCCCCATCAGCAGCACCGTACATACGGTGTTGTGCAGAGGACTTCTCCTACCAGCCCCATCAGCAGCACCGTACATACGGTGTTGTGCAGAGGACTTCTCCTACCAGCCCCATCAGCAGCACCGTACATACGGTGTTGTGCAGAGGACTTCTCCTACCAGCCCCATCAGCAGCACCGTACATACGGTGTTGTGCAGAGGACTTCTCCTACCAGCCCCATCAGCAGCACCGTACATACGGTGTTGTGCAGAGGACTTCTCCTACCAGCCCCATCAGCAGCACCGTACATACGGTGTTGTGCAGAGGACTTCTCCTACCAGCCCCATCAGCAGCACCGTACATACGGTGTTGTGCAGAGGACTTCTCCTACCAGCCCCATCAGCAGCACCGTACATACGGTGTTGTGCAGAGGACTTCTCCTACCAGCCCCATCAGCAGCACCGTACATACGGTGTTGTGCAGAGGACTTCTCCTACCAGCCCCATCAGCAGCACCGTACATACGGTGTTGTGCAGAGGACTTCTCCTACCAGCCCCATCAGCAGCACCGTACATACGGTGTTGTGCAGAGGACTTCTCCTACCAGCCCCATCAGCAGCACCGTACATACGGTGTTGTGCAGAGGACTTCTCCTACCAGCCCCATCAGCAGCACCGTACATACGGTGTTGTGCAGAGGACTTCTCCTACCAGTCCCATCAGCAGCACCGTACATACGGTGTTGTGCAGAGGACTTCTCCTACCAGCCCCATCAGCAGCACCGTACGTACGGTGTTGTGCAGAGGACCCCATAAGAAGGACTTCTCTTCATGCAGCGAGGCGGTGAACTTGTCCCCCGAGGCGGAGGAGGATGTTTGAATGGCACACGACGTACCATAAAGAGCTCCACACCACGCACAACCCCACCAGCAGCACTGTACGTACGCTGAGGTGACTTTTGAGTCGACTCAAAAGTCAGCTCCACAACACACAGCCCCACCAGCAGCACTGTACGTACGCTGAGAAGGATTTCTGCACGTGCAGCGAGGCGGTGAGACGGTCCCCCGAGGCGGAGGAGGAGGCGAGGAGGCGCTCGCTGGAGGCGAGATCCGCCAGCAGCAGCTTGCTGTGCTGCTGCTCTCCCGTCACCGGGTCGTCGTGATGCACTCGCACTATCACCACCCTGAGGTGTTGTCATGGGGGGGAGGGAGTGAAAGGGGGGCAGAGCAAGGGGGGGGAGAGAAAGGCGAAGAGGTTCTGCCATTTGCAGTGACTTGTCTTCTCGCCAGTCACTGAGTACTTGTGGTCACTGCAGTCACACACATGGGGGCCAGGGGTGCGCTGGATTGGATGAGGAGGAGGCGAGGAGGCGCTCGCTGGAGGCGAGATCCGCCAGCAGCAGCTTGCTGCCCTGCTGCTTGCCAGTTACGGGGTCATCGTGATGCACTCGCACTATCACCACCCTGGCGTGCAGTCACAGGCCAGGAAGGAGTGGGGGCGGAAAGGGAGGAGGGAGGGGGTGGGGGGGTGTGATCCGCCAGCAGCAGCTTGCTGCTCTGCTGGTCTCCTGTCACCAGGTCGCCGTGATGCACTCGCTCTATCACCACCCTGAGGTGTAGTCATGGGGCGGAAGGAGTGTTGGCGGGGGAGAGGGGGGAGGACATGCCATTTAAAAGGGGGTACCGCCAGCAGGAGCTTGCTGACCTGCTGCTCTCCGGTCACTGCGTTGTTGTGATGCACTCGCACTATCACCACCCTGGGACTGGGGGTTCCAAAAAGGGCCACCAAGAGGTGATAGAATGCGAATCACGGGTTTGATCTGATACGCTGCCTCTGCTGTTCGGCTGCTCCCGTCAAACGAGCCTACAAGCATGGCAAGAGGAACGTAGAGCTTCCAAGAGCAGGCAAGAGAGGAACCAAACTCACAGGTGCGAGAGCTTGTTGCGCTCCTTGCTGTTCCCAACGAGCCCACCTCCCCCAGATGCACCTCCCCCTGCCGCCCGGTGCTGCAGAGCCGTCTTGACCACCTTGGCATACTCCATCGGGTTGCTCACTGCCTCTTCCCTCACTCCCCGTAGCTCCACCTCGCCCCACCCCCCCACCCCTGCTCCTCCTGCTGCTGCTCCTGCGGTTGCTCCTCCCCCTGCTGCTCCGCTTCCCCCTCCCGCCCCCCCATGCACGATCTCCACCTTCCCCACAGACCCATGGCCGGCCAGCATGGGGTTCACAAGCAGGTCGCTCAGCTGTGTGGGCAAGGGGTGAGTGAGACGGGAGAAACCGGAGGAACCAGAGAAACAGACGAGATGGGACATCCAAGAGCATGACGATATTTGAAAAGATGGGATCCGAGAGCATGATGGGTTAATGGACGGGCAGCATGGGGATCACCAGCAGGTCGCCCCTGTTCTTTTGAGACGTCTTTCAGAAGGAAATCCTTGCCAATCCACACTCTGCTCGTTGAACATCTAAACCGCCCTTCCCCCCTGAGTTACCATGCACGCACCCACTATTCTCCACCCCATTTTCACCTCACCTGCTCGTTAAACATCTCGAGCACTCTGACGTGGAAGGTGTAGCTGGAAGCAGGGGCGAATGTCTTTTGAGTCAACTCAAGAGTCACCTCGTTCCCCCAGAACCCCCCACACAACCACCCTCCATCTCCTCACCCCCGCCACCACACCTGCTCGTTGAACATCTCGAGCATGCTGACGTGGAAGGTGTAGCTGTCAGCGGGGGCGTATGTTGAGTTGGCAAGGTCGTAGATCTCATCAAACGCTCGGTAAAAGATTCCACGATCGTGGGACGGGCCCTCCTGGAATGGCGCAAGAGGGGGGGAGGAAGGCGGGGGGGTGGAGGAAGGAGGAGTCGTGTGGGGATCAGTCCTGAGAGTGTGAGGTCATAGGTAGATCTCATCAAACGCTCGGTAGAAGACGACCCTGTCGTGGGACAGGCCCTCCTGCAAAACCTGGAAGTGGGGAGGTGGGAATTGAGGGGTCCTCTATGTTGAGTTGGCAAGGTCATAGATCTCATCAAACGCTCAGTAGAAGATACCCCTGTTGTGGGACAGGCCCTCTTGGAATGCCAAGGGAAGAGGAAGGGAGAGGGGGGGGGGGATGGATGGAGGGATCAAGGTGTCTGCTGTGTCGTGGTGGCAAGATCATAGATCTCATCAAACGCTCGGTAGAAGATGCCGAGGCCGTGGGAGAGGCCCTCCTGGAATGGCGGGGTAATGGGGGATGGGTGGGTGTGGATGCGGAGAGATGTTGGGGTCCTCTGTGTCATGTCATGCATCTCACCGTCCGCCATTCCAGGTTCGCAAAACCGACTCCCCGGGCCAACCACGCAGGCAGGAGGCATGCAACAGCAAAGGGGCAGCAATGCCTCCTGCCTGTGTGGTTGGCCTGGGGGAATGGAGGTGGCATGCAACAGCAAAGGGGCAGCAATGCCTCCTGCCTGTGTGGTTGGCCTGGGGGAATGGAGGTGGCATGCAACAGCAAAGGGGCAGCAATGCCTCCTGCCTGTGTGGTTGGCCTGGGGGAATGGAGGTGGCATGCAACAGCAAAGGGGCAGCAATGCCTCCTGCCTGTGTGGTTGGCCTGGGGGAATGGAGGTGGCATGCAACAGCAAAGGGGCAGCAATGCCTCCTGCCTGTGTGGTTGGCCTGGAGGAATGGAGGTGGCATGCAACAGCAAAGGGGCAGCAATGCCTCCTGCCTGTGTGGTTGGCCTGGGGGAATGGAGGTGGCATGCAACAGCAAAGGGGCAGCAATGCCTCCTGCCTGTGTGGTTGGCCTGGGGGAATGGAGGTGGCATGCAACAGCAAAGGGGCAGCAATGCCTCCTGCCTGTGTGGTTGGCCTGGGGGAATGGAGGTGGCATGCAACAGCAAAGGGGCAGCAATGCCTCCTGCCTGTGTGGTTGGCCTGGGGGAATGGAGGTGGCATGCAACAGCAAAGGGGCAGCAATGCCTCCTGCCTGTGTGGTTGGCCTGGGGGAATGGAGGTGGCATGCAACAGCAAAGGGGCAGCAATGCCTCCTGCCTGTGTGGTTGGCCTGGGGGAACGGAGGTGGCATGCATAAACTCTTCCACCTCCGTTCCCCCCGTGAATCTACTTTCAGACTGCCTATCTGACGCGCATTCGAATCAAGGAATCCGTTTTTTTTTTTTCCTATCAGCCGCATGTGCGTACCATAGTGTGTGATTTCCCCGAGCCACTCTGCCCATACGCAATGATGGAGGCGTTGAAGCCGTCCATCACAGCCTGCACCATGGGCTGCACCGCGTCCACGAATAGATCGCCTGCACAGCAACAAGGTGGTGGAGGTAGGTATAGCGTGGTTCAGTGTGGTGACAGGCGTTGAAGCCGTCCATCACAGCCTGCCCTGCACCATGGGCTGTACAGCGCCCAGGAATAGATCGCCTGCACAACCCTTCGCTCGCATCGCATTGCACTGCGATTCAGTGCAGTTCAATTCAATTTAAGTGGCTCACCTTGCCCCACATGCGGCCCATAGATGTGATCCAGCTCATAGTCCCTCTTCGCCAGCCCGCTGCTGCCACCCCCACCACCCAAGGACCCAGGAGACCCCGCACTGCCTGTGCTGCCAGCACTGCCAGCCGTGGCAGCAGTGGCTGTGGCGGAGGGGTTGATGCGGATGGTGGTTTCGTCTGGGAAGGAGAGCGCGAGTGAGTCCTCGTGCTCGAATGCTGGGCGCACCCGACACACCACTCGGATGTTGCCTGGTAAAAAGAGGAGATGGGGAGAGAGGGAAGGAAAGGAGAGGGGAGAAGAGGAGAGGAGAGAAGAGCGGAGCAGAGGAGAGGAGATTGTGAGGAGAGAGTGTGAGAAGAGTGTGAAGAGCAGAGTGTGAGAAGGAGAGGGTGAGTGCGTGGAGAGGGATAGGGGATGGCGTCTGGATCGACACAACACAACAAAGTCTGGATAGGGGCGGCACTCCACGCGTCAGGCAGTGCTGCCACATGAGAGGTGGATGGGATGGGAGGTGGATGGGATGGGAGGTGGATGGGATGGGAGGTGGATGGGATGGGGTGGGAGGTTCACCTTTGGACTGGATGAGGCTGTTGAAGAGCCGCCTGCGCTCCTTCTTCAGAGGCGCCACCTTTGACTCCGCCTCCTGCGCCACCTGGTCTGCTCGCACGCACGCACACCACACATGGAGGACAGGCGGCAGGACAGTTGTGAAAACACAGTCAATAGAGTTATAGGGCGCCTTGAAATTACCACCTTTGACTCCGCCTCCTGCGCCACCTGGTCTGCTCGCACGCACGCACACCACACATGGCGGACAGGCGGCAGGACAGTTGTGAAAACACAGTCAATAGAGTTTTAGGGCGCCTTGAAATTACCACCTTTGACTCCGCCTCCTGCGCCACCTGGTCTGCTCGCACGCACGCACACCACACATGGCGGACAGGCGGCAGGACAGTTGTGAAAACACAGTCAATAGAGTTATAGGGCGCCTTGAAATTACCACCTTTGACTCCGCCTCCTGCGCCACCTGGTCTGCTCGCACGCACGCACACCACACATGGCGGACAGGCGGCAGGACAGTTGTGAAAACACAGTCAATAGAGTTATAGGGCGCCTTGAAATTACCACCTTTGACTCCGCCTCCTGCGCCACCTGGTCTGCTCGCACGCACGCACACCACACATGGAGGACAGGCGGCAGGACAGTTGTGAAAACACAGTCAATAGAGTTATAGGGCGCCTTGAAATTACCACCTTTGACTCCGCCTCCTGCACCACCTGGTCTGCATGCACGCACGCACAGTGGACGACGGAGGGCGAAAACATTTGGAGGTACACAATAGTCGAGTCGAAGGTGAAACGGTTGGAAGGTGCCACGTAGAGACTAAGGTGACGTTGGTGAACCAGAAGAAAGAATGCGGAACGTGGGGGGTACACGAGCCAGAAGAGTGTCATAAGAATGAGAAGATGCCATGAGACAAAGAAACGGGTGTAACAAAGGAAGGAGGCGTGCGAAGAAACTTCGGACCAGCTCTTGAAAGTACCCTTGTCTTTGTGCACAAGAACGGAATCCGAGGAGATTCAGAGGGCATCAAGCCTGCCTTGTCAGGTCTAGTCTTGTCTGCTCTGCAGTAGCTGTAGCTTCAGAGAGCGAGCAGGGCGGCCATGTAATGCATCCCTGCGCCATGAGCTGCTTTACTAGCATGAAGCACGGAAGCCAGCAGCGCATGTACAGAGCCCGTGGGCCTTCTTGGAATGCGCAGCAGCTTAGGGGGAGAAGCGCTCCTACTCCGAGGCTAGTTTGCAGAAGCTTCAGCATCACGTATGGAGTCTAAGCATGGAAGTTAAGGCACGTACCGAGACCGTGCGCCTTCTTGGCGAGCAGCTGCAGGTAGGTCTGCGCGCGCATGAGCTTGGCGGAGGCATACTCCTGCATGTCGCACGCGTCCTGCCTCAGCTCCAGCACCTCCTCCCTCGCTTGCTGGAGGGGAGGAGGGAAGGGGGTTTCGGGTTTTGGAGAGGTTGAGGGGAGGGTGGTAGGGTTGGAGGCATATTCCTGCAGGTCGCACGCGTCCTGCCTCAGCACCAACACCTCCTCCCTCGCTTGCTGGGGGAAGTGGGGGGAGGTGGGGGTGGGAGACGGGGGGTTGGGGTTGAGGGTAGGGCGGTAGGGTTGAGGCTCCAACACCTCCCCCCTCGCTTGCTGGGGGAAGTGGGGGGAGGTGGGGGTGGGGGACGGGGGGTTGGGGTTGAGGGGAGGGCAGTAGGGTTGAGGCTCCAACACCTCCTCCCTCGTACGTGCCCTACCGCAGCTCCAGCACCTCCTCAAGCGGGGAAGGGAGTGGGGAGGGAGGGAGATAGTGGTTGGGGTTTGAGGGGTAGGGTTGGAAAGAGGTGACCTGTGAGTTGAAAGTTGTGGGAAGGGCAGAATGGTTGTGCGTTATAAGCCCCCTCCTTCCCTTGCTGGTGCACGGGCTGAGCCTGGGAGGGAGGATGGGGAAGGGCAGAAAGGTAGAATTGGAAAGAAGGAATGAGGAAAGGAAGGCGGAGAGTGAAGGTTCGAACGAAAACGAAGGGCTGCTCCTTCAAGGATGAAGGGCGGAGAATGGGGGTGAGAGAGGGGACGGGGAACGGAGGGCTGGAAATCGAGCTGGTGGGAGTTGTTTTGTCGGAGGCACGCTGCTGTGGGTCGCACGCTGCTGGCGCACCGCAGCGCTCCCCTGCTGGACGACACGGGGGAGTGGCGCGGGGGTGATGGAGAGTGAAGAGAGAGTGGCGAGTGGTGGAGGGGTGATGGGGAAGTGGCGGAGAGTGACGGGGGAGCGACGGGCAGTGGCTCGGGGAGGGACGGGGGAGAGACGGGGGAGTGGCGGAGGAGTGACAGGGGAGAGGCGGGGAGTGGCGAGTGTCGCGGGAAGTGACGGGGGACGCGGAGTGACGGGGGCGTGACGGGGAGTGGTAGAGGACAGAGGGAGAGAAAGGTGGGATGGAGGGGGATGAAAGAAAGTGGTGCAGGAATTTATGCGCACGAACGCTACAGAACTTTCCGATAAGACGACAACGTGGGTCTGCTTGCAGAGCGCGGAGAATGGGCTCGAAGTAACTAAGCGACTTTTGAGTCGATTCAAAGTCAACGTGGGTCTGCTTGCAGAGCGCGGAGAATGGGCTCGAAGTAACTAAGCGACTTTTGAGTCAACGTGGGTCTGCTTGCAGAGCGCGGAGAATGGGCTCGAAGTAACTAAGCGAGGCACAATGAAAAGCTCCCACAAGCTCCCGTAAGATCTCATAAGCTCCCCTAAAAGCCATGAGCTGCGCGGCATGAGTTGCTCACCGGAGGTGCACCTCCCACCTCCTCCCTAAGGCGCGATGAGACTCACCCGTAGTCGATCCTTCAGCCCGACCGCCTTTTCCGTTACCGCGGCCATACGCTTCTTCCCGGCCGTCATGCCGCCTGTCGCTCCTTTTGACGGAGTGCCAGAGCCGGCACCTTTGACAGTCCGGCGAGTGCCGGCCGACATTCGGCCAGTTTGCGGTGGAGGACCGCCCGTGCTTGACGCCGCTGAAGGCGGGTCTGACGACGGCCGACCGATGTCTGACAGCGCGGCACCATGGAACCACTGATCGTCCGCCATGGCTGCCAATTAACCGTTTTACAGATGTCGATAAATCGAGTGATGGACGACAAACAGCCGCAATGCTGGTGCTACGGTTTCGAGCAGCGTGATACCATTTAGTCTGATAAGGCCGAAACGTCGGGCGATACCGTTTCTTTAACCTCCTTTAACCGACGAGAAGGGAAATTCGTTCAAATTGAACAAGCGAGGCAATAGAGGTTGATGCGGATAGACGGCTTAGAACGGAAACGCCACTATTTATATCGAAGTGCTACACGCATAATGAGATTTTTCGTGTGTTCCTAGTGCCTGCAAAAAAACAGGTGTTCAGGGAGCGATTCCAGGCAGCCATTATCATGCTGTTTCCGAGCATGCCTTCAAGTTACACAGCAAAGATATTCTCGAAGCAGGCATGATGCGTCCCAGGCTGATCTGACAGCAGTCTCTGACACACCAGTTGGAGGAATTAAAGGAGAAATCGAGGGAATCGAGGGAGGCAAGACAGCTGACAGGGGGAATGGGGGGGGTACCCAAAGAAGATGACGACCAGGAAAGGCGGGGAATAGCGCAATTGGCTGGAATCGGCTAGAGCCGATAATCGGATGGCAGCAGTTACCGTTTGGTTTACAAGCTACACCTCGTTCGCACATGAACGAGGTTAGGCTCTGCAGTTCTACATGTTTTTACATTCGCGCCAGATCCACACCGATCAGCGACACCAAACAGCACCTCTTCTGAAACGAGACAGCCAACTTCGTGGCAGTAGCTGAAGCATCCAGCTGTTGTGCCACGCTGGAACACTCCTCCAAACGAAACATCTCCAGCCACTTCCATCATCCTCTGCCCAAGGCCGTGGGCAGGCCTAAAATGATTTTTATTTTTTAAGTGGGGGGAGGAAAAAGCAATGGAAGCTTATCTATTGATAAAACTAATCAACATTTGCTCTCTTCTCTGTGCTCCATATTCTTCACACCTGGACCTGAAGTCAGCAATCTCGAGGTCCACAGAATCCTCGGACCTTGCTCGCATCCTCTACACATTCTGTCAGCCTAGATTTTCTCCCCTCACTTCAACTCACTTCCATCATTCCTAGTTTCATTCTTCTGTTTCCTTCACCTTCATTTCGTCCATTGTTCCTGCTAGCACAGCGCAACTCTGTCAGGCAGCCTTAGCGCCGAGCACACACACGTCACAATGGCGGCTACCACCCTTCATACAGCTGCCTCTGTTGCCTCTCCATGCCTATCTTACAAGGTCTGTTCGCCATTCCTACCCCTCCCAATGTCACCTTTTTCTTGTTTCCCGTGTTCCGCACGACCGTGGCAGTTATCGCAAGCGTATTACCAAAGTTCACCAGGGAGTTTCAGCAATTTTAGGAATCTGAGCAAAATTTATCTGTTACGCTGGTTTCTTTTCAGGCGGAGACCACATCACAAGCAGCGCGATCAGCAGTGCCAGGTAGGCACGTTCACGAGTCGAAGGGTGAAACAATACCGTGTGCATGATTTATGATCGCGTTTGTGATGTAATCCGCCTTGTCTCTGCTTCGTTTTCTCGTCTTCATAACAGCTAGCACTTGTTTTCCTCTTTGACGAGCCCATGTTTTGATTCGACTCACAAGATCACAGCTAGAACTTGTTACAATCTATCTTCCCCCGACCCTTTCCCCCTCCCTCACCACCATCCCGTTACCAGCTCTCCCGCTCAGGAACCTTTCCTCCCTCTCCCAGTCCTCCGCTTTCCGCCAAGCCTGCGCCCGAGCCGCGGCCTCCCGAGCCAGCACCCTCGGCGCGAGTCGCAGGGGAGGCATGACGGTGCGCGCCATGGCGTCTGAGGGTGGGTCCGGCGGCGGCGGAGGCGGAGTGGACATCTGGGTTGGGCGGCTGGCGATGATGGGCTTCGTGGGGGCTCTGGTGATGGAGGTGGTCACTGGCAAGGGGCTGCTCGAGGTGAGCGAGTAAAGGGGTTGCTCGAGATGAGTGAGGGGTTTATTGAGGTGCGTTGTGCGAATGGATTCCCGTGTGTCAATGAGGCTTGAAGTGGCGCGGATGGCTATGAAGGGCTTCGTGGGGGCTCTGGTGAGTTGTTGGCCTGCGACTGAGGTGAGTGAGGGAGCGCTTAAGGTACGTCATGTGAATGAGTTATGGGATGGGGCTGCTCGAGGCGAATGGACAAGAAGAATGTGCGTAGTTGGTGAAGTGAGAAGGGGGGGAGATGGTCGTAGTGCATACGTATGGAGGAACGGTTCACTCAGTGACGGATGTCAGTGACACGAGGCGAGCAGAGCATCTGGGCCTTATTTGAAAGCACAAGCCAAGACATGGCATGGGCGTTCCTACGATGACTGGAAAAGCTGCAGAAGCGCATGTAGACAAATTACACGCCAAACTCACTTGCACAATCATTAAATGTTTCTTCTGCACCACAGTTCTCGTATTACCCTTTTCCTCAGCTCCCCTACTCATCTCTTCACATTCTGGTATCCATCCCCTTCCCTCCCTATCCCCCTGTTCCATTCATACCTCACCCATTTCTCACTGCTCTGTTTCATCTCTTCCCACCAGTTGATTGGAGTGCCGACGCCGCTGCCTGCCTTGGCGCTGGTAATTGTGGCTGCCACAGGAGCATTCACTGCCTTCGGTGTCTTCCGCTCCTCCCAAGACTAGAACCCTCGATACAAGCCATTGTTTGGCATTCCTGTCCCTCCAATTGACAACACCCTTTGCATGAGTCATGAATTATATGATGTCATGCTTTTTGTAAATCTGCCACTTGCAACATGTAGAATGCTTTGCTTAGTAAGGCGTTCCTCACAAGAGAACGTAAACACTATAAGAGACTTGGAAACTAAACCCAGAACACACATATCAGACAAGTAAACAGACACCCAAAAACAATTATAATCCATTCGATTCCGTCCACCGTTAGCCGGACGCTTTCTGCCATGGAGAAAAGGTGTGCAGCTCCAGTACAAATAACCTACCGCTTCAAGTAGGGCGTTGGAACTGAGGGAAGGTGTGTTGTGCAGTGTAGCAAAGCGTGAAGTGAAGTGCTGTGCAAGTGTAGTGTAGTGCTACACCACAAAGTTGTCGATCACATGCTGTATGACACTGGCTCCATGCGCTTTGAGTGTTGGGATGTTCACCTGCAAGGCGTTGGTGAAAGGATAAAAGGGTTGACAGTGGAAGCACATGGGCTTGTCGTGACATGCCGTGCTGCACTTGCCCTCATGGGCTTGAGCGTTTTTAAGCATGGGCAAATGGAATGAAACTCGAATCGTAACATAATGCAAACAAAATGCAATCAGAATTCACTCAGCTGGCAAACAAGAACTCATACAAACAACTCCTGAACATTTATCAAACCACACAAAGAGAGGCGGTCCAATGAGACTGGCAAGAGTCTTGCCACGAGTGGCAATACCTGAATAAGGATGTGAGCAAGGAAGGCGAGTGGTGAGGATGCAAAGTTGACATCGATGCGCGCCCATGGGACGCGGTTTAGATTGTCCACCATGGCGTCTGAGGAGGGGGAGAGGAAAAGCGTGAGAGGCACGAGAGGCATGAGAGGGACTCATGAGTTGCATGCACGAAGATCGCAAAAGAAATGCTTTCTGTGTTGCCTAGAAAATCATTGAACCCATGGGACACGGTTGAGATTGGCCACTATGGCGTTTGGAAGGTTGAGATTGCGAGCAGAGAGGCATGAGGGAGTGAAAACAAAGATGGAAGTAGCGAAGCTGAGAGCCGTTGATGAGTATGGGATGGATGTTTGGAGGGAGAAAGCTGATAGCACTTGTGCAAGCCCATGGCATGCGTGCGACTGCGATGATCCATGATGGCATGATGGCATGACGGCATGATGACATGTCAGGGAAGAGAGGTGCACGGATTGCAGGTTGACGCCAGGGATACTTGAATGGCGAAGGGCACTCAAATGCTAGAGGATACTCAGGTAGAGGGTGTCTCAAGAACCAGTGCAGCAAAACAAAACAGTGGTACAGATGGTTGGTTGCTGCGCAAATCATGATAACGAAGACGAAAAAGAGGCCCTTTTTGACGATAAGTAAACAACGGAAGCATCTGTTGTTGGTGGGGAGAGAAAGCCCACCTTCCCACTGCATCTGTATGCTGTGCTTCTCCCGTGCTATCCCTGCAGCACGTGGCAGCATGGCAGGACCAGCACCACCAGCAGCAGGACCACCAATAGATGCTCTCCTCGCCTTATTCCCCTCCCCACGCCATCCCTCATCACTCCCATGCCCTTTGTCGTTCTTTATTGCCCCTTGTCCTGTTCTGCTGTTGCCACTACCTTCCCCACTGCTGCCTCCACTCCCGCTGCCGCCACTGCCACCACCGCCGCTGCCCCTGTCACTCGCACCCCTGGGAACCATACCCTCACTCATGCTACGCACCAGCTGCAAGTGTTCCTCCTCACCCTCCTCAGGTGAACCCTCGGGTGGACCGTCAGGTAATATTTGTGGGTTCTCAAACTCCCCCTCTCCTCCCCCACCCTGCTCGATATGCCCCTTCACTGTCAGCTTCAGTGGTTGCTGCTTGAATGGCAAGAACTGCTGCTGTGGGGAGCCGAACCCAAAGCCCAGCCCGAAGCTGGGAGTTGACGGTGTTCTTCCCCCCACTTTCCATCTTCCTTTCAGCCGCGCGAAGAAATTAGTGTGCTCCCTGGGCTCTGGGCCGTCACCTGCAGCTCCATCTGACGGACCACCTGAAGGACCTGCAGGAGCACCTGAAGAACCACCTGAAGCATCACCCGTGGCATTCCCTGCTATGACATCAGAAGCCTCTGTTGCTAAAGCACCTGTGGTGTCCACTCGCACAGCAGCAGCAGCAGCAGCAGCAGCAGCAGCAGCAGCACTGGCACGCGAAGCATCACAAGCAACCAAGTGCAGCAACGGGGTGTTGGCATGGGATCCTTTCTCCTCCCCTCCTGCACCTGTGCCAGGAACAGGACATTCTGGGGCCCTTGCCTCTGGCTCGCATGGCATGGAATGCACTGCTGGGGTGTCTGATTCGCACTGCATGGGCTGAACTCTCACGATGAAGCGATAGTCTGACAGCTCGTGTAGTTCGTCAGGCTGGTGAGTGTGGTGGACGGCAGAGAGAGGAGGAAGTATGGAAAACTCAAAGAACTGGGGTTCTGAGAATATGCTTTTGCGGCAGGAAGGAGGTGCTAAGGAAAAGGCAAGACGCAAGGGGTTGCAGAGGTCTTAAATGGAGACAAAAGAATAAGAAAAAAGTAATTGAGTGTTTCCCCTCCCATCAAAGCGAAAAATTAGGATAAAGAGGCTGGATGAATGGGAGGTGGAACACCCGGGAAGAGCAGGCAGCTGGATGGAGCTGAAAACAGGAATGAGAGTGATACATGGAAAGCACAAACACAGAAATGTGGAATCACAAAGAAAGGAAAAAAGAACCCACTGATGGTTTATGAGTGAACTCAAGAGACAGGCTGAGGTGGCAAGAGACAGAAGGATAGATGAACCCACCGACGGCATCTCCCACTGGTGCCGCATCGTTTTTGAGATGTCTCAAAAACACTCTATTATCACGTGGTCCACTGATGGATTAAGAGTCAACACAAGAGACAGGCTAGGGTGGCAAGAAAGAGGAGAGATGAACCCACCGACGGCATCTCCCACTGGTGCCGGATCGAGGCTGTTCGCCAGCCAACCATTTCTGCAAAGGAAAATGGGCGCATCAGGAGGGGTGAAGAACGGTTAAGGGAGGAGAGATAATGGTGGAAAGGAAAAGAAAAAAAAAAAGAGGTAGTAAAGATGGGGAATCTGGCAATGACAGGAAATCAACAGTGGAGGAACTGACACAACAAAAGAGATGCAGTGAGTGGACATGCAGTGAATGCTTACGATCCCCTGAGACATTGGCGTATGCAGCTCTGTACTTAAATGCAGCGAGAGCAGACCTGTTGGCGGGTGGAGGGGGTGGGGGTAGGATTCATAAGCACAACGTATGGAGAACTCAGAGAAGGATAATGAACGTCCACACAATTGCTGAAACACATCAAGGGTTCGATTGGAAACCATGGCATGATCAAGTGCAGCCCTGTACTTCTCCCGTCTACGCATCCACCAATGTTGAGATGTCGCGCTAATGCTAAGATGGGGAGGAGGGAGAACACGACAAATTGCAGGGAGGGATGTTGGAGATGTTCCAGTAAGGGATTTTTCCAGTGTGGACGAGGGGTGGACAACACGAGAAGTACTACACAACAACGTTAGTTAAGGAAGGAAAGAGCAAGACAGGGAGCAAACGGACTGACAGGCTGACATACAGGAAGGGGCCTTCCTCATTGTCAGTAGTCATGCGAAGCAGCAGAGGCAGCTGGTGTTTCTCCTTGTGATTCCCAACCCCTTTCTCTGTTGTCTCCTCTGAACGGCCTTCTGCTGCTGTCACCCTTGTGACGTCAATCAGGCTGCTTCCCAGCCGATGCAGCTGCACCATCCCATGCTGCTGCTGCGGCTTCTGCTGCTGCTGCTGCTGCTGCTGCCTGCTGCTGCTTCCCAGCCCCTCCCTTCCCGCAGCTCCTGGCTCCTGAATGGTCCAAATTGGCCTCAGCACCCACAGCAAGTCCTTCAGCAGCTGGGCTGGCGGAAAGGTTAGCAAGGGGACGACCAGCGTCAATGGAAGAGGAGGAGAGAGTCCTGTCGGTGCTGAGAGGGGGGCCAATACCAGACGCGGCATTTAAAGGGTCGATACGACCCGCAAAAGGGATGCCATTCGCAGCGTCAACTTGAGTTGTGCCAGCCACAGCATCACCCAAAGGGTCAACATCGGCCGTGCCTGTTACAAGACCAGCAGCACCGGGGGTGTCAATCCAAGCATTGGCTGCGCCGTTGGTTCCACTCCAAGCTTGAGCGCCAGAGGAATCAGTGTGAGGATCGGCATCGGCAGTGTCAACGTCGATTGGAACGTTGGTTGTTTCAACGTCGGCATCAGTTGTTTCAACTGGGGGGTCGACGTCAGTGAGGAAGAGGTGGCGTGCGGATCGGCCGAGAAAGAGAGGGGCGAGCGGCACAGACGCCCTCTCGAAGAGGCTCACCTTGAGCAGAAAGGGCAGCTAGGGATGTGGGATGGGGGGATGGGTGGATGGGTGGGTGGACAGGAAGCATGGAAAGGAAGAAAGGGGCGAGTGGCATGACTTTTGAGTCGACTCAAAAGTCAACTCGGTTGGAACAGGAAGCATGGATACGAAGAAAGGGGCGAGCAGCACAGACGCCCTCTCGAAGAGGCTCACCTTGAGCAGAAAGGGCAGCTAGGGATGTGGGATGGGGGGATGGGTGGATGGGTGGGTGGACGGGCAGAATGACGGATGGGAGGGGAGGTTAGAACAGGAAGCGGCACGGACGCCCTTTCAAATGGAAAGGAAGAAAGGGGCGAGCGGCATGGACGCCCTTTCAAAAAGACTCATTTTGGGCAGAAAGGGCGGCTGGGAAAAGGAAAAGAAGAAGAAAATGAAGACAGCAAAAAGTGAATCTTTTCAGCAGGTTTATTTTCACAGCTGCCCGAGAACAAACCAGACTATCTAATCGATTCTGCCACACACATTCAACCACCCGTGCTCTCTTTGAACCAAAAGACCTCCACCATTCTCTTCTGGACATGTGGACACGCGACAGGAAGGAGGCCTGGTGAACTCACAGGCCCTCGTCCACGAGAGCCTAGGTGTGGTGAAGGTGATTAATGAAACGACTCAAAACTCACATGCCCTTTCCCACGAGAGCCTAGGTGTGGTGAAGCGAGAGTGACAAAATTCATCGGTTCCAGCCCTGCTATACGCGGCCCTCGGTATCGCCCTCCCCCTTCCTCGTGCTCCTCATCCTCCTCTTCCTCCTCCACTTCTTCTCCTTCTTCCTCCTCTTCCTCATCCCCCCCCTGCACGTTGCAACAACCTCCATCAACGCTTCTGCTTGTTGACTCTGTCGCTTGTTCGTCTTCACTCCCTGCAGCTGCAAAGCCCCTCTCCCGTTCCTCCACCCTGCCTCCTTCTTCAGGGAAGCCATGCTCCTTTCCCTGCCCCTCGCTCTGCCTCTCCCCATGCTGCTGCTGCTCCTCCTGCTGCTCATCCTCCGCATCTAGACACAGCATGGGAGGGAAACCCAAATCCGCCAGCTGTGAATGCTCCTCCTGCTTCCGTAGAACATCCAGAACCGATGCGCTGGGCGACTTCGGCATGAGATGGCGCGGCAGGGATGGTGCGTCGGAGGGTAGTGACGAGGTGGAGGCGCATGTGGGGAAGGTGGTATCTGGTGAGTGCTCCTCTGGTGGAGGGGCACAAGAGGAGCTCGAGAAACAGTCCTTCTCTGATTGTGCCTGTTGGCTTGCTTGCCCGCACAAGCGATCGCCTAAGGGGTTGCTTTCAGAAGATTTGCTGGTTGTGGCATCATCTGAAGGCGATTCACGTGAGGGGGGCTCATGTGAGCGAGGCTCAAGCGAAGAAGGTTCATGCGAGGAAGGTTCATGTGAGGAAGGTTCATGTGAAGAAGGTTCATGTGAGGGAGGCTCATGCGAGGAAGGTTCATGTGAGGAAGGTGGGCAGGCGGGGTGGTACAACTGAGCGATGGCGTAGCGCGAGAGGACGCCACCTAGTGAGTGAGCGATGAAGGAGATCCGCTGCAGCTGAGGGTTCCTGTGAATCACTTGGCGCACCTGTGAGTGAGAGAGGGGAGGAGGGGGGTTGGGGGGGAAAGAGAGAGGTGATGGAGGGGGGGGGGGGGGGGGGGGAAGGGGAGGAGAGATGAGGTGTTTAGAAAATAGAGCTGGGTGGCGAAACCACAACAGCTGGAAGGAATGGACGGCAGAGGGGGTCGAACAATGCTGCACCTACGAGCTACCTTGGTGCCTAACCTCATCTGCCGGGCGGTTGCCGACGACAAAATAGATCAATTAGAGGCAAGAGCTTAAAAGTCCCGCATTGCATCATGCTGCGGCTACGAGCTGGTTTGGAGCCTGACCTCGTCTGCAAGGCGGTTGCCGACGACATCGACACCGTCCACTGTTCGCCTCAGCGACTCGCAGCCTGACATGGCGTTCAATGGCATTTAATGGCACGGCATGGATAGATGGTGTGGTTGAATGGCAAGGTCACATGGAGGGGTCAAATGGCATGGTTGGACATGGATGGTTAGAGGGAATGGCTAAACGCCATGTCATGAAAGGCATGGCACAGCATGAGATGGAATATGGCATGGCACGGCATGACACAGTGACACAGCCACGAATATGCGCTGTTCTTTTACGCAGCGTGAAGGGGGGAAGAACAACAAACAAGGAAGAAAAGAAAAGAAAAGAAAAAAGAAAAGAAGCTTTCTGGTATCATCACAGCCTAACAAGAACCGGAACGTACTGTGCACGAGCAGGTGGGGATCCCCATGGGCCTCTAGTTGTGCCTTGGTGTATGTCCAGTTCATGGGACTGCGAAACGGACAGTCCATGGCACACAGGAATCCAACGTTAGTCAGACTTAATGATTCGGCACAGCAAGGTACCAGGTTACTATTTTAGCTACGAATGATGCCATGAGGAGGACGGAGCGAGTGATACGTACAAATTTAGACCGAAATGTAGTCTGACGTTTGAAATTCCTCGATTTCAAACAGCAAGTGAACCACTTTGCAGCGGATTCGCAACAGTGTGTGCAAAAGCAAGCGAACCATTTCTCGGGAAACGATTTTCTAATAGCCAGCTGTCAAGTCTTCTGTGAGGCGCCTTCCAGCAGTTTGTTCATACCTTCCAGCCACGCCATTAACAAGAACGACCAGGTGGTCCTTCACTGCAGTCTTCCTGTCGTCCATTTCAAAACAGTAGATCTGTTTTAAGACGTCTTTCACGCATTCCGGACCTTTCATACCTTCCAGCCACGCCGTTAACGAGAACGACCAGGTGATCCTTCACCGCAGTCTTCCTGTCGACCGCTTCTTGCTTTCTTTCGCTCTCCTTCCCTCCCTTCTTTCCCTTGGTTCCCTTCGTTCTTTTCGACGCTTTCGCCGCGCGATGGGCCCACGCGAAAGCCGTGTTGCTGCTACTTCCCTTCGCCTCGGATCCACCATTCTGTGGCGGCGACACGATCCTCGCTTCAGCTCGTGTTCCAGGCAGTCCAGCAGTCATGGCTCTGAAAACAAAATGATTTCCTTATCGTAAAGACTCTCGTCGCTGTCTGTTCACTACTAGCAAAGAAATCAAGCTAGCGCGTGCACGAGATGCATCTATGGTGCCCGTGTGTGCTTGTCACTCAAGGGAGAACACACTGAGTAACATTTGGGACCTGCAGGATTCCTCTCCTCCCCAGCTCCCACCCACTCTTGGGAATCTCCTTCGGTTCAGGAGGAATCGGGAATGCTATGCGGCGGCAAGCGGTGACGGGCGGTGTCCTGTCCTGTCCAGGAACGAACTTGGGAGTTTCGTCATGTTGATGACGCCGCAGCAACAGTGGCGGTTCCTCGATACCAGAGGCGCTCCGCTTTGCAAAGCGAGCGACAAAATTGGAATGCAAAGACGATATACAGATGCCCTTTCAAACAAGGGTGACAGAAACTCAACCTTAAAATAATCCTCTGCGTCTAGTGCATGCTGATACTCGCACCTAGACAGTCACTTACTCTTTTTTTTCGTTGGCATATACGCTACTGTAGTTTGATTTGAAACAGGGGCTTACAATCCACCACCAATTTCTGTAATTCCCGTAAACCTGTCATACGATAGGTTTACTTTACTGCCTTACAAAGGACAACAAATTCTTTCACAGGCAGCATATCTCCCTTACAATGGCTTCATTTCGCCAACTTGATATAACCTTAGTGTATCCTACATACATTTCATATGACTGCATACCGTATCTGTGTGCCTGTAGTCAACATTTGTTTTTGGAGGGTGCTTTGTGTTGTGATACATCCGAGCTCCCGTGGGTCTGAGGTACGCCATTTGTACAATGCACGAACAACGTATTCAGGAGGCGCATATGGTACTTCTGTGTGAGAAGGATTAGGTTGTTGTCAGATACCTAATGGCAGGCTCTTTATGGGACTGCCCTTGAACTAAACTGCATTGTATTCATTGCGGGTGTCACAAAAGCAGTGGTCACTGGACTTTGACTATGACCAAGAAGGGCACCACTGCCTGTGACACAGTCAGATGTATTACGGTATGAAAAAATGCTGCTTCCATTCACTGACTGCTTCTGGATATGTGCACTGGCACAGGGCTATGTTTGTTCTGCCAAATATGATTGATAAGTGTCATTAAAGATCCACACAGATCAAACCGATGGTGAATTTGACAAGTAGCATGACAGCAGAAGAACTAACAGAGACGACCACCCCCTTTTTGTTTGACTTTGAGCAATACCAGGAAGCTTGCATGCTGTCCACTCTAAGAGGTTGATCCCACGGTGGTTGTGATATCTATCTTGCTGTGATCTCCGGCGTGCTATGATTGCTCGTCTGCTCCGATTTATCGATCGCTGTGACATCTGCGTGCTGTGATCGCTCACCTGTTGTACTTCCTCGCTTGTTGTGATCTCGTGCTTGCTACGACCCCTCTCTTGCTGCGACCTCTCTCTTGCTGGGACCTCTCTCTTGCTGCGACCTCTCTCTTGCTGTGATCATTCACTTTCTGCAATCTCTCACTTGCTTTGATTTCAACATACCGTGATTACTCGTTCGTCCTTGTCCCTCGCTTATTGTTGCGTATCTCTCGCTTGCTGTGATCTCGCTTGACCTTATCCCTCGTTTACTGTTACGTATCTCTCGCTTGCTTTGAATTTTCGCTTGTCCTCTCGAGTCCTTGGTGTCTCAGCCTGAGTATCTTGGCCATTAGAAGAGGATAGTGATTATACGATGGCTTACCTCTGCTCGCCGTTGGTCGTTCCTCACCATTCGTTCAGAACGCAATGCTGCTGGTATTGGTTGCGTTCGGTTAGCCATCAAAATAGTCTCTATGGGTCGACGGCGACGTGTGCAAGGGCCCTTGCCGACTCGGATTATTACCCACGTGGAAAGATTGAACGCAGGAATCGCGGTGGTGAAAAGGGCTACTTCCATGCGACTTCCGGGCTTCCTTCGACGAGTCACACGCGATCGCGGCCGTCTTTGTAACATGTTGTTTCTGACGCGAGATGATGCAAACACGTTTGTCGGCGCGCCACATGCTGGTAGCTTCCGCATTCTAGAATCGTGGTGAAATGATCATGCAGCATGATAGCACGATCGAGGCATCCGGACAAGTGGTAGAGTCTGTCAACGCTGCAGCGGCGGCCTGGCGGCTTCACATGATTTTGCCGCTTCAGCTGCAAATATGGTGCCTAGAGAACAGTAAAAGCAAGTCGCCATTTTACCGCAGCGACGCATGCTTGCGGGACTTTTTTTCGAATCCCCATTGCCGATAATATCCTGCTGTCTGGGGATTCAATACCCTTTCATAGCAGATTTACTAAAACATGAGCAACATTCTCTACAAAAAAGGTATAATGTTGGAAGTGAAACTGACGGCCGTTCGCCAACCGAGAGGCCCGTTCAAGCGTTGCGTGCTACGAGCACTACGAGAAACCTACGCACCCGTCTACGCGTGTCCGTTAGACTCTGGTTGTAAGCAGAAGACGACCAGCAGCTGTTAGTAATTACAAGCAGAGCAAGCTTTGAATGTACTAAAGCATGCCTGGATAAGCGCCTGCCAGATCTGAAAGAACAAATTACAAAGCAAAGCGTCGGCTTGTGAGCTGCGAGAGACGGAAACTGCGGGCTGTGAGCAAGCAGATGCCTCGCATTGGTTGACCTTCAACCCCCAATGTCCTGAATTCCTCTACTGGCCAATTTTCCTGACGGAACTGGGCTGTTTTGGCAAGCCAGAGGGAGTGAATTCCTCGTCGGGCTTATCCCAAGCCAACCTTGACCCAGGTTCGTGATCAGGTCAACCACTTTGCACCAGCTTTGGGACTTCGGCGAGGTACTCGACAGTTTCCCGCCAATATCCACTAACCACATAAAGGACCGACGTGGATAGCCTCCTCGTCAGCATCGCCACCTGGCACCATTGTATTCACAAGCGGTTCGCGTGTCCCCAAGGTACAGGCGAGATGCATCACATGTGATAGAAGCTCGACACACTGGAGGGCTAGGTTTCTAGCCAACAGGAGGGGGCAACAGAAGGCGCGACTCGCTAGTTCCCAAAATTGGAATTCGTTCCCCTCAAGACTCGTGCTCGAAACTCCCTGACCACTCAAAGAGTGCGCATCCTCTCACAAACAAATCCGCCCTTGCATCCCGCAACCAAGTATAAATTGAAGCTCAAACATTCCTCAACATCAACCGTAGCAATTCGATTTCTCGAGCACCCGAAGACAGTATCCGCAGCCGCTATTGAAAACCATTAGACCTCTAGTCTATTATCCTTTAAAAAATGGCTGCTGTCGCCTCTTCCTCCCTCGCCGCTAAGGCCCCTGCCGCTGCGTTGGCACAGTCAGGGCTGACTGCCGCATCCAGCTCCGCCCTCCCCAGCTTCTCCGGCCTCCGCGCTTCCGCCCCCGTCAAGGCCGCCAAGAAGACCAGCTGCGCGCGCGGCTGCAAGTGCGCGCGCCATGCCGTCGTCGTGCGGGCCGCTGCAGAGTCCAACGAGGCGTCCGAGCAGGCTCTCTTCGCCAGCGTCAGCCAGTCCGTCGCCGCTCCCGCTGCTCCCGCCGCCAACTCCGGCGTGCTCGTCCCGTCGATTCTCGGCGCCGGAATTGTCGGCGGCGCCGCTCTCGCGCTCCTATCGAAGGGGTCCGCTCCCGCCGCTCCCGCTGCTCCCGCCCCGGTGACATTCGACGGCGGCTACGTTCCCCGCGCGAAGCGCGCCGCGGCTCCCGCACTGGCAACAATGGCGGCGACGTTCCCGAACGCGATGCAGGAGGAGACGTTCATGCACGCGGTGGCGGAGGAGCTGCGCAACCTGGGCTTTAAGCGCGACAACTGCATCGCGCTGGTGAACACGTGCCGCGACGAGGTGTGCCGGCCGATCGTGAACCTGATCGACCGCGAGTTCGGCATGAGCTTCAACATCGCCGGGCTGGGCGGGCTCGTGAACTGCGGCAAGACGGGATTCAAGGCTGCCATGAGCCACTCGCCTGAGTTCCCCTGCGACAAGAGCGGCAAGCCCAAGGAACGATGTAAGTACCTGTAACGGTTTCCATCGACCAAACATGTTGAAGAACATGACTCACAGAATAATAATAATAAAAAAAAAATGCAGAAAATCGGGTTTTGGCGAAAACTGTTACCGTCGTGTGCTTCTGACTCACTCTCCCGCCTCTTGTTCCCTTTCTTCCCCACTCAGACATCTTCTTCGGATTCCCCCACGTGTCCATCGGCGAGACCGGCGAGGTCGGTTCTCTGCTCCGTCGCGGCCGCGGCAAGCCGTCCAACGCGTGCGGTGCGCTCATCGCCATCCGCGGCGACATTTGCGCTGGTGGTCCCATCGTTGAGGACCCCGACAACGCGGAATACGTGCTCCTTAAAAAGAAGGTCGCGGCCCGTGTTACCACCGACGAGCCTAACTTGGTGCAGGTCACCCGCGCCGCGCTCCAGGCTATCACGGACGACCTCGAGTACCTTATCTCGCAGACCGTGGATCCCGCTACCGCGGATTACGCCGTGATTACCGGCGTTCAGATTCACTCCGGGAACAACCTCCCTGGCGAGCCGTTCCAGACGGAGCGCCTTTGCGACTACATTGCGCCCAACGCCATGTACGCCGTGATTAACGGCGAGAAGCACATTCTCCACTGCGAGATCAACCAGATCAGCGCCATCAAATCGGTCCCTGCCTACAAGTTCGCTTAAGCTGACCTCAAAATGAGGCAAGAAATCCAGATTGGATGGATTGCTTGTTGCTAGGCTGAATTCCCTCTTTTTCCGCTCAGAAAGAGTGGTTGTGTAAATTATCTCGCTAATAATAGTAGTTATCCTTATCAATCCTTATCCCACTCACCCACACTCCTCTTTCAGCCCTTCCGTGTTTCCTTCTGCTCTGGTGTGGCACCCTTCTGTTCCTTGCCCATAACGCTAAGAAAGGGTGGTGTGTCGTTCTTTGACCACATCATCCATTCCCTCTATCCACAGCCGTTTGATGTATCGCATTGGAACTCTCTCTGGAAGTTGTTATTACCAACTGTCATTAAAACTAATCCATAACGGACTGTTGAACGCTCTTCCTAACAGAAGCATTCGTTAAGTTTGGCAGGAACCTTGGTGACTCTATGTTTACATTGCAAGGAAGAAATTACGGGTCAAGGTATTATAATACTGAAAATGCGCCCGGTTAATTGAAAAAATTAACAGCTACGGTCTCGTGCTGGTTCGGAGCATAACAGCGGAAAACCATTCAGCAATCTGCATGCATTATAGTATGACGGAACCGTCGACTGGCCAGGCACGTCTTCTTAAAAAGCTAACGCTGTTTACAGTGTCTTTGGAGAAGATAGTCCTAGACAAGGATGAACCAAAACTCTTCATGCAGAGATGCATGCCAAGATTCTTGCCATGGCATGATGCTGCAGTACGAGCAGACGAAACTTCGGTAAATGGTGTGGAATGCTGTTTATTTATTAGCACCTGTGAAAGGTAGGGGGGACATGGAAAGGAAAGCAATTCGCGATATCCCTACAGAAATTGTAGATAAGGGCGTGGAACATTTCTTTCCAGTTAAGTTCCGTACGAGACCCCGAGTTCCACACCGTCGCTCGGTTTGGGCCCAACCGGACGGCAGTTCGTACCCAATCTCGTACGTTTGGCAAGTTGGAACATTTGACCCGGTGTTTTGAAGTCGGGTTTTCGAACGGCACTGTGCATATGGGAACCGTCGCACAAATGCCAATCACACAATCGCAAACAAACAACTGTCACTTGCAACACTTGCATGCGACTAGGAGACGAGCAGGCGATGTCACATGCTGTCAGTGGCGCAATCACTGTACCTCTGTGTTACGAACGGGGGAGTTCCGAACGTTCGCACAGTCAGTACGGGAAACTCAGTCCCAAATGTTTCACGTTGGTTCCGCACGTTGACGATGTCGCAAGAGCCCTAACGAGTTCGATCGCGAATAAAATCGAAACTCGTAACCATACCGAGATCCGAACGGTGCCGTGGACGCCCAATGCAAATTCGAAATGTTCAACGCCCTAAACGCCTTGAAATTTGGAAATTCCTCTGGGAGGCGCTTTCCCTTGTGAACTGGGCTGGTTTGGCTGGACAAGCACCAGAATTCCTCTACGAGTTTATCGTAACTGAATTTGACATTGGTTCGTAACGAAGGTGAGCAGGTTAGCCCCAGCTTTGGCAACTCGGACCTCTTTCGCGCCGATGTCACCACACCACAGATAATACTGACATGGACCTCACATCGTCAGCACTTGCCAGATGGCACTTCTGAGGCCACCAGCAGATTCACACGCCCTTCGCCCCGGCAAGTTGACTCTTCAACTATCATGCGATCACAGCTCGAACCCCCTGAAAGCTGGATTCCTGGCTGATGGGGGACGAACAAGAAGCGCGGCTCGGTGAAATCCTGAACTGAACCCGAGGTGCGACTCCTCAATTCTGCCATGGTCAACTCACCCCTCTGTTCCTCAGCCTCACCACTCCCACCAATTATAAAATGCAACACTCTGACTTTCATCATCATCTACGCCGTTGCGCTTTTCACCCTATACTACGTATCTCACTTCAGTAGCCTTTAGCTGGTCACCACGTTGATCCACATACCACACTAGCAAAATGGCTGCTGTCACCACTTCCTCCCTGGCCGCTAAAGCCCCTGTCGCCGCACTGGCGCAGACGGGGTTGAATGCCGCCTCCAGCTCCGCCCTACCCAGCTTCTCCGGGCTCCGCGCCTCTGCTCACGTCAAGGCCGCCAAGAAGACCAGCTGCGCGCGCGGCTGCAAGTGCGCGCGCCATGCCGTCATCGTGCGGGCCGCTGCACAGTCCAACGAGGCGTCCGAGCAAGCTCTCTTCGCCAGCGTCAGCCAGTCCGTCGCCGCTCCCGCCGCTCCCGCCGCCAACTCGGGCGTGCTCGTCCCGTCGATTCTCGGTGCCGGTATTGTCGGGGGCGCTGCCCTCGCGCTCCTTACCAAGGGCTCTGCTCCCGCCGCTCCCGCTGCTCCCGCCCCGGTGACATTCGACGGCGGCTACGTTCCCCGCGCGAAGCGCGCCGCGGCTCCCGCACTGGCAACAATGGCGGCGACGTTCCCAAACGCGATGCAGGAGGAGACGTTCATGCACGCGGTGGCGGAGGAGCTGCGCAACCTGGGCTTTAAGCGCGACAACTGCATCGCGCTGGTGAACACGTGCCGCGACGAGGTGTGCCGGCCGATCGTGAACCTGATCGACCGCGAGTTCGGCATGAGCTTCAACATCGCCGGGTTGGGCGGGCTCGTGAACTGCGGCAAGACGGGGTTCAAGGCTGCCATGAGCCACTCGCCTGAGTTCCCCTGCGACAAGAGCGGCAAGCCCAAGGAACGATGTAAGTACCTGTAACTGTTTCCATCGACCAAACGTGTTGAAGAACATGACTCACAGAATAATAATTAAAAAAAAGCCTACAGAAACTCTGGTTTTGGCGAAAACTGTTGCCGTCTTGTGCTTCTGACTCACTCTCCCGCCTCTTGTTCTCTTTCTTCCTCGGCCAGACATCTTCTTTGGCTTCCCCCACGTGTCCATCGGCGAGACCGGCGAGGTCGGCTCGCTGCTCCGTCGCGGCCGCGGCAAGCCTTCCAACGCGTGCGGTGCGCTCATCGCCATCCGCGGCGACATTTGCGCTGGTGGTCCCATCGTCGAGGACCCCGACAATGCGGAATACGTGCTCCTTAAAAGGAAGGTCGCGGCCCGTGTTACCACCGACGAGCCTAACTTGGTGCAGGTCACCCGCGCCGCGCTCCAGGCTATCACGGACGACCTCGAGTACCTTATCTCGCAGACCGTGGATCCCGCTACCGCGGATTACGCCGTGATTACCGGCGTGCAAATTCACTCCGGGAACAACCTCCCCGGCGAGCCGTTCCAGACGGAGCGCCTTTGCGACTACATTGCGCCCAACGCCATGTACGCCGTGATTAACGGCGAGAAGCACATTCTCCACTGCGAGATCAACCAGATCAGCGCCATCAAATCGGTCCCTGCCTACAAGTTCGCTTAAGCTGACCTCAGCATAAGGGAAGAAATCCAGATTGGATGGATTGTTTGTTGATAGGCTCGATTCCCTCTCTTTTTCCACTCATAATGAGTGGTTGTGTAAAGTATATCGTTAATAAATGTGATTCTTTAGCTTTCTTTATCCCACTCAATCGTTCCACATCCCGCGTTCAGCCTCACGGAGTTTCCATGTGCTCTTGTGTGGCACCAATCTGTCCCTGCCCGTCACGCTTACTATGATGCTCTTTGGCCAAACCATTCATTCCCAGCCTCTGTCTGCATCACCTTCTGGGCATCTCCTTGGCTCTCTTTGAAAAATCGCTTTCATTCATCTGTCAACGAAACTGCTCCACAACGGACTCCAACCCCATCCACGCATCCTTGTCGCCTCAGTGATTGTCTGCATGCCTGTTGATAACACTCCAGAATAAAACTAGCTTTCGTTAGTGTGTCAGGCGTCGTCTGTGACACTCTGTTGTCTAGAGTTGAAGTGACTAGATGTGCGTCATTGTCCTCCTTTCATGTAAGCGATCCGTCCATACATCAACATTCTAGATAGTGCGGCTTCCTGACAGAGCCTAGAAGAGTACGGTAATAGTACTTACAGAAGGCTTTACGGTAATAGTACGGTAATAGTACTTACGATAGGCTTTACAGAAGGCCGCATGTCTGCCTAGAGCCTAGCCACCCTCAATGCGCACATCTGTGTGCAAGGTGGAAGCGAGAAATGGGAAGAGCAGGAGACGTGGGGCTCGGGGTGCAGCACGTGTTTCAACAATTTCTTCGGAAATACGGTACAAGCAAGAAAGCCCCTAGGCGAAAGTGGCTTGAAAATGGGCGAGAGAGGGAACGATAAACCTGACCATTTAGAGATTCCCATGTGTCAATTTCAGAAATATTGCCACAGGGCAGTACCCACTTGAGAAACCCCAAACAGCAAGCATCCATCCATAATCTATGATCCAATGTAGATAATCAAGTGGAAAAAACTATTCTATTCTGCTGTACTACGGTATATGGCTATCTAATAAAGTCCACCCCATTGCTTTTACTGTTTCAAGCGCTAAGAATTTGTCAGTGAATGAACCCTAAAGAGAGGAAAACATGTGAAGAAATCTTGCATTGCAGTGCAAGAGACTCAGATTTAGAACCTCTCGCCAAACCGGACAAACCACGAGCCAGTGCCCATGTTGCAATCCCGAGCGTACTCCGCACGCACGGTGCCGAGCCTGACGCCAGCACCCACCGAGGCTCCGAAGCCGGCTCGGCGGAAGAACTCGGTAGGGTTACCAGAAACCAACCCGGAGCTGCCAAGGTCTGAAGCCATCTCCGCAAAGGCGTAAACATGGGTGGTCTTCACTGGAACCCTGATCTCACCCGCAAGCTGAAGGGGATAATGGGGGCATGCGAACAGAGAAGGCAGGGATAAGGGAAAGGTTAATGAGGAGTTGAGAGGGGACGGTGGAATGAAGGCCAAGCAGGAGGATGAGAATGGGTGGCCTCCCAGGTCCCAAATTTCACAGACAACACACGCACGCACGCATGCACGCACGCACGCACGCACGCACGCACGCACGCACGCACGCACGCACGCACGCACGCACGCACGCACGCACGCACGCACGCACGCACGCACGCCCGCCCGCACGCACGCACGCCCGCCCGCCCGCCCGCCCGCCCGCCCGCCCGCCCGCCCGCCCGCCCGCCCGCCCGCCCGCCCGCCCGCCCGCACGCACGCACCCACGCACGCACGCACGCACGCACGCACGCACGCACGCACGCACGCACGCACGCACGCACGCACGCACGCACGCACGCACGCACACACACACACACACACAAGCAGGCGCCCCAAAGCACCCCAAGCACCTTGCGCACCCAGGCAGCCCCTGAGGAACATCTACACCACCATACGCCAACCCAGCCACGCACCTCGAGGAAGCGCCTGGCAGCGCCAATCTCGCCCATGTTGTACCCGCGGACCGAGTAGGGCCCGCCCAGCGCATACGCCTCGTAGGATGGCAGGTCGCCCAGGCACCCAGACAACCACACACAACCACACATCCCAGGTACCCCAACCACGCACCTCAAGGAAGCGCCTGGCAGCTCCAATCTCGCCCATGTTGCACCTGCGGACGGAATAGAGCCCGCCCAGTGCATACGCGCATGCAACCCCTGTACCCCCCCACCGCACAGATACCCAACAGCCAACGACACCCACACGCAGTCGCCCACCTCGAGGAAGCGCCTGGCAGCGCCAATCTCGCCCATGTTGTACCCGCGGACCGAGTAGGGCCCACCCAGCGCATACGCCTCATAGGATGGCAGGTCGCCCAGACAACCCCCGTAGCGCGCGTGCAGCACCCCCACCATGGGCGGGCGGTCTGCATGGTCCACGTCCTCCTCACTGAGCTGCATGAACCGCGTGTGCGTCAGCTGGTGGCGGTTGAAGAATGGGAACGCGGATCCGATGCCCAGGCCTTGGTCCACCTGTGGAGTCGGCAGGAGTCGGAAGGGGGAGAAGGAGGGGGGGGAGAGAACGGGAGTTGAAACACATCAAATGGACACCGGCAGCGGCACATAAGGTGGGGTCAAGGCAGTCAAGGCGGTCAATGGCGATCCACGTCCTCCTCACTGAGCTGCATGAAGCGCGTGTTCGTGAGCTGATTCCGGTTGAAGAAGGGAAACGCGGAGCCAATGCCCAGGCCCTGGTCCACCTGTGGGGGTTGGGTGGAGGAAGAGGCGGGGGAATGGGAGTTGAAACACATCAAACCGACACCAGCAGCGGCGATTAAGGATGGGTGAAGGGCGGCCAAGGGCAGTTCACGCAGTCCCAACCTTCTAGCTGAGCTGCATGAACCGCGTGTGCGTGAGCTGATGCCGGTTGAAGAATGGGAAGGCTGACTCGATGCCCAGGCCTTGGTCGACCTGTGAAGGGAGCGGGAGCAAGGGGAAGCGGGGATGGGAGCTGAAACAAATCGAACCCCCACCAGCGGCGGCAGTCAATGCAGGGTGTTGAGGCAGTTAATGCGGGGTCAAGGCGGTCAAGGCGATGGTGTTATTGCGTGTCACAATAGCCTGCGGAAACGCCCTGAGCAGCTGGGTGTAGTGGGCGGGCCCTTGAAAAGAGCACAGAAAAATAAACAACTCTCACTTTGTCAATTGAGCCTTCTCACATGGAGGATAGTACGGTCACCCACCAGGCGTGCCGTTGACAAAGGTGGTGTTATCACGCATCACATTCGCCTGCAGAAAGGCCACGCGGTCCCGCCCACTACTCCCAAGCCCGCCCCGTGCCGCTGAGCGTGGTGGGCGGGACCTCGGAGGCAGCACCTCACGACCTGTGGCTGTTTCCAGAGGCAGCACACCCACGACCTCTGAGGGGCAGAGGCCCTGTGACCTCACAACCTCACGACCGTTTCCAAGCCTTCTCACCTGGAAGATGGTACGGTCGCCGACAGACGTGCTGTTGACAAAGTTGGTGTTTAGGGTTTAGGGTTGCAGCTCATCGCCATCCGGGGCCGCTCATCCGGGACACCCGTGCCGCTGAGCATGGTGGGCGGGAGGGCCCTCAGCAGACTGCACCTTGCCAAGGCAGTCTGTTTCAGCTTACCCCCTCCCCTTCAGTCGACTTACCTGGAAGATGGTACGGTCGCCAACAGGCGTGCCGTTCACGAAGTTGGTGTTGTCACGGGTAACGTTCGCCTGCAGGAATGCCACGCGGTCAACACCGGTGCCGCTGAGCGTGGTGGGCGGGCCGTCAGGGGTGGGCAGGCCGGAGGGCAGCATCTTGAAGCCGTGGGTGCAGATACTTGTGTTCTCATCGCGCGTCGTCACCTCCTCTATCACCGCCCCGTAGGTAATGCGGCTCTGACGGGTGAAGTTCTGCGAGTGAGGAATGGGGATGGGCAACAGGGAAAGGGGCAGCAAGGAAGGGGAAGGGACAGGATGGAGAAGAACTTTATCCGACGTGGGCAGGCCCGAGGGCAGCATCTTGAAGCCGGCACCCAGATGGCTGGCACCTCATCCAGCGACGGCCCGCCCGTGAAGACCGCCGACACCTTGCGGTGGTTGAAACACGTCACCACTGCTTCCTCGCCCCATCTTCACCTCTTTGCACCGTTTTTTACCATTCTGTAGTCCCTTCCTCGCCGCTTGCCATCCTGTCTCACCCCTTTCCACCTTCTGTTACCCACCCTGTCCTGTCCCCCCATAGCAACCCACCTCGCTGACGGTAGCCTTGATGCCGGCTCGGTCCACCCAGATAGCTGGCACCTCATCCAGCGACGGCCCACCCGTGAACACAGCCGACACCTTGCGGTGGTTGAAGCACGTCACACGGCCCACTCGGTTGCGACTCGTGTCGTCAACACCGTCGATGTACGGATGCACGTACTCGAGCTTGAACACCAGATCGTCCTATGGAAAGATGGAGAAGGGATGGGAGTAAGAGGAGCAGCAGAGTCATGTCTCTAACACTACTCGTTGGGGACTCGTGTCGTCCACACCGTCGATGTACGGATGCACGTACTCGAGCTTGAACACCAGATCGTCCTATGGAAAGATGGAGAAGGGATGGGAGTAAGAGGAGCAGCAGAGTCATGTCTCTAACACTACTCGTTGGGGACTCGTGTCATCCACACCGTCGATGTACGGATGCACGTACTCCAGCTTCAACACCAGATCGTCCTGTGATGGGGAAGTTAGGAGGGGAAGGAGGGGGCGTAGGTAGGGCGAGAGTGGGTACGGCTGTCAAAACAGTGACTCGTGTCGTCCAACCCATTGATGCACGTACTCCAGCTTGAACACCAGATCGTCCTGTGGAGAAGGTTAATGGTGGGAGCGGGTGAGGAGGGAGGAGGGGAGAGGGGATTATGGTCGTCGTCCTACTGTGAGGGTGACACGTGGCGTCCACCCCATTGATGAGCAGATGCACGCACTCCATTGGCGACACTGTCAGAATGGAGTGGCATTATGAAAAGAGGCATTATGAAAAGAGACATTATGAAAAGAGCAATGTCTAGCTACTGGCATTCACAACAGACTTATGCATGCTACAGTACATACATGTCTGTATATATGTATATATATATATATATATTTGCATTATTAACATTTACACATATACTTATTGATATGCCTTCATGCAGGTACCTGTGGCGACAGCAGGTTGCCTGCGCTGACGGAGCCGGTGACGGAGCGATTGAGCCCGTTGATGTTTCGATGCTCGAATGACACGCTGCCACCTGGCAGAATGGACAGCTGGCGTTCGGGTGACAGCGGGTGGGGACGGATGGGAGAGACAGCATTGTGTGTGAGGCAGCAGGAGGAGAACGGGAAGGGAGAATAGCGAGATGGGGAAGTGAAGATCCTTCATCTCAACCATCACTGTACCACCCTGCCAACACAACACAGCCCCCCATGGCCGCCTGCGCCCCACATGTAGAGCACACCGCTGTGCTCCACTTGCAGTGGGTTTGCCGGTGTCCCCAGGCTGGATGCTCCACTCGGTCTGCACCTCAGCCGAAGTGGGTTCCTGCCCGCGCAGCTTCACCTCCATCACAATGAAGTGACTCGCATACGCAGCACAGCACCCCACAGCACATCTAGAACACACCCCTGCGCCCCACTCACCGTAGGCTTGCCAGTATCTCCCGGCTGAATGCTCCACTCCGTCTGCTCCTCGGCGAAAGTGGGCTCCTGCTCGCGGACCTTCACCTCCATCACAATACCGCCCTCCAGCTGGTCGTCGGGGCGCGGGTATACCTCCCAACAACTGCACCGCACTGCAAACCCCACACCCTACCTCACACCCTACCCAACACCGTAAGGTCCGTACCCCACATCCTGCCAGCTTACCGTGGGCTTGCCAGTATCCCCAGGCTGGATGCTCCACTCGGTCTGCACTTCGGCAGACGTAAGCTCCTGCTCGCGGACCTTAACCTCCATCACAATGCCGCCCTCCAGCTGGTCGTCAGGGCACGGGTTTACCTCCCGACAACTGCACCGCACTGCAAACCCCACACTTCACCATGAACCGTACCCAACACCCTGCCCACCCTGCCCCCAACCCACCCTGCCAGCTTACTGTGGGCTTGCCAGTATCACCGGGCTGGATGCTCCACTCGGTCTGCACTTCGGCAGAAGTGGGTTCCTGCTCGCGGACCTTCACCTCCATCACAATGCCGCCCTCCAGCTGGTCGTCAGGGCGCGGGTTGACCTCCATGTTGGCAAACAGCTGCAGCGACGAGATGCTCTGCAGGGCCTTGCGTCCCGCCTCTATGTTGAACACGTTGCCCGGCTTGATCTGAATAGCAAGGGAGGGAGTGACAGTGGGGAAGGAGGGAGGGGAAAGAGAAGGAGTGGTTGCTGGCCCTAGTTTTGAGTCGACTCAAAACTAAGGAGGGAGGGGAAAGAGAAGGAGTGGTTGCTGGCCCTCCAGATGTGTCGGGCCTCGATGTTGAACGCACTGCCTGGCTAGATCTGAGTACGGAGGGGCGGGAGAAGGAAGAGGGGGAGGGAGGGAGTGGGGGTGGAAGGTGGCCCTCCAGCTGGTCGTCGGGGCGCGGGTTGACCTCCATGTTGGCATACAGCTGCAGCGACGTGATTCTCTGCAGCGCCTTGCGCCCCACCTCGCTGCTGAACACGTTGCCTGGCTTGATCTGACGTGGGCCCGTGGCCACGGTGGGCGAGGGAGGGGAGGGGGGGGAAAGAGGGGAAGGGGGAAAAGGGGGGAAGGGGAGAGGTGGTTCGTGACCCTGCAGACCTGCAGCTGGGCTTGGCTTCTCTGTGCAGCAAATTCCCCTCTCATCTTTTGAGTCGACTCAAAAGCAAATTCCCCTCTCACCTCCCTCCTCTCACCCTATCAGTTTCTTCCCCCGCCCGCAATCCCCGCTCTCCCCTCCCCACTCCCCCCCCTCACCTCAATGGGCAGCTCTCGCATCACGACACGCTCATCCGTGATGCCTTCACAGCGCTGCCCCATCTTGTCGAGAAACTGCACCTCCACGCCCGTGATGTCCCCTTCCACCACCTCACACACGATGTCAGGCGTGTTCAGATTGCCAAAGTTGATCACCTGGGTGAGGGGTGTGGAGGGGGTGAGGGCGGAAAAGGCAGGGGGAAGGGGGTGATGGGGGGTTGGCACCTCCACACCCGTGATGTCCCCTTCCACCACCTCACACACGATGTCAGGCGTGTTCAGATTGCCAAAGTTGATCACCTGGGTGAGGGGTGGGCGGAAAGAAAATGCGGAGGAGGAGGGGAGGAGGGGAATGGGGGGGAGGGTGGAGGGTGAGATGGCACCTCCACGCCCGTGATGAAGAGGGGGGGAGGAAGAGGTCAACACTGCACCTCCACGCCCGTCACATGGTCTTTAAGTTTGCAGCTCGCTGAGAATATGTCACAAGACCAGGGGGGAGGAAGAGGTCAACACTGCACCTCCACGCCCGTCACATCACCCTCCACCACCTCGCACACAATGTCAGGCGTGTTGAGGTTCCCGAAATTGATCACCTGAATTAGAGGGGCGGGCAGAAAGGAAAGGCGTGGGGCAAAGGGACGAGGGGAAGGAGGGGAAGGAAGCGGGAGGGTGAGTTGGCGCCTCCACGCCCGTCACGTCCCCCTCCCACCACCTTGGACACGATGCTAGGCGTGTTGAGAGTGGCGATAAGATTCACCAGAAGGAGGATGGGGTTGCGTGGTTGGTGCGGTAAATGCCTTTGATGCTGCAGGTCCGCCCCTCGGGCAGTGCAGCACAGCAGGACACAGGAGCCTGAGGACACAGGACACAGCACGGCAGGACACAGGAGCCTGAGGACACAGGACACAGCACGGCAGGACACAGGAGCCTGAGGACACAGGACACAGCACGGCAGGACACAGGAGCCTGAGGACACAGGACACAGCACGGCAGGACACAGGAGCACCCAACATGAGCCTCATCACCGCCAGGGCAGCACACCCACCAGTCGACACATAAACACATGGGCCCTCCCTTGAGCTCTCACTGCTCCCTTGAGCTCTCACTGCTCCCTTGAGCTCTCACTGCTCCCTTGAGCTCTCACTGCTCCCTTGAGCTCTCACTGCTCCCTTGAGCTCTCACTGCTCCCTCGGACACGCGTACACCTTGCAGTGGCGCTGGTACCACCTGACGAAAGCGTCATCCACCCCCCTTGTCATCCACCCCCCTTGTCATCCACCCCCCAGCACACACCCATGAAGCACTCACATTGGCACAGGCGTAGCCCTTGTCGTGGTACCACTTGAGAATGCGGTCCCTAATCTTCTGCAGCATGCGAGCAGTGAGGCGGCCCTCGCGCTGCACCATGGCGCTCAGCTCGTTCTCCACCTTGCGAGGCAGCAGGCACTGCCGAGCCTGCCTCAGGCGCTCCGCGTACGCCGCCTCCTGCTTCGCCGCGTCCTCCGACGCCTCCTGCCCCGAGGCGTCCGGCTGCACGAGCCCCATGTTCACACAGCGAACCGTCTTGGCTGCCTGCCACTGCGCTTCAAGAACCTTCACCTCCAGCTGTAGCGCGGACATGGGGAGCGGGAAGCAGGGAACGCGGAGAACGGGGTGAGAGGAGCGGTGGGAAGGGCAGAGGGAAGGCAGGCAGGGGTCAGTTACAGAGGCACTGCTGTGAATGCCTCAGCCGCTCCGTGTACGCCGCCTCCTGCTTCGCCGCGTCTTCTGAAGCCTCCTGCCCCGAGGCGTCCGGCTGCACGAGCCCCATGTTCACACAGCGCACCGTCTTGGCTGCCTGCCACTGCGCCTCCAGCACCTTCACCTCCAGCTGTAGCGTGCGCATGGAATGCAGGGAGGCGCGGGGAGCGGGGAGCGGGGAGCGGGGAGTGGGGGATGGGGGGAACGGGGTGGGGGGTGGGTGAGGTGGCGGAAGGGGCGAGGGAGGGCAGGCAGGGGGGTCAGTTATGGTGGCCAGGGAGACTGCTCTGCCATCTGGAACATGCCGCTGCACGCCATGCTCGCCACCTCGCTCCAGCCCACCTCATCCCCGTTTTAAGCAAGACTCAACCGTTATAACCCCTGCTTCACTACACGCACCTTAATAGACCCATCCGGTTTGGCAACAGTGTCAGCCTCGACCATCTGGAACATGCCGCTGGACGCCATGTTGGCCACCTCGGCCTCTCCACCTCTACCCCACCTCATGCCATCCCCGTTATAGGCAAACCCCCACGCTTGGCTAGAAGTAAGTACCTTAATCGATCCATCCGGGTCGGCAACAGTATCGGCCTCGACCATCTGGAACATGCCGCTGGACGCCATGTTGGCCACCTCCGCCTCGAGCTGCGCGCGCGTGCACACGGTGCCCTTGCCCACCGACACCATCTCGTAGAACCCGTCCGCCCGTCCGCCCATCTACGCGCTCACTCCCCCCACAATGGTTGACCCACCTACCCACACTCCCCGCCCCCACGTCTCAAATCTCCCCTTCTCCTCCCCCTCACCTTGCTCATCCCCGTTACAGTACGATACGATCCCCCGCCTCGTTATACGCACCTTAATGGACCCGTCTGGATTGGCGACGGTATCAGCCTCGACCATCTGGAACATGCCGCTGGACGCCATGTTGGCCACCTCCGCCTCGAGCTGTGCGCGCGTGCACACGGTGCCCTTGCCCACCGACACCATCTCGTAGAACCCGTCCGCCTTGGGAATGACGCGGTCGCTGCGCTGGTCAACCAGGTCAACGTCCGCCACGCGGTACCGCTTCGTCGTGCTCAGCTTGTCCACCGCCACGCGCGTGCCCGCCTGGGGGGAGGTGAGGGGAGGGGGAGGGGGGTGGAGGCGGAAGGAAGCAAGAATGAGGCGAAAGAAGGGCTTCGTCGTGCCCGCCTGGTGCGCTGAAGGGGCGGAAGAGGGGCGAGAGAAAGGGACTCTCGAAAACATGAGGCAATAAATGGCTTTACGGTCCGCACGTCCGCTGGTAAACGCACGTGCCGCCAGGGGTGAGGGGAATGTGAGGGTTGGAGACTTTGGGGCCGTGCGCTATGGGGAGAGGAGCATGGGGCGTGGAGCGCGGGGAGTGGAGTGCGGGGAGTGGGGAATGCAGAGTGAAGAAGGGTATTGCGCTATGATTGAGACGAATTGCGGAGAGTGGGACCGACATTGCGGTATGTTCTCAAGCGAGAGTGTTTGAGCGTGCTCGCAGATTTCTTGAGCGTCATCGCCCGTCGCCTCGCGCAACAGTTCCCACGCTGATAACGGTTACACGGTCCCCAGTCGATTCTCACGCGCATGCATCGAGGGTTCAATTGAATTTCACTCGCAGTTTTTCGAGGGCTGAACCCAGTCTCACCCGCATGCCGTGAGGGTCGAACTCCTCCGCTTTAACCGCCGCAGCCGCCGCTTTCTTCTCCTTCTCCTTCTTCGCCTTCTCCTCCGCCTCCTTCTTTCCCGCCGCCTCCTTCGCCTTCGCATCGCCCTCCTCCTCCTCCTCCTCCTCCTCCTCGTCCTCCTCCTCCTCATCCGACTCCTCCTCCTCGTCGCTCTCCTCCTCCTCTGATTCCGATTCCTCATCATCCTCCGCTGCTACAGCCGCGTCCCACTCCCACCAGTTCCGCTTCCCCCCGCCTCGCCCCTTCCCCCCTCCACCACCTCCTCCTCCGCCTCCCCCGCCGCCGCTACCGCCTCCCCCCCCGCCTCCTCCTCCTCCTATAATAGTGGTCAGAATACTAAGACCATCTTGACGCATTAAGACGCAGCCAATGCCGCTGCCGGCTGCTAGGCCCGCACTGGTTAAAGCGGCTTTTCTGATCCATCCGGAATCTCCGGAGGAGACTGATCGGCTCCGGTTATGGCTGCTGTTGCTGCTGAGAGCGACGATCTGGATGGGTCGGCGTCTGGAGGAGTGAGAGGCGGTGAGGTGCGGCGGAGGAGCGTGGAGAGCTGCTGTTTGGGAGTGAGCGTCGGATGTGGTCGCCGGGGATTGTGTTGCGACAAGCGATCTGATCGGGAGTGGAATGCGAGGTGAAATGCAAGGGGAAAGAATGAGATGAAGGGACGCGTGAGCTCAAAGCTATCAGACGATGAAGCGAGGAAATCGACTATGTCGAGTGCCAGTAAATAGAATGTCGGCGCTTATGTTGAATAGTACGATGAAGAGAAATAGAGGAAAAAAAACGTCTTAGATTGTTTGTGATTCTACCTAACAGCGAGATAGTTGAGCGAGACAGAACGAAGATCGAACGTACCAAACCACGAGATATTAAGACTAAGGACGTACTTGACACTCGCATAACTAGCAGCGACGG
Organism: Closterium sp. Yama58-4; assembly: GCA_947470075.1. Lineage (NCBI taxonomy): Eukaryota > Viridiplantae > Streptophyta > Zygnematophyceae > Desmidiales > Closteriaceae > Closterium > Closterium sp. Yama58-4. The sequence continues at coordinate 603,832 of CANIUD010000825.1, read as the reverse complement.
TGCTAGCTGCTGTCGCCATTGTCCTCTGACAAGGGTGATGGAGAGGTTAAAAAATCCCGTATATTATACTGTCAATTTAGAAAGAGCGAGAGGACAAAGATATTTGATCCAGGCTCTGCTGGATTAGGGTTCCACTCGCAAGAGATGCCGCGAAGTTAGCAAAAGTAGCGACAATGGCGGCCAGACTACCTCTGATCGCCAGCTCGATCAGGCTTCTGACCAGAAAGGGGGGAGGAAAGGGAGGGTGTGGAAGTGATGTGCTGTGGTGAGAGAGATGGAGGAGCAGACGAGATGCCATGCAACGGATAGGATCAAGATATCAAGCGATTATTGGCGAACATGGTAACCAGGTCGATGTGCCCAAGGCTGGCTGATGGGGGGAGTGGTGCTGGCGAAATGTCGGGCTGGGTTTTTGGGCGGGTTTGCCCTAGGGATCGACCCAAATGTTCGAAGCTTGCCGTGCTGCCACCTGGCTATAGGTGCCAACTGGAAACTCCATACACTGGCCTCTTCAATAACATGTGAGGAGCTTATGAAAGGTGTGTTGATGACATGTGATTAATCCTCTCTCAGAAAACGAAGGGTGAAAATATTTGCCAGCACAGCACACCTTCTGCCATGTACGATTCAAGTCATTATATAAACCATGATAAATTATATCACTAGGAACCTAATTTCAAAACCTGTCTCCAATCGAACATCACATTTGATTTCAAATCATGTATCAACCACTAATGCTAACGAAGTTCTTGTATTCTCTTCCGATGCAAGCGACGTTGCATTCGAGCGTGTGTATGCTGGCTAACAAATAGCGAGTTTATCAGGGAGGAGAGCAGGCTTCTCCTCCTTGAGTCAAGGCAGTACGGCAGATCCATTCTCGATGCCTCCTCACTCTCGCCACCACTCTTCACTGCTTCATACCATTCATGCACCGAGCAGCCTCCTGACCCAGCCACCTCCCCAGCTGAATCTCTTACTGGAGGACACTGTAACGAGGATGATTCTGTAGTCATCGCATTCCTCTCCTGCAATGGAGTGACGAGACGGGCTGTTATCGCGTCCGTTGCAGTTGCCTTTGTCCCTTCCAGCACAATTTCTGCTACAGCTCTTACCCCTGCTCCTGCGGCTGCTGATGCTACAACTGGTGCGGGTGGTGCTGCCGGTGCAACAACCGGTGTTGCCAGTGCAACCACAGCAGCCATGCTTTGCCGATTAGCTTCAGCTTCGCGCATGAATCTGGTGGAACCAGGCAGTGGCTTGTGCTTCCTGAATCCCCTGCTTCGACCCGGCTCCGAACTCGGTCTACGACCCCTGAATCCCCTGCTCATGCCACCACGAGCAGCTTTCACTGCGTACTGGCTCATTGGAAAGGTAATGCTGCTGCTGCTGCCGCCTCGCAGCCACACACCAGATTGTTCACCACCTCTAGCCCCCACACCAGCATGACAGCTGCCTGGTTTCATCCCCGTGCCAGCCTGGCTGTCAGACACGCAGCTGCTGCTGCTGTTGCTGCTGCTGCCACGAGCAGCGGTCACTTCAGCCTGGCTTATAGGGAAGGTCCTACTGCCACACCTCAGCCACACACCAGCATCGTCGCCTCCTCTAGCCCCCACACCAGCGTGACAGCTGTCTTCTTTCATCCCCGTGCCAGCCTGGCTGTCAGACACGCAGCTGCTGCTGTTGCTGCTGCTGCTGTTGCTGCTGCCGTGCTGCTGGCGGGGGAAGGGGTTGGTAAGAGGAGTCGGGACGCGTGCTGCTTCGAGGGCTGCTGCTTGCTTTGAAGACGCGCGCAGCCACTCGTACATCGCCACCTGGCGCACCACCTCGTAGTCCGACTCCTCATCCTCACTATTGAGCTCCCCGGTTTCACTATGATATTCTGTCCCACCCAACAGTGGCTGCTGCAGTGTTTCTATATAACGAGCATGTCCCTGCCCCCCAGGACTACAGAAGTACGTGGAGTCCACGTCCTTCTGTAGTGCTTCTGTATAACGAGCCTGTCCCCCAGGACCACAGAAGGACGTGAAGTCCTTCTGTAGTGCTTCTGTACGCCACGTCCTTGTGTGCTGGTCTGCTGCATCTGTGTGCCATGCCCGCTCTCCACGCTCCGCAGTCAACTGAATTGGAATCAGGTGGTTTGTGACACACCTGTAACCTCCCACCCGTTCTTTCATGGGCCGTTCAACTCCTGCTCGTTCATGCATGCATGTGTGAGTATGAGCCCTTACCACATCCTCCTCCTCTGTACAGTGCACCAGTGGCAGATGACTCCTTTCCTGCTCCTGCTGCTGCCCCCACTGCTGCTGCTGCTTCTGCTCCTGTCTCTGCCCGCACTGCTGCTCGTGCTGCTGCTCCCACTGTTGCTGCTCCTTCCGCCACCGTTCCCAGCTGCTGCTGCTGCTGCTGCTCCTGCTCCCGCTGATGCTGCTGATGCTGCCAAGCCACTTCCCCGCCAGCAGAGGCAGAAGCATAAGAGGGAAGCAGCAAAGGGCTGGCCGCATCTGGTGGATTGCACAAGGGAGATGAAGCCTTGACACCCTCGTGCAAGCCACCAGATCTGCACGTGTTGTCAGCACAGGATGCAGAGTGGCACCCACGCCCGCGGCCGGAGGGATGGGTACTCTCACAGTGGTGCTGTGGCCGGCAGCAGCCAATCCTGTACGCGTTATTGTCACAGGTGTAGCATTCGTTACAGTCACACTTGAGGGGTGTACGGCTGCCACCACAGCTGCAGCCCCCTCCGCAGTCACACGAGCTGTTACAGTCACGGTGTGTGCGACAGGTTGGTCTACCATGATCCACCCTGCCATTTGCTTGAAACAGGCATCTTCTGCTGACGTGGCAGCTGTTGCTGACGTGGCATCCTCTCCTGACATAGCATCTGCTGGTGATGCATCCGTTTTTGCGGGCATGACTAGTGTTGCTCCCATAGCAGATGCATTGCCAGCTGTCCCTTTTACAAAAAGCCATGGCATATGCCACGTGTCCACATGGACTGACAGCTTCAACACCATGTGAACAGGCCACGTCAGCACCATGTGACCTTGCCACGTTAGCACCATGTGAACAGGCCACGTCAGCGCCCCTGCAGCTTGTCCTGTGGAGCAAACAGTCTTCAGGCAGAGTGATCCGGTGAACTGAAGGGTTAGCTGGAAGGCCTGTCTTGATGCACGTAGCTCCTGCCACCCCTGCCACCCCTGCCACCCCTGCCGCCCCTGCCGCCCCTGCCACCCCTGCCACCCCTGCTCCACCTGCTGCTCGTACCGCTGTGGCAGCTTCAGCTGCAGTGTGCCAGGGTTGTGAGTGGCGCATGCCGTGAGTGTATGTCCATATGGCGCAATGGCCCTGCTCACAAGCACCACGGTACTTCTCACAACTCTCACAACTCTCACAGCCTCTCTGGGGGTGCATGCAACGATGGGTGGGCGTGGGCTCACAGGCGCTCCTCAGGAGGACGCCCGTCCGCTCCAGCATACCGCCCAACGCCGCTCCGATTTCCTCATGCGCCTCGCCTCTCCCACCTCCCCACCGCTCCCTTTCACACGCTGCTTCATCCTCTATGAGCCGCTGTGCTTCTCCACCCGCCCTAAACTGCTCCTTTGCCCTAAACTGCTCCTTCTCCCTAAACTGCTCCTTCGCCCTAAACTGCTCCTTCGCCCTAAACTGCTCCTTCGCCCTAAACTGCTCCTTCGCCCTAAACTGCTCCGACACACCCTCCCCGCGACCTCTCCACGCCTCTCTTTCCCTCCAATCCTCGCCTTCTGCCCTTGCATCTCCTTCTGCCCACGCCTCTTCAGTCCGCCCAGATTCGCTTTCACCATGCCAGCCTTCTGTCCCAAGCCACTCGCTTTCCGCACTTTCCTCTCTTTTCGAAAACCTTCCACAACCGCTTTCGCTTCTGAGCCACTCTTCATCTGAGTACCCCTCTACTTCCAAATAACCCTCGCTTTCTGAATGCCTCTCGTCCTCTACAAATACCTCTCCATCAAAATAACCCTCACTTTCAGAGTAATTCTCGTCCTCTACAAATACCATTCCATCTAGATAACCCTCACTTTCAGAGTAATTCTCGTCCTCTACAAATACCATTCCATCTAGATAACCCTCACTTTCAGAGTAATTCTCGTCCTCAATATTCCCCTCTCCTTGCAACAGCCCATCGCCTTTCCTAAACCCATCTCCGTCACTAAGCCCCTCGTCTTCTGCGTACTCCTCCTCCTCCTCCTCCTCCTCCTCCTCCTCCTCCTCCTCCTCCTCCTCCTCCTCCTCCTCCTCCTCCTCCTCTGTCCACCCTCTTCCGTCAACCCAGCCTGTTTCGGTCCTGAGCCAAACTCCTACCCAATGTGTCTCCCCGTCTGAACACCCATCGCCCTCCACACATCCCTCTCCTCCTGAAAGCTCCTCTCCTGAAAGCTCCTCTCCTTTCCCAATTGCATCACTTTCTCCAAATCTCTCTCTCCCTCCTCCGTTATCCCTTTTTTCACGGCCCTCTCCGTCTCCATACCCCTCTCCGTCTCCATACCCCTCTCCGTCTCCATACCCCTCTTCGTCTCCATACCCCTCTCCGTCTCCATACCCCTCTCCGTCTCCATACCCCTCTCCGTCTCCATACCCCTCTTCGTCTCCATACCCCTCTTCGTCTCCATACCCCTCTCCTTCTGTATATGTCCCGCTCCTCTCCTCTCCTTTTGTGCCGCTTTCTGACCCTTCCTCCCCTTCAGTGTGCCCCACGTCGTTCCCAGCCCCTCCAATCCAACTCCCCATGCGATCCAAGCCATCACTCCAGCCCCACGTCTGGGCCGAACCATCACCTTCACACCCCTTTCCGCACCCATCCCCACCGCTCTCCCCACCGCTCTCCCCACCGCCGTCCGCACCGCCGTCTCCACAGCAGTCCCCACAGCCATCCCTATGCCTTGCCTGCACATGCCCAAGCACAGGGCGAGCACCCCTTGGCCCCTTGACCGCATGGCTACCAGCCTTATGTGAACCGGTGCGCGCCGGGGACCTCCCGCCATGCTTTTCAGTCGACTCAAAACCATGCCTTGCCCGCACTTGCCCAAGCACAGGACGAGCGTCCCTTGTCCCCTTGGCTGGTGAACAAGCTGCATGGCTAGCAGCCTTGTGTGAGCCGGTGAATTCCCCCCAGCCGGTGAATTCCCCCCAGCCGGTGCGCGCTGGGGAACTCCCGCCAGTCTTCCCGCGCGCTTTTTCTCCGTCTTTCAGCCAATGCAACCGGAGCAGGGCTTGCAATGCCTCCGGTGCCTCTTGCATTGACTTCGTTGACTGTGCTGACTGCGCTGACTGCGTTGACTGCGCTGACTTCCTTGACTGTGTTGGCCGCGTTGACTGCATAGACTGCGTTGACTGCATCGCCTCTGTCACCTGCTTCGTTGGCATGCCAGCCTTCTCCTTCAGTCTCCGCAGCTTCTGCAGAAGCTTCTGAACCCTCTCAGACATGACGTCACCTGCTGCTTCCTCACCAGCTGTGGCACGACTTGTCTCGGAGTGCCCATCCCGCAGCTGTGGCATCTCGCCCTCCTTCCCCACCTCCTGCCTCCTCACCGTATTCAACTCCTTTTCCCCCCCCACCTGCAGCACCTCCTTCGCCCCCCCCACCTGCAGCAGCTCTTGAATCCTCGCCAGGTTCACCTGCATGCAAGCAGCAGCAGGTGCTGGCGGGTCGTCGAGAGGCACGCCAAACCGTTCCATTCGTGCCTTTTGAGTCGACTCAAAAGTCCGCTGCGGGGCCCCCTTCGCCCCCCCAACCTGCAGCAGCTCCTTCGCCCCCCCCACATGCAGAAGCTCTTGAATCCTCTCCAGGTTCTCCTGCATGCAAGCAGCAGCCGGTGTCGGCTGGTCGCTGAGAGCCACGCCAAACCGTGCCAGCCGTGCCTTGACCTTGTGCAGATGCATTTCAATGGCGCATTTCAATGGGGCGGCAGCATCCGGTGCACAAGAGATGGAAGACAACACTCTCAGTGGTGGTGGTGATGATGGTGATGATGTGCCCGAGCCATGCTCTGACGTGTCGCTGTCATGCGCTGACGTGTCGCTGTCATGCTCTGACGTGTCGCTGTCATGCTCTGACGTGTAACAGCAGCTGTTGTCCAGGCTGTATCGTAACCTGCTGCTGTTGCTGCCGCTGCTACAGCCTGTGGAGTGCTTACTGCTGTAGCCAGTGCAGGTGCCCTTGTCGTCACTCCTGCTGCAGCTGCTACAGCTGCTACAGCCACTACGGCTGCTACAGCTACTCAAAGTGGTGCATCGTAATGTGTCAGTGCTACAGCTACTAAAGCTGCTGGTGCAAGTGCTGCTGGTGCTGCACCGTGTTGCCTTGTGCCCACTCAACTGACCATGCTGCTTCTGCTGCTGCTGCTTCTGTTTCTGCTGCTGCTGCTGCCTCTTTGTCAGCAGCCCTCTTACTGCTTCGTGCTGTTGCTTCTGCTCGCTCTCTCCCTGTTGCTGCTGCTGCCACCGCCGCTTTTGCTGAGGCTGCTCCCTTGGCTGATATCCCTCCTCTTCCCACCCATTCCTTCCCTCTTCCCATATATTACTTGTTTCACACACCTCCCGCTTTCCTCCCCATTCCCACCCATCCTCTCCCTCGCTCCATCTTACCTCTCCCTCCTCCAATTCCTCATGTCTTCGCAGATCCTCTTTCTCTCCTTCGCCCCATCCATCCTCTTCCTCCTTTTGAGTCGACTCAAAACTCAACTCTCCCTCCTCCAAAACCTCATGTCGTTCAAGACCCTCATTCTCTCCTCCTCTCCACCCATCTTCTTCCGCCTCCCACACACCACCTGTTTCATGCGCTTCTCGCTCATCTTCCCCTTCCCACCCATCCTCTCGCTCACCCCACTTAACCTCCCCCTCCTCCCATCCCTCATCTCGTTCCACCTCCTCCTGCTCTCCTTCACTCCACCCAAACTCTCCCTCCTCCCTCCCACCAATTGTCTCATGCGCTTCTCGCTCGTTTTTCCCTCCCCCCTTATTGCCTCCCTCGTCCCACCCATTCTCTCCCTCTTCCCGCCCACCATCTCTCTCACGCTCCTCTTTCCCTCCATCCTCCCCCCACCCATTCTCCTCCGCCTCTTTCTCCCGCACAAACTCTTCCCTCAGCTCCTGTTCTCGCTCCCACTCGCGCCGAGCCTCGTCCTCCTCCTCCATTCGCTTCCACTCCGCCTCATCCTTTTCCTCTCCCTCTTGCTCGTCCTCTTTTCCCAACCCCCACCAACCCCACTCGTTCTCATCCTTTTCCTCTTTCTCTTGCTCGTCCTCCCACTCGCGTTCCTCCTCCTCCTCCTTTCCTCCTCCTCCTCCCTTTCCTTCTCCTCCTCCCTTTCCTCCTCCTCCTCCCTTTCCTCCTCCTCCTCCCTTTCCTCCTCCTCCCTTTCCTCCTCCTCCTCCCTTTCCTCCTCCCTTTCCTCCTCCTCCTCCCTTTCCTCCTCCGCCACCTCCTCCCCATCCACATTCTCTATCCCTTGAGCCTCCTGAATCACATCCTCCTCCTCTACCTTAAAACTTCCTGCCCCTTCCTCCTCAACCGTAACACACTCCTCCCCACCCCATTCTCCCTCCTCCGCCCCACCCCCTTCCTCTTCCTCCTCCCCACAAGCTATACCAAACAACGGCACGTCACATGCTCGAGTGGCGGACCCGCCTCCCTCATAACCAGTATTCCCTGTAGCATCCATCCCCCCTGCCCGCTCACCTGCTTGCAGACTGGCTGCAGAAACACCGCCACTGCTGCCCCCAATGCAGCTGGTTCTGCTGCTGTTGCTGCTGCTGCTGCTGCTGCTGCTGCTGCTGCTGCTGCTGCTGCTGCTGCTGCTGGCGCTGCACGTCAGCCGTGCGTTGATGCTTCCACATGGGGTTACCACCATTCCCAGTCGCCCCATCTGCTCATGTATTGCCCGCTGCGTCGCCACTGCCCTTGCCACAGCACCAGCACCAACACTGGCGGTATTCCCGGGGGCGGCATTCCCAAGGGCGGCATTCCTGAGGGCGGCATTCCCAAGAACGATGCTTTTAGAAGCGGCAACCCCAAGGTCGTTAACATCGGCTCTTTCAAGGTTATGTTCAAAGGCGTGCAGGCAGGCGTGCAGAAAGGCAGAGGCACGTTGGTGGAGGAGAGGCGAGGCGAGGATGTTGGCTGCTGTGGGTCGATCAGAGGGGGTCTGCATGGGGATAAAAGGGATATGCGTTGGGGAGAGAGAGAGAGAGAGGATGAAGGAGAAGAGTGGGGAGAGAATGCGACGAGGAAGAGGCATGCTTTTTGAGGCGCCTAAAAAATCGTCTCAGTTTTGAGGTGCCGGAAAGAATGCGGCGAGGAAGCGGCATGATGATGATGATGAAGGAGAAGAGATTAGGAGCATGTGCATTTTTTTTTAGGTTGATTTTGAGAATTCTCAAAATCAACCTCAAAAAACGTGATGATGAAGGAGAAGGGATTAGGAGAATGTGTGGGACGCTCAGAGGGAGAGAGGGGGTGAGAGGAGAAAGTATTGAGGGAGAGAGGGGGTGAGAGGAGAAAGTATTGAGGGAGAGAGGGGGTGAGAGGAGAAAGTATTGAGGGAGAGAGGGGGTGAGAGGAGAAAGTATTGAGGGAGAGAGGGGGTGAGAGGAGAAAGTATGGGATTGGATTGGAAGAAACGACGGCACGGAAAGAGAGTGAGGCATGGGGCAAGGAATGGGGAAGGTATGAGAGTGAGGAAAGGGGTTGTGTAAGGGATGCGATGGGTTTGGTCAGAGTCACTGTGCTGTGCGCTCTGTAATCGTGTGTGACCAGCCATAGGAGCTTTAGGCATGCAGACATGCGCATGAAGGTGCACACACATCCACCTGTACATGCCCACATACACGCACATGGATGTGCACCCACACATGCAAGCGAAGCTGCAAGCGAACCCGCAAGTGAACCTGAAAGCGAAGCTGCAAGCGAAGTTGCACCCAGGAATCCACACAAGCAACACGCATTCTTGACAAGAGATCATTAGAGGGCACCTCCGACAAGCTTGAACTTACCTGAGAATGTTGAATTTACCTGGGATTGCTGGATTCACCTGGGATTGCTGGATTCACCTGAGAACGTTGGATTCACCTGAGAAAGCATGCGTTTGACAAGCGCACGGAGTTCAGGAGAGTAACTGCCAGCCGGTAGAGGACAAAAGAGGGGAGAGCAGGGCGAGCAGGGAAGAGCGGGTGGGAGAGTGGGACAGAGGGGAAGTGGGATGGGCAAATGATGGGTGGAAAGAGGAGAGGAAGCGCACGCTGCTGTGAACCTGTAAGCAGCACTGATGAAGGCCTAAGGGGTTCTGTCCCGAAGGCCGAAACCGGTTTGCGAATAAGGGTTTTTCTGAGTTTGGTGGTTGTGAGATTTTCTTGAATTTTCTGGGAATCAGTTTCACAGTCTTGATCCTTTTGCTTACGAGTTTTTCACAGGTTTGCAGCTACTCCACGATGAACTTTGATCCCTGGGCAAGTGATGGGTGGAAAGAGGAGAGGAAGCACACGCTGCTGTCAAAATGGAGAGGAGGAGGTGGAAGAGAGGGTGGGGTTGGAAAAGGGAGGTATAGTGTTAGCATTTGAAGCGACCTCAGCACTCAATCACCATTTAAAGGTGGTCGGGGATCTTTAGAGAGAGAGGTTCAGTGATCCCCGACCACCTTTAATGACGATGACCACCTTTCAGAGAGTGTTCAGTCGACCTGACCTGGTGAAAAGACGTCAGACGAGCACCATGCTTTCGCTGAGATGACTCCAACCAGGGTGAAAAGTCAGGGTCATGGCGAACAAACGCCAGATGAGCACAGCACAGCACAGCACAGCACAGCACAGCACAGCACAGCACAGCACAGCACAGTACCGCACCGCACAGCACAGTACTGCACAGCACAGTACCGCACCGCACAGCAAAGCACAGTACCGCACTGCACAGCACCGCACCGCAAAGCACAGCACTGCATAGAACGGCGCATACCGTTGGGGCATGGGTTCATGGCGCGGCAGGGCGTCATGGCAGCAGCCCGCCAGCACGAAGGAAACCAACTCATGGACCGATGCGGGCGGGGGCAATGGCTCTTGCGGCGCCTCAGGGGGCGCGGGCGGGGGCAATGGCGCTTGCGGCGCCTCAGGGGGCGCGGGCGGAGGTGGTGGATGGTTGCCGGCCATGGCTGCATGGACAAGGCTGCCCAGCGCCCAGATGTCTGTGCGGGGCGAGAGTGTTGGGGATGGAAGGAAGGAGTGGCGGGGAAACGGGCGCAGTGATTGGCGTGGGCCCGTGTGGGTGGGCAGCGCGCCGTGTACACGTGGGGAAACGTGAAGCGGAGGCGCAAATCAGAGAGGGAACTCGGCTCTGACTACCAGGCGATAAGTCGATTTTTGAGTCGACTCACACACACAGCGAAAATCAGAGAGGGAACTCGGCTCTGGCTACCAGACAGCATAAGTCCCTGTGTGCCAGTAGCAGCCTGCACGCTAGGCGATGTACGACCATGTGCCAGCAACAGCCTACACCCCATGCCATGTACCATCATGTGCCAGTCTCCCCTCAAGCCATTTCAACCATCGTTACGTCTTGCGTGTCATCTCACCTGACTTGCAGTCGTACGGTTCCTGGCGTGTCATCTCAGCGGCCATGCACATTCGCAGCCGCACACGCGCGGGGTTGCTATTGCTCGGGATGCAGAGAAGAAGGTTCTCTGCCTGCTGCCACCAGGGGGGGAGGTGTGGACGGGTGGGGAAGGGACAGAAGGTGATGCTGACCGGAAATGAGCTTCATGCTCTCATGTGTTCTCACGTGCTCTCATGTGTTCTCACGTGCTCTCATGTGTTTTCCATGCAGTGATGCATGTGCTCTAGCGCCAAGAATAAGAGCGGCACTTGTGCTCGCTGTACGCGCTGTAGCCTTCTGCAGTATACTTCTACTCGTGAAAACGCACCCGTGACACCTCGGTACAGCATGTTGTGGTGGTGCGTGTGCTCTAGCGCCCAAGACTATGAGCAGCAGTAAGCGTGCTCTTTGTACGCGCTTCAGCACGCTGCGGTATACCTTTTCTCAATAATACGCACTGTGAGATCTCGGTGTAACAAGTTGTGGTGGTGCATGTGCTCTAGCGCCAAGGCCACTTGTAGCAGCCAGTCAACAATAGTCTGCTCAGGTATGCTGGGATGGGCATGTTCAAGGAGAAGAACCAAGATAGCCGTTTGAGAAGAGATTCTTACACTCAGTGCTTGCGCAGGTGCTTGGGCTGGTGCTTGGGCTGTGAGAGAGTTATGGGAAGGGGAGAGAGGATGACGGCAGCAGCATTGATGTGAGGCCAGCAGAATCCCCCTTTCACTCACAACGACTCGTTGTCTTGGTATTTTCTTATTAGCCCCGACAAAGTGTCCGCTCCACAGTGCGCCGTCGCTGTATCAAACGAAGCAATGCACGAACGGATAAGCTCGAGGTTAGCTCTCCGTCACTGTATCAAACACTGCTCGTAACACGCACATCTGTGCAGCAATAAAGGCTCAGCGCGCAGCGCGGGATGTGCGATAGAGGTGGTCCGAAACACACCCATCATGCGCTAGTAACATAGTATGCATGCACATCCTGTAACATAGTATGCATGCACATCCTGTAACATAGTATGCATGCACATCCTGTAGCTCACCAGTACAGAGCCCGTGCGAGGCCTCGTGGACGGATACCGCCTGCACAGCGCATCATTCGACACGGGGAAGACAGGATTAGACACGACTAGAAACGCGTCGTTGGATAGCAATGCATGGGCGACGTCGTCCCCCACACCCTCCCCCACACCCTCCCCCACACCCTCCCCCACACCCTCCCCCACACCCTCCCCCACACCCTCTCCCACACCCCCTCCTCCACACCCTCCCCCACACCCTCCCCCACACCCTCCCCCAACCCTCCCCCACACCCTCCCCCACACCCTCCCCCACACCCTCCCCCACACCCTCCCCCACACCCTCTCCCACACCCCCTCCTCCACATCTTCCTCACACACACACCGCAAACGTTATGAGGAGCCTAGAGACTAGTTGAGCCATCTCACCCGCGCCGCGCCGTCTCACCTTGCATTCAGCCAGGCACGGATGGTGCAGCTGCATCATCCTCTCCGCCTCCTTCACACACGCCACACGGTGCGCCGCGTCTTCCGGCAGCGGAACCACTCGCATCGCCCACGCCCCACACAGAGCTACTCCCCCGCCAGACTCGCGTGGTCCCTCCGCATTCAACGCTGCGCCATGGCTGGCGATGTTCGCGGCTCCAGTTTTCCTGAACGAGCTATTGCTACAAGCTAAGATGCTACCCGCAGCGCTCTTTTCGTGGACTAGGTACGACCTCCCATGCGCACCGCCACGGCTCAGCTCTTCCACGACCTCATAGCCGTTCATGATCGCGTGGCAGACGCCGTCCAGTGGCTCTAGCCCGAGGCGACTCGCGCGTCGAATCAAAGGACCTCCATTCCCATCCGTGCGATGATGATGGCTCTGCTCTTCCGCGGCCTCCTCGTCGCAAGCGATTCGACAGTTGACTACTCGAGCCGCCACTGTCTCAGACCCAGCGTCCTGGACGAGGCGCTCCGATAGCGTATCAAGTATCGTTTTGGCTACCGTATTAAGCCCATAGTGCAAATGTGTTTCGCGCTCTGGTTCGTGTCGAAAATCGAGGCAGGTTCGTGGTCCAGTTTTTTCGCTATCTCGAAACCATAGAAAGAACACCGCTAACTCAGTCCATGCGCCTCGTAATTATATTCAGGCCTCGTACTACGACTGGAAGGCAAGCTAACCTGTACGAACGCGACTCGGCAAGCTACTACTAGGAGATAATCTGACACGATGACAAACCTAAGAGAGAAGAGGATTACAGTCCGCTATCACAGTGAAGAATCAGAAATGGCTCTTTCTTGAGTGAGGTCAAGAAACTCGTTACTTCTCGCTTCCTGACGTTTCGAGCCTGACATTACTGTCGGCTACCTACTTTTCCGAGGCTCGGTGTCTGACTTCAAGTCGGCCGACGGCGCCTGGGATGTTACGCGTAGAAGCACCCGAAACATGCTTTCTCACGATACTTGCGTGGCACGTTTTGCTCGCAACCAGCATCGCTGAGTGCACGTTCCCGAACGGGTAAAGAGCAACGTCCGAAAGCGTCTGGTCACGACTGAGGTATGCAGTCACCGACAAGCTTTGCGCCATATTTGAGCAGCCATTCCGTATATTTGTCGCATGGCACGAAAATGACGAGGGAAAGGAACACATGATCAAGAAAGCTAAAGCGAAAAAAATATTGAATGGGCGATATATGGCGAACCTTGCTTTATCAGCAAAGGGGCTGAGTTACCAAATTCGTTTGTGCCGATTGCGAAAGGCACGCCACCAAGCAGCAGGACAGGTTGGGGAATTGCGATGCATGATTGGACATTCAGCCCCACGCTTGCGGCAAGAAATAACCCGCGGCTCGAGGGATTTCCCCAGCCCTTGGCTTTCGTGCCTCCTCTAGCAAGAGGATGAACCAATCGATCCACATCATAGCGATAACGGTTCGCGATTCGAAATGACCTCACAGACTTTGGGTGCAGCAAGCTAGTCCAAGCATATCTTCCGGACCTCCTTTTAGAACCGCAGTGCACGTGTGATATCTTTTCGAACTTCCCAAAGTTCGAACTTTTAGAAAGGTTCTACACGGTAGGATACATTTGAGAGATTTTTCGCCACGGTGCAAAGCGGTTTGAGTTCGAACTAGGACAATTTTTCAAAAAATCACATGCGCCCTAAAACGTCACGTCACATCGCTGCTTGCGTGGTGGATGCGTGCGTGACACTACTGGGAGGGTAGCGTCAAGTGTTCTGCACTAATTTACTAAAGAAAATCAAGTCTCATGTTCCAAATGGTATGATTGCTTAAGCCTACCAAAACATGCAGCGATCGTGAGCAAACCCAGCAATCCACAAGCGATCCTCAGAATGTTTTGCAGCTACAGCTCCTCATGCTCCACATGTTCTCTTTGCTGCTCATGTGCATGAACACTGTTGTAAAATACATGTGAGTGTGCTCGCATCTCGTCTAATTGCAAGTACCCATCACCATTGTTGTCCGCCTGCATCGAGTCAAAAAGAAAATAAAGAGAGAGAGCGCAGGAGAAGACTGAGTTAAGGATTTGGTGAGAATGAGTCTCCCCATCACAAACTCCTTTCCCATTTCCAGCATCCCTGTAACCAGGCCACCAGCATCACCTCCGTCTCACCTGTCGAATCATATCTGTCGCCTTCTTTCCAGCAAAGTCCTTCTCGCTTGGCCACAGCACCCGCAGCACCGGCTCAAACTCGCTAGGGGACAGGAAGCTGCCAGAAGGGAAGCACACGCACAAAGGAAATCTCAGCACTCCCCGCACAGGCATAACTCCCCATGGGAGAGGAAGCTGCCAAGAAGGACACATCAGAAGCGGAAACCAATGCTAACCAAAGTTGGGGCCCCGGAACAGAAGACAGAACACGAGAAGAAGAAACGAACATCTCACTCACTCAGCCGTCCCCATAACACATAGTCAGCATTGCACTTGATAAAAGCAACAGCACATTCACTCACCCATCTCCATCCGTATCAAGCGCCTCAAACCTCCCTCTCGCCCGACTCTCCTCCTTGAGACGCCTAAAGAACGAATTAGAGGCGCCTAATACATCATCTCACTCACCCATCCCCGTCCTTATCGAGCTCCTCAAACCTCCCTCTCGCCCGACTCTCCTCCTTGAGACGCCCGAAGAACGAATTAGAGGCGCCTAAAACATCATCTCACTCACCCATCCCCGTCCTTATCGAGCTCCTCAAACCTCCCTCTCGCCCGACTCTCCTCCTTGAGACGCCCGAAGAACGAATTAGAGGCGCCTAAAACATCATCTCACTCACCCATCCCCGTCCTTATCGAGCTCCTCAAACCTCCCTCTCGCCCGCCTCTCCTTCTCCTCCAAAGCCTCTCGGAACTCGCCGCCCGTGCGGTGCGGGCGGCGATGGTCGTTGCTCCATTTGTCCTTATCCTCCTGGGCGGCGTGCAAGTGGACAAGCGCCTCCACAGGGTCGTGGCTGTCGTCCTCATGAGCCATGAGCTCGTGAAAGACTGTCTGTTTAAACTCATCGAACGATATGCGGCTGTCGTTGTCACTGTCACGATCCCTGTTGAGGTGATGGGTGGGGGGACAAGGGATGTTGGTGGTGGTGGGAGCATGGTAGCTTGTGAGAACAGCAGGGAGACATTCATCCTCATGTGCCATGAGCTCGTGAAACACGGTCTGTTTAAACTCGTCAAACGATATGCCGCTGCCATTGTCGCTGTCGCAGTCACTGTTGAGGAAGGTAGTGAGGGAACGGTTAGGCAATGAAACATTGGGTGAAGTGGAACAAGCCCTCATGCGCCATGAGCTCGTGGGACACCGTTTGCTTCAACTCTCTGCCAACGATATGCGGCTGTCGTTGTCGCAGTCGCGATCCCTGCAGGGGTGGTGGGGTGACTTTTGAGTCGACTCAAAAGTCAGCTCGATATGTGGCTGTTGTTGTCGCAGTCGCGATCCCTGCAGGGGTGGTGGGGTGAGAGGGGGGGCCACGGAATGTTGGTGGTGGGAGGGGGCATGGTAGCTGAGAACAGCAGGAGGGAAGTTCATCCTCATGAGCCACGAGCTCGTGGTGACTTTTGAGTCGACTCAAAAGTAATTCTCAGAAAAAAAACTTCATGAGCCACGAGCTCGTGGTGACTTTTGAGTCGACTCAAAAGTCATTCTAAAAAAAAATCTTCATGAGCCACGAGCTCGTGGTGACTTTTGAGTCGACTCAAAAATCATTCTCAGCAAACATCCTCATGCGCCATGAGCTCGTGGAAGACTGTTTGTTTCTGCGAACGATATGCGGCTGTCGTTGTCAGCGTCGCGATCCCTGTTGAGGTGATGTGTTGGGTGGAGTATAAGGCGGGGGGGGCATGGCAGGTGGGGACGACGGTGGGGATGGATTCTTTCTCATGAGTCATGAGCTCGCGGAACACTGTGTGCCATGCCATGGGCCTTTTCTTGTCCTCTGAGAATGATATGCGGCTGCCGTTGTTGCTGTCGCGATCCAGCAGGGACAAGGTGGGGTAGACGGGGAGGAGGGGAGGAGAGGTTGAGAGGGTGCGTGTGTGAGGAGGATGATGGGAAGGAGGGAGAACGGTAAGAAGGCTTTATGGGGAGGGTAATGTCAGGAGCAGGATGGCAAAAGCGCATGCCATAGACTTCAATCTGTTTGTGTCTGTGCAGTCAACCCGTCATGCTGAAGGGTGTTTTTGAGAATTCTCAAAAACACCCTTCAGTCAACCCGTCCGCTTGTCGCGCATGCAACAAGCTCGGCTCAACTGAACTGAACCTCGAGCATGCGTTCTTACAGGCATCACATATAAAAATCTACCTGAAATCTCACCTGAACTCCTGTAGCAGTGTCAGGTTACGCAGGCTTGGATCATCACTGTCCTCTGGATGCAAGTAGCTGGAACGGAGAGAGAAGGTCAAAGAAAAGGAGAAGGGGAGAACCGACGTAGGATAGAGGGAAGCGAGGGTAGAGTGCGCGGCGAGAGGGAGGGGGAAACAGAGTTTCAAGCAGGTAACCCGTCTGTATGAAACGAATATTGCTTCAGTCCATTCATCCAACTCCTCCCCATCATCACCACAGCAAGTCACCTATTGAGTTCACTTCAACTGCCCATTCCCATCAGCATCTGCCAGGCATTGTCACGCAAATTATCCCTCTGCACATGCTGCATTCCCCCGTTTTTTTACTCGAATCATTTCGCGACTCACCTGTTGAGTTCACTGAGGTTCAACTGCCCATCCCCATCAGCGTCCGCCAGGTGAAATCGCTCCTCCAGCTCCCTCCGCTGCTCCTCACCCCCCACGTGCTGCCACCCCCCCTCGCCATGGTGCACTGGCGGGGGGAGGCGGGCGAGGGGGTGAAGTGAAAACATGGGAGATGGGAAAACAGCGGGAATTGTGAGGCGACGCAAGGGACGGTGTGTGGTTCAATGCTGCAAACGGGCAAGGGTGTGAGATGGGAATGACTTTTGAGTCGACTCAAAAGTCAATGAGCAAGATTGGTGCAAGAGTACAGTTGGGGCAAGGCTGGGTGGGCGATGTGATGTGATGGGAGGAGCATGGGAAAGGGAGACAGGAATCAGGAAGAGAAGGGCGCATGGAGTTGACTGAACCATTCTGTCGACTTCCGGGAATTGACAGGGAAATGGCACATCCATCAGTCAGCCCTGGATGACTCTGCAACCACGCCGCTCAGATTCCCACCCACCCACCCACCCACCCTGATTACCTGCAGGACTAACCAATGGGAGTGGCGTACATGTAACGTAACACTGCTCGCGCCATCATACATGCGCCCAGGAGTTTTACTAAAAGGTTGGGAGCAGGTTTGAAACGCAAAAACGGTCAACGAGCAAAACAGACGGAGTCAACAGAGTCAACGAGCTACCTGCCTGGTCGGCAAGTTCGTCTTCAAGCGCCTCGGCCAGCGTGATCCTGCCGTCCGCATCGCCGTCCACCGCCTCCATCTCCCGCCGCGTGCGGTGCAGGCTCGCCGCCCGCTCCAGCTCCAGCAGCCACGTGGCGAGCTCTGATTGGCTGACGCGGCCGTCGGGCGGCGAGGTGTCGAGGAGAGGGAAGAGGAGGGCGAGGCGGTGGGAGAGGTTCAAATGGTCGTGCCTTAAGTCGTCTGCAGGGAGAGGGGAGGGGGTGGGGGCGTGGAGGTGACTTTTGAGTCGACTCAAAGGGGAGGGGGTGGGGGTGTGGAGGGTGGGGATTGAGGTTGATTTGACAGCACGAAGAGGAGGGCGAGGCGGTGGGAGAGGTTCAAATGGTCGTGCCTTAAGTCGTCTGCAGGGAGGGGGGAGGGGGTGGGGGTGTGGAAGGTGGGGGGGTGGTATTGAAAGTGACTTGACAGCATGAAGAGGAGGAGAGGCGGTGGGAGAGGTTCAAGTGGTCGTGCCTCAAGTCGTCTGCAGGGAGAGGGGAGGGGGTGGGGGTGTGGAGGGTGGGGGGGTGGTATTGGGATCAAATTGAGAGCATGCGGGGGAGAGGCGGTGGGAGAGGTTCAAGTGGCCGTGCCTTAAGTCGTCTGCAGGGATAAGAAGAGGTTGGGGAGAGGGGGGAGAGGAAAGGAGAGGGGAATTGGAACAGATGGAATGAGGAGGTTGTGGGGGAGGATATCAGAGAGCGTTCCTTTCCTATTATCACCTTCAGTGAATTCGTGGTGTTGCCCTTCCAGCTCGCCCCACATGGCGTCGTCCGCCTCGTCCCTATATCGCGCGCGCTCCTCCTCACACTCCGCCAGCTCGCTCCCCTCCAGCGCCTTTGTGATTGACTACGAAACACTACCATATTCCACAGTAAAAAAAAGGCGGAGAAATGGATTCTCGAAGATTTATGAGTGCACTATCACCTTCTGTGAACTCGTGGTGTTGCCCTTCAAGGTCGCCCCACATCTCGTCATCCTCTTCGTCCCTGTATCGCGCGCGCTCCTCCTCAAACTCCGCCAGCTCGCTCCCCTCAAGCGTCCCGTCGTCCGCCTCCTCGTCCCCCACCCCCACGCCTTCCCCGTGCAGGTGGTGCTTCCGCGGATCGTCCGAGTGCACGCGGAACGGCTTTCGCGCGCCGTGAAGGCGCGCGTACCGCCGCTCCCACGCGCGGTCGTCCCGCTGCTGCTCCACCTCCGCCAAGAGCGGATCGAACGCCACGTGGACGACGCGAGGGTTCGCCTCGCCCGTCGCATCGCCTACCGCGTCCAGAACGCTGTCGCCGGCTGTCGCACTCACGAAGCCTGACGCATCATCCTCGATATGGGACGACGCGCTTAACGAAATTCGGCGCCTCGAAAACTCGAGGATTTTGCGGCCGTCAGGAGCACGGGGAGCGCGGGTGAGAATGAGTGTTACGACGAGAAACAAGAGAAATAGAGGATAGAGAACGTGCGGACGAAGCAAGGAGCGAAGCGGTGAGTCCATGAAGGAAACTCTTTGGGAGCAAGAACGCCGAGCTGATTCTCACCCATGCAGAAATTCTACGAGGATTTGCGACATTTGCTCTGGCTCGTACGCCGCTGAAAACGTGGCGGGAACCATGGTGAAAATCGTAATGAGCGGAATGGACGGGAGGTAAACTACTAAGGACGCGTCAACTCCCAGCACTTTGGGCACATCGATCCTCCGTAGGATCGATGTGCCATATGTACAGTACATTCACGAGCTAGCGAAGTGTCGTGTTGCCAGTTTTCGCCATATTTCGCCATTGCACAGTAAATCTGCCATTAGTCCCGATGTCCCCTCCGGATCTCGGGACACCTTGCCACCTGCCACACACTGATCGTGGCATTTCGGTGAGCGGGAGCTACAATCGCGCGCTAGTTGACAGCCGCGATCGATCGGCGTCGCTCATGGGTCCGAGCGACACATGCCAGAGTCGCAGCAACGACAAAACCTGCCACCCTGCAAAATCACTTCTGTACACGCAGACCACAAGCTAGAAACCGCCAAAACCAATCCCGCCACAAAAACCAGTAACAAACATCCGCGAAAACCCAAGTCAAGTCGCACAGACACTGTTGGGAGTGTCAATTTGCGATGGCATGCGAAGGCGGATTTGCAGCATGCGACAGGCCAGCCCAGCACACCGACCCTGCAAATTTCCCTAGTCAAGTGGGGCTCGATGGTAGGGGTACACTGCCGATTTGCAGGTGGAGCACACTGGTGTGCACACCGATCCTGCCAAGATCGGTGTGCACAGCCGATCTTGCCTCGATCCTGCTAGAGTTCTGGGAGTTGACGCGTCCTAAGAGAGTCTTTTCACTAAGAGACACGGGGTCGGTAGTGGGACGAGTCACGAGGTGTGACTGAGAAAGGCTTGTCAGTTACCCTCGGGAATCGTTTCGTTAACTGTGGTGACACTTTCGCCTCCTCGCCTTATGGAATTATTGAAGATAGCGGTGACATTTTTGGAAAAGCAGAATGGTGGACAGAGTTGGAGTTAACATTGACCTTACATATCATATAAACATCACAAGCATTATTATTGCCTTCCACCCACACCTCCACCCCACCTCCCCCCTCCACCAACTACACCTCTTAATCTCATTCTGCTACACCACATGAAACTTTTATCACGAACATTATCCATGATACAGTATGAGGGGCCTAGTCTAAATAACAGCCGCGGGCTGGCACTCAGTGGCGGAGTTGACCATGGAGTAGCTGTTGCCGTTGCCGAAGCGCAGCTCCTGCACGCAGGGCCGGAAGTGTTAAATTGTAATGTGTTACATGTTGGTAGGCTGTAGTGGGGTAGCCAATATGGGGTACAACCCCAACTAGGGTTTGCTACTTGTACCCAACTGTTTCATTCAATGCACCATTCTTGCCTAGTCTTGTTGACATGGTATTCAGAGCAGGAGGTCCCTAGGACCTACCGACCGTTTTTTTTAGGGCCCACCACCGCTCGCATGCGGTTACCACGCTACCCCGTGCCCTAGCCTAGCTGCGCCCTCGTGCGCCCTCGTTAGCGCCCTCGCGCGCCCTCGTTAGCGCCCTCGCGCGCCCTCGCTGCGCCCTCGCGCGCCCCTCGTTAGCGCCTTCACGCGCCCCAGTTAGCGCCCTCGTGCGCCCGCGCTGCCCGCCCGTCGCGCTGCCCGCCGCGCTGCCCACCGTCGCGCTGCCTGCCGCGTCGCCCGCCAGTCGCGCAGCCCGCTGCGCTGCCCGCTCGCCGCGCTGCCCGCCCGTCGCGCTGCACGCCGCGCTGCCCGCCCGCTGCGTTGCCCGCTCGCCGGGCTGCCCGCTCGCCGCGCTGCCCGCCCGTCGCGCTGCACGCCGCGCTGCCCGCCCGCCGCGCTGCCCGCCGCGATGCCCGCCCGTCGCACTGCCTGCCGCGCTGCCCGCCGTCGCGCTGCCTGCCGCGCAGCCCGTCCCGAGCCCGCTCGACGCGCGCGCGGCCCGCAGCTGCCCCGCGCAGCCCGTCCCGAGCCCGCGCGACGCGCGCGCGGCCCGCCGCTGCCCCGCGCAACTCGCCCCAGGTCCGCGCGGCGCGTCCGCGGCCCGCAGCGCGCTGCGCGCCGTCCGCGCGGCCCGCGCCGCGCCCTACCCGCCAGTGCACGGCCCCCGGCAGCGGCTCGCGCCACCCTGCCGCTGCCACGACCCGGCCCTGCCCTGCCGCTGCCACGACCCGGCCCTGCCCTGCCGCTGACTCGATCCGGCCCTTCACTGTAGCCGCTGCCACGGCCCTGCTGTCGCCGCCGTCGTACGCTGACCCTGCCGCCGTCCGCCGAGCACCGGCCCTGCTCGCCCGGTGAGAGCCTGCTCTTCCTGCTACTGGTGAGCCCCTGCCTTGCTAGCGCGCTGCCGCGCCGCCGGCCTGCCTGCCTGCCTGACCTGCTGCTACTGGCCGACGCCAGATGCAGCCCCAGCGACGTCCGCGTGAGTCCCTCACGCCCCAGCAGCTGCGTGAGTGGTCCGCTAGTTGGGGTTGTAGGGGTGGCCGCGCTGCTACTGCTGCCACTGCTGCTGCTGCTGCTACTGGCGGTGGCCAGATGCAGCTACACTGTCGTCCACGCGAGTCTCGCACGCCCCAGCAGCTTCGTGAGTGGTACGCTCAGAGTAGAGGGTCTCTCAGTTCTGTTCGCTGCTCTTACGTCATTCGCACTGGTGCTCGGACTGGTCAGCCTTGCGGGACACCTAGTCACACGCAGTCCCGCTGCTTCGCCCGTCTGAGCGACGCCTGGCGCACCGAGTTTGGCGACGGGGCTGAGCTCCCCGACTGGGTGGAGCTACTTAGGCAGAGAGTAGATATATTTGCTCTTAACTATGATGCTATTCTCACTGCCATGTATGCATTGCCTACTAGTGCTGACCGTGCCTGTTACCTGTGTGCGCCGCCTGACCCAGGTATCGCGCCTGCTGCTCTAGGTACTGGTGAGGCTGCTGCTCTAGGTGCTACTGCGTCTCCTGCTCTAGGTGCTGGTGAGGCTGCTGCTCTAGGTGCTACTGCGTCTCCAGCTCTAGGTGCTGGTGAGGCTGCTGCTCCAGGTCCTGGTGAGTCTGCCCTCTCAGGTTCTTCGCCTGCTGCGACCCTGCACACCTTCACCCTTGACTCAGGAGCTTCCCGCTCCTTCTTTCGCGACTGCACCACACTTACGCCGCTTCGTCGGCCGGTTGCAGTCTCCCTGGCCGACCCCTCTGGGGGTCCAGTCCTTGCCCACCACTCCACGGTTCTGCCGTGTCCGGCCGCCCCGTCTGGCTTGCTGTCAGGTCTCTACCTCCCCTCGTTCTCTACGAACCTGGTGAGTGGAGCTGACCTCCAGGATGGGGGGGTTGACCAGTTCACTCCTGCGCGTCAGCGGGTGACTCACTGTACGTGTGCTCGGACGGGCCGACACCTGGCCACTTTCACCCGTGAGCCTGGCTCGAGCCTGTACACCCTGACCACTGAGTCCCCTCAGGTAGCTGCGTCTGCGTCTACGTCAGGTCAGCTGTCGGCCCCCTGCTTGTGTCGCGCCTTGTCGCACGAGACCCTCCTTTGGCACCACCGCCTTGGTCACCCCTCGGTGCAGCGCCTTCGCAGCATGCACCGTCGTGTCCTTGTCTCTGGTCTTCCCAGAGTTCTCCCTCCCCTCCCACCCTCGCCTGCTCCTCCCTGTCTTCCCTGTGTCGAGGGGCGGCAGCGCGCCGCTCCTCACTCCTCCTCGTTCCCTCCCACAGAGGCTCCCTTGCAGACTCTCCACATGGACGTATGGGGCCCAGCCCGCGTCCGTGGACAGGACCACGAGCGGTACTTCCTGCTGGTCGTCGACGACTACACGCGTTACACCACGGTCTTCCCCTTGCGCACCAAGGGTGAGGTCCCTACTGTTTTGATCCCCTGGATCCGCGCTGCTCGTCTCCAGCTCCGCCGGCGGTTCGGGACAGAGTTTCCCGTCCTGCGTCTGCACTCTGACAGAGGTGGTGAGTTTTCCTCCGACCTCTTGGCAGCCTACTGTGCGGAGCACGGCATCACCCAGTCGTTCACGCTTCCGGCCTCTCCGCAGCAGAATGGGATTGCTGAGCGCTGCATTGGCTTGGTCATGGAGGTCGCTCGTACCTCCATGGTCCATGCGGCTGCCCCCCATTTTCTGTGGCCGTTTGTGGTCCGGTACGCCGCGCATCAGCTCAACCTCTGGCCCCGTGTCTCCTTGCCGGAGACCTCGCCCACACTGCTGTGGACGGGGGAGGTTGGCGATGCGTCGCGTTTCCGGGTCTGGGGTTCTCGTGCCTTTGTCCGCAATACCACCGCGGACAAGCTCTCCGCCCGCGCTGTCCCCTGTGTCTTCCTTGGCTTTGTCCCTGACGCGCCTGGCTGGCAGTTTTACCACCCCACCTCGCGCCGGGTCTTCGCCTCTCAGGACGTCACCTTTGACGAGTCGGTCCCTTTTTACCGTCTCTTCCCCTACCGCACTGCCCCCCTCCCTCCCCCGCCGCTTTTCCTCGCTCCTGGTCCCCCTCCGGTAGACCCCCTTCCCCCTCAGGGTCCTGCTCCTTCAGGTGTCTCTCAGGTAGACCCTCCTCCCGTCACTGAGCCTGTCGAGGTCACAGGTGACTCAGGTGCTGCTGCGGGTGGTGCTGCTGGGAGTGCTGAGCCTGGGGGTGCTGAGCCTGGGGGTGCTGGGCCTGGGGGTGCTGGGGCTGCGGGTGCTGGGACTGAGGGTGCTGGAGCTGAGGGTACGGTGCCTGAGAGTACGGAGCCTGGGGGTGCTGAGCCTGGGGGTGCTGCGACTGGGGGTGCTGAGCGTGCGTGTACGGAGCCTGGGTGTACTGAGCCTGGGGGTGCCGAGTCTGGGGGTGCTGAGCCTGGGGGTGCTGCGCCTGAGGGTACTGAGCCTGGGGGTGCTGCGACTGAGCCTGCGGAGCCTGGGGTTGCTGCGTCTGGGGGTGCTCCGGTTCGGGGTGCTGAGCCGTCTCTCACACAGCAGCAGCTTCGTGACTGGTACGTCCGGCGCTTTCGCCGTCCTCGTGGCCCTGCTGGAGTTGGAGGTTCTGGAGCTGCTCGTCCTGGAGGTGCTCGTACTGGAGGTACTGGAGCTGCCGGGGCTGGTTGTTCTGGGAGCACTGAGGCTGGAGCTGCTGGAGCTGGCGGTGCTAGCGGGGTTGGAGCTGCCGGGCCTGGGTGCGCTGAGCCTTCGGGTGCTGAGTCTGGGGGTCCTGAGCCTGGGGGTGCTGCGACTGAGCCTGCGGAGCCTGGGGTTGCTGCGTCTGGGGGTGCTCCGGTTCGGGGTGCTGAGCCGTCTCTCCGGGAGCCTCTCACACAGCAGCAGCTTCGTGACTGGTACGTCCAGCGCTTTCGCCTTCCTCGTGGTCCCGCTGGAGTTGGAGGTTCTGGAGCTGCTCGTCCTGGAGGTGCTCGTACTGGGGGTACTGGAGCTGCCGGGGCTGGGAGCACTGAGGCTGGAGCTGCTGGAGCTGGGGCCTCTGGAGCTGACGGTCCTAGCGGAGTTGGAGCTGCCGGCTCTGGGGGTGCTCTTCCTGGAGGTGCTGGAGCTGCTGGAGCTGACGACACTGGAGCTGACGGTCCTGGAGGTGTTGGTCCTGCTGGTTCTGGAGGTGCTGGCGAGGGGAGGTCTGCCGCTGCTGGGGCCTCTGGTGCTGACGTCGCCGGCTCTGGGGGTGCTGCGGCGGGGGGCGCTGGTACTGGTGCTTCTGGTGCTGCGGGTGCTGGAGGTACTGGCGGAGCTCCGCCGTCGCGCCTGTTCTTCGCTCCACCGTCGCCGTCGGCTTTGCCACCGCCTGACACGGTGCTTCGCCAGGTTCTTTCCCTCCCGTCTTCCACTGGCCTTCCCCTCCAGCCTGGCTCCCCCCTCCCTGCTCCTGTGCCTTACACTGCACAGCCGGACTCGCTTACGGAGCGTCGTGAGCCTGTGTCTCGTCCTGCCTCGCCTGTTCGCGCTGCTCGCACTGCTCGCACTGCGCGCACTGGTCCCACTGGTCGTCGTGTCGCGCGTCCGC
Organism: Closterium sp. Yama58-4; assembly: GCA_947470075.1. NCBI lineage: Eukaryota > Viridiplantae > Streptophyta > Zygnematophyceae > Desmidiales > Closteriaceae > Closterium > Closterium sp. Yama58-4. The sequence goes on along the minus strand of CANIUD010000825.1, from coordinate 578,786 downwards.
GTCCTCCTCCTGTTCCTGGCACGCACATTATGGCCCTTCGTCCTTCCACTGGTCCACAGCGTGTCCCCCTACCGTCTCCTCCTGCGTCTTCTCTTCCTGACGTTCCCGACCCTGAGTCTGACAGTGTTCGTGCTGCCCACCCTACTGTTACCCGTCTTCTCGCCACTGTTGTCACTGACCCGTCTTTTGAGTCTGCTGCTGCGTCTGCCCTAGTCGCTGAGCTTGTCGACTTTGCTGCTGCCTGTCGTCTAGACTACGCCGCCAGTCTTGTTGCTGAGTCTGAGTCTGTCTGTCCTCCGTCCGTCGGGGGTGAGTGTGCTCTTGGCACGGACGTCCTTGAGGACAGGCAGGAGGACCTTGACTCTCTTGCGGCTGCTGTACCTCATCTCGTGGCCTGGCTGCTTGCCCCTGAGGGAGACCCGGATGCACTAGACATCCCCACTCCGCGCTCTTACGCAGAGGCGATCTCGGGCCCCTACTCCTCTCAGTGGCAGACAGCCATGGACGCAGAGATGGCATCCTGGAAGTCCACAGGCACCTACGTTGACGAGGTTCCCCCTCCTGGGGCGAACATCGTCGATGGCATGTGGATTTTCAGGGTGAAGCGGCCGCCAGGTTCTCCACCTGTCTTCAAGGCTCGTTACGTTGCTAGAGGCTTCAGTCAGCGTCAGGGGGTTGACTTCTTCCAGACCTTCTCCCCCACCCCGAAGATGACCACTCTTCGGGTTCTGCTGCACGTTGCCGCTCAGCGTGACTACGAGCTTCACTCTCTTGACTTCAGCACAGCGTTCTTGCAGGGCAGCCTGCACGAGGAGATCTGGCTGCGCCGCCCACCTGGCTTTACTGGGTCGTTTCCTCCTGGTACCCAGTGGAGCCTCCGCCGGCCAGTCTACGGTCTCCGCCAGGCGCCACGCGAGTGGCACGACACACTGAGGACTACACTTGCGGCCCTTGGGTTTGCTCCTTCCACTGCTGACCCGTCACTGTTCCTGCGCACAGACACGTCGCTGCCGCCGTTCTACATCCTCGTGTACGTCGACGACTTGGTCTTTGCTACTGCTGACACTGAGGCACTCGCTCGTGTGAAGTCGGAGCTGCAGAAGAGACACACTTGCACTGACCTGGGTGAGCTGCGTAGCTACCTTGGCTTGCAGATCACCCGGGACAGAGCACGCCGCACCATTACCCTGACTCAGTCACACATGGTGAAGCAGGTCCTTCAGCGCTTCGGCTTCCAGTTCTCCTCACCACAGGCCACACCTCTGGCTACCAGCCACTCGCTCTCAGCTCCACCTTCGGACGAGTCCGTAGAGCCGAGTGGCCCGTACCCAGAGCTTGTAGGCTGCCTCATGTACCTGATGACTTGCACGCGACCTGACCTCGCGTACCCTCTTAGCATCCTTGCTCGTTACGTTGCGCCTGGGAGACACAGGCGAGAGCACTGGGAGGCTGCTAAGAGGGTACTGCGTTACTTGTGCAGTACATCAGGCATGGGGCTGGTGCTTGGAGGACGCGACAGAGTTGTCCTCACTGGTCACTCGGACGCTTCTTGGGTGGACGACTTGGCTACGCAGCGGTCGTCGCAGGGTTACACCTTCAGCCTTGGCTCTGGTTCTGTCTCGTGGCGGTCCACCCGCTCTTCTTCTGTTCTCAGCTCTAGTTGTGAGGCTGAGATCTACGCCACAGCCATGGCTGCACTGGAGTTACGCTGGCTCACCTACCTGCTGACTGACTTGGGAGAGCGGCCTAGTTCTCCTCCAGTTCTGTACGGCGACAACAAGGCGGCCCTTGCCTTGTGTCAGGAGCACAGACTGGAGCACAGGACGAAGCACATTGCTCTTCGCTACTTTCTTGCTCGAGAGCTGCAGCAGCGAGGTCAGCTTCGGCTTGTGTACGTGGACACGAAGACCAACACTGCTGATATATTCACCAAAACGCTCCCGCCTAGTGATCATCAGCGGCACTGTACTTCTTTAGGCCTTGTGTCCACATTCCCTCATTTGCTTACTGCTTGACTTTCTTTGTACTGTACTTTATATATATCTTGTTGCTTGCTTGCTAGGTCTTGATCACTGTGTTGCTTGTCTTGTACTATATCTAGCACTGCATGTGAACTGGCCTTATAGCCTTTGCTTGTGCTCGGAGTGTGGTGACGTTGTGATCCACCCTGGGCTTGCGTTGCTTTGCTTTGCCTATGGGGGTGTGTTAAATTGTAATGTGTTACATGTTGGTAGGCTGTAGTGGGGTAGCCAATATGGGGTACAACCCCAACTAGGGTTTGCTACTTGTACCCAACTGTTTCATTCAATGCACCATTCTTGCCTAGTCTTGTTGACAGGAAGTCCCACGTGTACGCATACACAATGTTCACTGTCTCCCCGAGGAGCATCTGCAGAGTGCCGCTAGCACCACGGTTCAGCTGCATCTCACACGACCCTGTCGCAACCTGCACGAAGATTTCGCCTGTCTGGTACTGCGAGGGGTTGGGATCGGGATTGTCGAGGCTGCCCTCCCACACGTTGCCGAAGTTGAAGCACTGGTACACGCGCAGCGGGCTGGTGACGTTGTAGGCGCAGCCGTTGTAGAAGGTCATGTTGTAGATGTCGTTGTGCAGGTCGTACAGCCCCAGGTACTGCGAGCGGATCGTCACCGTCGTGCGCCCACACGCTGGGAGGGAAGAGACGGCAGAGGGGAAGTGGGAAGGGGGAAGGGGGAAGGGGAAAGGGGGAAGGGGAAGAGGTGAGTCGGGGTGGGCTGTGCAGACCGTCCCTGTCTGTGCGCCCACAACAAAGGGAAGCACAAAAAAAAAAAAATCCAGATTGTCACCGACATGCACGCAAACACTTCAGCGCACAACAGAGGAGGCAACGGGGGCAGAGGAATGAGAGGCCAGGAGAGCAAGAATAGCAGGGGGAAGAAGCACGAAGAGAGGGAGAGGAGGGAGCAGCGTTGCGTACTGGTGGCGAGGGCCTGGCGGCGGGGGATGTGGTCGAGGTAACCCGGCAGAGGGTCGTGGGGAGCAGCCGCCAGAATGCGCGCGCCCTTCCTCTGCTGCCCCGCCACCCCCGCCCCGCCAGGCGCGCCCCCGTCCGTTGGGACGAGGCCCCTGGCTACCTTCATGGCGTCCCGCGCTCCACTCACCGCCGCCGCCAGCAGCCCCACCGCCAGCGCTGCCAGCACCAGCACGCGCATGCCAGCCGTCGCCATGAGGAGAGGCGCGGAGATTGCAGGAGAGAAGCGAGAAGCGCGAGAGGGCCTTGGTGAGGCGAGTGAATAACTTAGTGGGAGGACTGGGCGAGCTGATGACTACGTGACGGCCCATCATGGCTGTTTTATAGGAGGAGATAGACCGGGAGATGCGGTGCACGGATGATGCTAAGAGAGGGTTTCTCTCCTCTGGCACGGAGGAGGAATCACCCTTCCTGCTGCTGCTGCTGGTGTTGAGGAATCATCACTGCAGCGGCAATGGAGAAGGTGAGAAGTCAGGACGGCACGGCAAAGGTCACTGTCGATTGCCATGCTGCCTATAGTAGTCGTTCCTCTCACATCGCCACTGCCACTCTGTTCCTCTCCTCTCGCCCGCTTGGCATTCCCGCTGGGAACATTCGCTTTGAGCGGCCGCTGCTGCGCATTGCAAGTTGCCGTGAGACACGGAGGGCGACATGCCAATGATCTCGGCAGGGAGAGTTCCAGCTGACCTGCGACACTCCAGATCTGCGACGCTCCAGATCTGCGACGCTCCAGATCTCGCCAACACGTGGAACACGCGCGCCAAGCGCCCTGCGAATCAACGCTCCAGCGGCTCTGCCGCGCGGCGAGGCTCGGAACTTGCGGACGGATGTGCAGTCCGGGATGCTGAGATTTCGATCGGCGGCTTGATCCGAGTTGCAACAACCATGGGGTCGACAGCGACACGGGCGGGGAAGCCCGCGCGGTAACCACGATGCTCTGAATGGATCAACCGACGGTTAAACCAAACGACTGCATACGATTCGCCTGATCGGAGTCAGCCACGCTTGACACCCCAGCCCCACGGTCGAGCTTGGGGGACAGTTAACCGGCGGTCTGCGAGTCTAACGACATGCAGCAGTCGAGTCGCGGGCGACATGGTGGTTGCCTTACTGAACAACGGCTTTCTAGCACGACGGACGGTTACGCTGCTGTCTGGTCGGAGTTGTGTGTGTCGCTTTGTCGCTTGGTGGTTCTACGGGCAACTAATCAGTGGGCTAAGCAACCTAGAAAATACCGCAACCGCAACCTGGTTGTGTTGCATTGCAGGGTGGTGTCTATTCGTGTGCCTCGTGCAAAACGGTTATTGCAGCATCACCAATCCAAATTCGCACAGATTTCCGGCGAAGCCTATCAGATTCGTCTCTACGAATTTGGGATTTACGACGCTGCTGACTGGATAACAATGTAACCTTGCTCACTCTACCGAACCGACACGGGCTCGTGCTTCACCGAAGTTTACTTCACCGTCTTTTATGTTAATGCATCTCATATGGTATTTCCAACTCATTCTGTTTAGCAAATCCATCTTGCTGAGAACAAAGACCAGCGCGAGCACATCTCAGTTCACTTCTCATATAGAACACGAGACAAACACACCTGCCAGATCTAACACTATGTACATTGCATTGGTACTAAAACCCAATCATACCCACAGAACACAGCAAAGCAAAGCCACTCAGAAGCCCACCACCTGCTTGATGAGCATAGGCATCTCCTCCTCTGCCTCTCCCCCGCCGCTCTTCCTGGGCGGCAGGATGCCAAACTCGCTCTGCCGGGTGGCGCGCAGCTTCTCCAGCAGCTTCTCATCGACGTTGAAGGCGGCGCTCTGCACGGCGGGGGGCAGCATCCGAAACACCGAGTTCGCTCCCGCCAGGAACCCCGCCTGCGGGCGGCTCTTGGGAACCATGGTGATGCACTCCAGACCCTCTCCATAGGCCAGCTGGACATAGAAATGAGAGGATAGACGGAAGGGATGGGGAATCAGAACAAGATTCACTATTGTAGGGGAAGGAAAGTTACCCGTAAGCGGCAAATCTGTCCACTCACAGCAGCGTGCGGGTAGCTGGCAGGAACGACCACAAAGTCACCCTCCTTCACGTCGTGCCGCAGCGCCTGCCTGCCGTCGGGGTAGGCGATCTCGACCCGCCCCTTGCCCTTGGTGACATACAGCATGGCCGCCGCATTCGCCAGCCATCGTGGTGGCGTCATGGCGTTGCCCTCCAGGCTGATGCGCGCCACTGCAAAGCCCACTTTGCGGAACGCCGGCAGCTTGTACCCATTCGCAACTGTCATGTTGCCGCCGCGCTTCGCAACGATGTCCGGCTGGCGCGCCTTGAGGTTGTAGGTGAAATCAGTAAAGATGCTCACACTGGCTTTCGCCCCCTTGCCAAAGTGAGGCTGGTCGTTCCCCTCCTCAATCCCCTCCTCAGTTCCCTCCTCGATCCCCTCCTCAATCCCCTCCTCAATTCCCTCCTCAATTCCCTCCTCAATCCCCTCCTCGTCCTCTGCCTCCTCTGCCCCCTCCGCCCCCCCCACCTCCTTTGCCTCCTCTGCCTCCTCCTCCTCCTCATTCTCCCCATAGCTTTCCAGCTCTGCCTGAAGCTGGGGAGTGACTTTGACAAATACGCTTTCCTGCTGCGCCTGCAGCAGCTGCTGCACCTCCCCCTCCTCCACGTCCCACGCCTGAGCCAGCAGGTCAGAGCTGGTTGGACGGAGGATTGGGGGAAAGGGGGAGCGCAGAGGGGTGAAGTAACAGGATAAAGAAAAGGATGAACTGACACCCTACAAGAGGTACTGGGAGAGAGACAATCACCTGATCAAAGATCACCTGAATGATGAACTCACCTGAAGCCGTGGTGAAATCACCTGAAGCCATGTTGGGCTCACTTGAAGCCATGTTGAACTCACCTGAAGCCGTGCTGAACTCACCTGAAGCCATGCTGAACTCGCCTGAAGCAGTGCTGAACTCACCTGAAGCCGTGCTGAACTCACCTGAAGCCTTGCTGAACTCACCTGAAGCCATGCAGAATGCTTCCAAAGTTCTCCTTCCGCACGCCCATGAGGTGGAAGGCGGTGTATCGGCCCGCAGAGCTTGGCGCGCCCTGGGAGGTGTCAGTGGCATTGGACGTATCGGCCACGGAGAGAACCTGAAAAGGCTGCTGGCCGTTGTTCCAAATCCAACGCGCCCACCCCCTGGGAATCGCAAAGGCGTCTCCCTCCCTCAGCTGCCTGAACGGAGCAGAACCAGGGGAAGCAGGTGAGTGAGAGGGAAGCATTGCATGGAGCGGACAGAAACGACTGCTGAGGTGGAAGCAAGCAAACAGATGTAGGCGGAACAAGAAAAGAAAGTGAGAGGGAGGTATCGAGACAGAGAGTTTAGGTGACGACGGTGATGATACGTGGTTCCATGAGAAAGAAGGACTTCTTAAAGCCTGTAGCACGTTCTCATGGGTACCTGAGATTCGTTGGTGCTCCCATGGGGCTGATGAGGCCTGCCATAGCCTCGCCCTTCAACACGTAATAGGCCTGATGAACACGCACAAGGCTCGGTGAGAGAAAAAGGCACGTGAGTGAGGAATGAGCGGTGAGAGCACGCACCAGCAGAGCAAGTCGCAAAGCGGGAGAGAACAAAATCACAGAAAATATAGTGGCAGCTATAGTGCTTTACAATGGTACCTGCGGGGAGTTGGCATACAGTGGCAGCTCAAGGACCTGGCTCTGCACTGTTATCAGCGCATGAGATGAGACGATTTTTAAGTCGACAAAAAAACGGTACCTGCGGAGAGTTGGCATATAGTGGCAGCTCAAGGAACTGGCTCTGCACTGTTATCAGTGCCGCCGCCACATGCGCTGCCTGGAAGTATGGCAGGAAGAGAAAGGGACATATCACGAGTTCCCCTCAATTTGTGGAGCAAAGAAAAAAAGAAAGAAAGAAAGAAAGAAAAAAGACAAAGAAAAAAGTACAGACTTGGGTAAATAAAACAAAGGCAAATTCCGTGGCCACATAATCACCGGCAGATTGAGAGGCGTTGCCTGCTGCTGCCTGACAGGCGTTCCCTCTCTCACCTGCACCTGCTCTCACCTGCACCTGCTCTCACCTGCAGCTGTTTGAAATCTTCACTCCACACCTCCACGCGCCCTCCGCTGCCCCCGACCCTCTCCTTGGGCTGCCCGGGTAGAAATTCCTGCTCCTCCGCGGCGGAGCCGTGAAACAGCATTGCCACCAGCAGCGCCGCCAGCAGCGCCCCCAGCACCGCCAGCACAACCGCGAGCTTCCCCATACTAGCTCGGCCGCCACTGCCGCTCAAGAAGCCCGATTGCATGGCGGTCGCAGAGGAACCAGCCCGACTAGTAACCAGCCCGGGAACTCGATCGATGGTTAGCTAGCTCAATCTTCTTTGCAGCGCGAGCTTCTCGGGTCACGCAGGCGTTTACCAGACTCGGCGGGTAAGGAACACTAGGGGTCTAAGCCTGAGGGATTTGCTACGAGAAGGACTCCTTCCTGAAAGCGCTACAGCGTGTTTCTTAGAATTCTCAAAAATGGCCTGATGGATTTGCTACGTACGAGGAAGACTCCGACCTGAAAGCCGCGCTAGGGGATGCAGATGCGCGCGAGTCGACTCAAAAGTCACTCCGAACCGACAGCGTTTGGGGATGCAGACACGCGCGAGCCGAGCGTGGTGAGGAGGCGGCGCGAATCAAGTCTTTATCAAGTCGAGCGTGGTCCGTCCGTCCGTCCGTCTGACCCGCTCACGGCGGTCGACCTCGGGCTTCCGCCGCCGTCGCCGCAGCGGAACCCACGCAGCGGCGGGGCGGCCGCCTCGCATCCGTCCATGCAGCCCCGCGTCGACTCGCCTCGCCGGCGATGCGCGCCGGATCCGCTCGCTCTGCCTCTCCATCTCATGCTGAAGCGCCGCACGCCGGTGTTTATGAGCCACCTCGAAAACTGCCTCTCCATCTCGCCATGCTGAAGCATCTCGATACTAGCACGCCCGCTGCTCATGTGACGGTCACGCAGCATGCGTGTGTCTTCACTTGCTCGCACGCGGTCGCATGCTCACGGAGCCGACTTGCAGTGTGACCCACTCAATAACATGTAAAGAGGCTGGCCTGACATAAAAGCATGTATCATGGAAGTACGCATAGAAAGAGGCTGGTGCGGAGGCATGCCTCGCGGCGTGGATGGAGGCATACTCTATTCATATCCGCCGTATAAGAACACACCAAGTGTGCGCTTGAAAGAAACAGATTTGCAAACGGAAACAAAAAGTAAGTGGAACATCCAAAATCAGTTATCCTGTTTCTATCATTCAATTCAATTAGACAGCCAGATGACAGCTCGTCCCAGTACTTCCAAATCAGCTGTACCTGCAAGTGTCCCTTTAATCGGTAACCTCCACTCCAGTTACTTGACAAAACACTTACCCACCCACCATCCACGCATAGCTATCTAACGGATGCTAACCTCCATAGCATCAAAGCCCTGATGAAACCTGCCAGCATCACCACTTTCTAATTATATGTAGCTAGCGGCAAGTATCACCTGTAGCCTGCATTCCAGAAATCCTGTCAACCCCCAGACACAACCATCAAGCGGATGCTAACCATCATCACCGCATCAAACCCTTCGTCATCCCTGCAGCCCTCTCATCCGAGCTGTTGTCTCGTCTTGATAATGCTCGAGTGCTGTGAGCAACACACCACACTCTTTCAAGACCTTCGGTAATCACTTATGAGAATTCATAAAGGCCTCACATCATCCCAGCAGCCCTGTCATCCCAGCAGCCTTTTCATCCGAGCTGTTGTCTCGTCTTGATGACGCTCTTGAGCGCTGTGAGCCACACGCCACACTCCTCCCAGTCCTTGGTCGTCAGATCCACCTGCCGTTGAGTGTGCAAATGAAGGGGAGGGAGGTGTGAGAGGGGGGAGGGGGAGCAGTAAGGGAGGGGAGAGCATGTGTGTGTTTTTTAATGCTGGAAGGAGGGATATGTGTCTGTACGTGTGTATGTGCTGGGAAAAATGTGAGTGCCTGTGTCATCAGAGTGCAACACATCAACATCCATCTCTCAACACCGCTCTCCACCCAACTAGAAGTGGCATTTCTACCCATCTGGATGTGCAGAGCAGTCGATTAGTCCCCAGCGGCAAGAGCAGCACGGAATTGAACCACCTTGCCGGCTACGAGGTGACTTTTGAGTCGACTCAAAAGTCACGGCCGCCAGAGCAGCACGGAGTTTCACCACCCTGCCAGCTACGAGGGCTACACATTGCGCCTAGTTTTGAGTCGACTCAAAATTGCGCTGGTTCAGTTCAGGCCCAGATTACTGCTGTTGGCGAGGTGACATTTGACTAGATTCACATGTCATCTCTCACCACCGCTTTCCACCCACCTGAATGTGCAGAGCAGTGGCATAGTCCCCAGCATCCAGCGCAGCACAGAGGGGCAGCAGCTTTCCGGTCACGGAGGGCGACACATCCCGCTGGTTGAGGCGCTGCAGCAGCAGCCCGAGCTTCCTGCTGTTGGCATCCATCTCCCTCTTCTTGCCTGCATTGCCCTGCGCCGCCACTGCCGCTGCTGCCTCCTTGAACACCCTCACCAGCGTGCTTACCACTGGACGCAGCTCAGCTGGAGAGAGCAGGGGAGAGGGAGAGGCAGAGAGGGAGAGTGCGAAAGAGGAAGTTCAGAAACAGCAGCCCTCTCGTCAACGAGTGTTGACGCCTGTCGCCCTCTCATTGGGAGGTGGTTGGGAGGAGGGGAAGAAGGGTGGTTGGGAGGAGTGTTTGTTGTTTTGAAAGGAGGGGAAGAAGAGAGAAACGAGAGGGCAGGCAAAGCAGCACGCTCTGGCTCTTGAGAACTCCCAGAAACCAGCTAGTCTCAAAGCAGGCAGATATGAGTGAGCATGAATTGTAGTCCTTGTGAGTGATTTTTGAGAATTCTCAAAAATCACTCACAAGAACTTCCCAGAAACCAGCTTGTCTCAAAGCAGGGAGATATGAGAGAGCAGGAAAGGGGACACACTTGCAGGCCACGTTGTGGGGTTCAACGAGGGGAAGAGGAGAGACGAGAGAGGGTAGGCAAAAAGAGAAAACGCAGGGGCCACGTTACAGGTGTCAGCTGTTTGTATTGTGGGTGGCGGAGCGGCCGGGGAATTGAATGGGTGGGGAATGGGAGGGGAATGGGAGGGGAATGGGAGGGGAATGGGAGGGGAATGGGAGGGGAATGGGAGGGGAATGGGAGGGGAATGGGAGGGGAATGGGAGGGGAATGGGAGGGGAATGGGAGGGGAATGGGAGGGGAATGGGAGGGGAATGGGAGGGGAATGGGAGGGGAATGGGAGGGGAATGGGAGGGGAATGGGAGGGGAATGGGAGGGGAATGGGAGGGGAATGGGAGGGGAATGGGAGGGGAATGGGAGGGGAATGGGAGGGGAATGGGAGGGGAATGGGAGGGGAATGGGAGGGGAATGGGAGGGGAATGGGAGGGGAATGGGAGGGGAATGGGAGGGGAATGGGAGGGGAATGGGAGGGGAATGGGAGGGGAATGGGAGGGGAATGGGAGGGGAATGGGAGGGGAATGGGAGGGGAAAGGGAGGGGAATGGGAGGGGAAAGGGAGGGGAATGGGAGGGGAATGGGAGGGGAATGGGAGGGGAATGGGAGGGGAAAGGGAGGGGAATGGGAGGGGAAAGGGAGGGGAATGGGAGGGGAAAGGGAGGGGAATGGGAGGGGAATGGGAGGGGAATGGGAGGGGAATGGGAGGGGAATGGGAGGGGAATGGGAGGGGAATGGGAGGGGAATGGGAGGGGAAAGGGAGGGGAATGGGAGGGGAAAGGGAGGGGGGAGGGGAATGGGAGGGGAATGGGAGGGGAATGGGAGGGGAATGGGAGGGGAGGGGGAGGGGAATGGAGGGGAGAGAAGGAGGAGAACGAGAGGGCAGGCAAAGCAGCGCACTCACGGGCCACGTTGGAGGTGTCGGCAGTTTGCACCGTGGGCGGCGGGGCAGGCGGCGCAGCCTCGGGAGCAGCCAGCGCAGGTGCAGCCGCAGCAGCAGGAGGAGCAACCGCCCCAGGCGCACCCACAGCAGCAGCACCAGGCGGGCGCACGCCAGGAGGGGGGCCAGTGGGGCGCATCATGGGGGCAGCGCCAGGGGGGGGGATTCCGGGGGGAAGCACCCCAGGGGGGGGCGCGCCAGGGGGGAAGACCCCGGGGGGAGGGGCAGTGGGGCCCATGCCAGGAGGGGGAGCGGTGGGCATGCGGTGGGCAGGAGGGGGAGCCACGGGAGTGAAGGCGATGGGACGGGGTCCCTGTGCTGGGCGCACTGCTGGTGGCGGCTGTGTGGGCATCATCACCCCCGGCTGATGGGTGGGGCGGGGTGGTGGTTGGGGGGAGAGGGGGGTTGGGGGAAAGAAGTGTTGGTTGGAAAGGAGGGGGTGAGGGTCACGGAGCGGGGTCCCTGTGGTGCCCGTGCTGCTGGTGGCGGCTGCGTGGGCATCATGACTCCTGGCTGATGGGAAAGGAAGACGGAGGTTGGGGAGACAAAGGGAGACGACGATCGAGAAGCGGTTTCAAGGAGTGTGGGTTGGTTGGGAGAAGGAGGGCGTGCAGGACGAGAGAAAATACAAGCGATTGGTTAAAAACGGTGAGAAGGGGTACAAATGGAGTGGGAGAGAGGGACATACTGGAGGGCCGGAGGGCATGTGATGGGTGGATGGAGGGGGGGCGGCCACAGGAGGGGGAGCAACAGGCATGAAGGACGGCTGGGGGAAGGGGTGGGAGGGAGTATAGGAGCGAGCAGGGGGACAGGGATGGCAAGGGAGAGAAGAAGCAGAGGAAACAAAGTGCATGAGAAGAAATTGAGCTGCCTTGTCCCGGACCCGTGAGCTGGGAAGGACTACCAACACGCTGCAGCCGCAGCTTTCACACGCTCCCTGCGCTGCTGCCCAGCAGCAGGAGGAAAAGAAGCAGCAGCAGAAGCGGTAGGGAAGAGGGCAGAAGCACAGCACATCTGATGCATGAGTTGTGGTGACATGTGGTCACATGCATGTATTGTGGTGACATGTGGTCACACGCATGTATTGTGGTGACATGTGGTCACATGCATGTATTGTGGTGACATGTGGTCACACGCATGTATTGTGGTGACATGTGGTCACATGCATGTATTGTGGTGACATGTGGTCACATGCATGAGTTGTGGTGACATGTGGTCACATGCATGAGTCGTGGTGACATGTGGTCACATGCATGTATTGTGGTGACATGTGGTCACATGCATGTATTGTGGTGACATGTGGTCACACGCATGTATTGTGGTGACATGTGGTCACACACATGTATTGTGGTGACATGTGGTCACATGCATGAGTTGTGGTGACATGTGGTCACATGCATGAGTCGTGGTGACATGTGGTCACATGCATGTATTGTGGTGACATGTGGTCACATGCATGTATTGTGGTGACAAGAGCTCACCTGTGCGCCTGGTGCTGCCTGCCCTGCTGCCATGGGCTGCATGGGCTGCATGGGTGGGGGGTGCTGAGGCATAGCCACACCCGGGGGCGGTGCAGTGGGCATGAACATGTGTGGCCTTGCTCCTGTTGCTGCTGCTGCTGCTGCTGTTGTTGCTACTGCTGCTGCTGCTGCTGCTGTTGCTGCTGCTGTTGTTGCTGTTGCTGCTGCTGCTGTGCATAGGACTGAGCAGGAGGAGCAACGGGCTGGGGCTGATAAGTGGAGGCATAGGAGGTTTGTGCGTGCCGTTGCTGCTGCTGGTGCGGCTGCTGCTGGCGAGGTGGGGTGTGGGCAATCGGCTGCTGTGGCTGCTGTGGGGCAGCCTGAGCAGGCGCTGGTGACTGTGGATGGAAACGGGAATGGGACAAGACACGGGACAAGGGAAAAAGGGAAACGGAGAGGGGTAAACATAAAAGGGAACGGCAGCAGAACAGAGAGGGGTGAGGGGAGAACGGAAATGGGAAATGGGAGAAAGGCGAACGGACAGCAAAAAGAAACGGTTATTAGCTTATTAAGGGTGCAGAGCTGGTACTTAAACGAGTGAGCATAAGCAGCGGTTTCTGCTTATCAACAGATGGCCCAGTAACAGCAGCAGCAGCAATGGAGTGAAAGACAAATGCCACACGAGATCAGACGAAGCAGGTACATACCTGATAGTAGGAAGGCTGAGCAGGCGCAGCAGCATATGCTGATTGCTGAGCAGCGTACGGCTTGGCAGCAGCAGCAGCAGTAATGGTAGCGGAGGAGCCAACAGGCACATCGACAGGCGTGAAGGGGAAGGGCGGGGCGGGCTGTGAAGGGTCCACGACAACTGCAGAAAATGGGATGGGAGGGACGACAAGGGAAGATGATTGCTGCGTTGGCTAAATGCACGACTTTTGAGGTGCCTAAACGTTGATAGGCGTGAAGAGGAAGGGAGGAGCTGGTTATGAGGCGTCCATGGCAACTGCAGTGAATAGAATGGGACGGACAGGGAAAGGCTTTTGGTGAGTTAGCTGAATGCACGAGAGGATGCAATGCATACGCTGCTTACTCGTTGTAACAATTGCAAGTGGGGATGCTGACCTCACACCCACCCACCAAAAAACCTAACTAAACAACTGTTTTGCTAAACACAGCTGCTGCCACGCCACGCTACGCCATGCCTCCTACTTGGGCTCCATTGGTCTCGTTGTAACAAATGCAAGTGGGGATGCTGACCTCACACACACCCACCAATCTAAACGATTTGACCTCCCCGTCCCCCTTAGAAGGCACAGACACAGATAAACAGTGCCCTCAGGTCCACACAACGCCAAACACACAGGCACACATGAAACCACCCACACCATATCCGCCCCCCCTTCTTTCCCCCACACACAACAAAAACAACGACAACCCACCGAGTCCGCTGCGGTAGATTCGTTCCTTCAGTGCAGCAGCAGCCGTGGCAGCCTCAGCCACACTCGGGTCATTCACACTCTCCTCCCACGGCGGCAGAAGAGACAACAGATGCTGTGCCGCCGCCGCCCGGCCCTGCGCTGCCAGCACGGTTGCGTACTCTGAGACGAGCGATGCCGCCCACCTGCCGCCGACTCTGCTTTGCCCTGTAGCCAAGCCCAGCACCACTGCCTTCTCAATAAGATCCTGCGTTTGACCAGAAATAAATGGGGAGGGAGAATGGGGGAGAGGACGGGGAAAACTTTTGAGGCGCCTCAAAAGGAGAACGGGGGAGAGGACGGGGAAAACTTTTGAGGCGCCTCAAAAGGAGAACGGGGGAGAGGACGGGGAAAACTTTTGAGGCGCCTCAAAAGGAGAACGGGGGAGAGGACGGGGAAAACTTTTGAGGCGCCTCAAAAGGAGAACGGGGGAGAGGACGGGGAAAACTTTTGAGGCGCCTCAAAAGGAGAACGGGGGAGAGGACGGGGAAAACTTTTGAGGCGCCTTAAAAGGAGAACGGGGGAGAGGACGGGGAAAACTTTTGAGGCGCCTCAAAAGGAGAACGGGGGAGAGGACGGGGAAAACTTTTGAGGCGCCTCAAAAGGAGAACGGGGGAGAGGACGGGGAAAACTTTTGAGGCGCCTCAAAAGGAGAACGGGGGAGAGGACGGGGAAAACTTTTGAGGCGCCTCAAAAGGAGAACGGGGGAGAGGACGGGGAAAACTTTTGAGGCGCCTCAAAAGGAGAACGGGGGAGAGGACGGGGAAAACTTTTGAGGCGCCTCAAAAGGAGAACGGGGGAGAGGACGGGGAAAACTTTTGAGGCGCCTCAAAAGGAGAACGGGGGAGAGGACGGGGAAAACTTTTGAGGCGCCTCAAAAGGAGAACGGGGAAGAGGACGGGGAAAACTTTTGAGGCGCCTCAAAAGGAGAACGGGGGAGAGGACGGGGAAAACTTTTGAGGCGCCTCAAAAGGAGAACGGGGGAGAGGACGGGGAAAACAGAGCCGTGTTTGAGATCAACTCCTCAAAACGAGAGTGTTTGAGATCAACTCCTCAAAACGAGAGTGTTTGAGATCAACTCCTCAAAACGAGAGTGTTTGAGATCAACTCCTCAAAACGAGAGTGTTTGAGATCAACTCCTCGTGCTACAATGAGCCATTGTGATTCCAATTAGCGGCTTCGCTCGCCACTTGTGCAGATGAGGATGGAGCGAAGGTGGTGGATCCTCATCTGAAGGTATGGCAGAGATGGCGCGATTGACATGGGTGTTAGATCCATGTACGCTCTCTAGACTAAACTCACTTGCAGGTGTGGCACGGGCGGGGACCCCTGTCAGGGCTGCAAGCGGGACGCCCAGATGTCGACCACTCAGTAGATGGACCCCGCACACATGAAGCACAGCGTCGCTGCCTGCCACTGCAGGCAGAACATCCATCCCTGTACACTAGTTTCTACACTGGACTCTCTTGCAGGTGTGGCAGGGGCGGGGAGGCTTGGGAGGGTTGCTCGTGCAGAAGGTGGGAGGCCTAGATGTCCACCACTCGGTCAATGGACCCCGCACACATGATGAAGCACAGCGTTGCTGCCTGCCACTGCTGGCTGGAAGGCCTAGACTGCCAATGCAGGAGGCGAAGGCAGTAATGGACTGGTCTGGGATGGGCTGGGGACTCACTTGCAGGTGTGGCAAGGGCGGGGACCCCTGTGAGGGCTGCAGGCGCGAGGCCCAGATGTCCACCACTCGGTCGATGGACCCCGCACACATGAAGCACAGCGTCGCTGCCTGCCACTGCCCAGCCGCTTCCAGGCGCGCTGCCAGCTCGTCACACAACACAGACCACTCGTGGCTCGGAGCGTACTGGCAGGGCAGGGGGAGGCGGGGAGCGGGAACAGTAGGTAAGGGGGTGAATGGGAAGGGGGAGCAAGGGGCAGTCATGTGGTCTGCTTCCAGCCGCGCTGCCAGCTCGTCACACAGCACCGACCACTCGTGGCTCGGCGCCTACTGTCAGGGCCAGGGATGGGGAAGGTGACACGGATGTAAGAGATACGAGGAGTGTGGGTGAATGGAAAGAGGGGTTCAAAAGCTCTGTGGTAACAGCACTTGACGAGAATCACATACCAGGTGAAAACGAACGTGCACGATGAACGTCAGGAATCAGTCAGCGAAGAGCTAGTGGAGGCCTTACAGTGCAGAGCATGGCAAGGGTTTCCCGCCAGTCAGAGAGTGGCTGTGATGCCACGAGCCCTCTGATGTCGCTCGCCACCACTGCTCCCAGCAGCTGTGCACCGAGTAAGAAAGGAAGAGAGGGGGGGGGGGGGGGGGGGGGAGAAACAGGGAGCGAGGGTTAAAGAATGGGAAGGAGGGATTAGGTTGTGATGCCACGAGCCCCCTGATGTCACTCGGCACCACCGCTCCCAGCAGCTGTGCACCGAGTAAAGGAAGAGATCGGGGGGGGGGGCGGGGGGGGAGAAACAGGGAGCGATGGTTAAAGAATGGGAAGGAGGGATTAGGTTGTGATGCCACGAGCCCCCTGATGTCACTCGCCACCACCACATTCAGCAGCTGTGGAGGAGAGGAAAAGATGTGAGGAGAGGAAAAGATGTGAGGAGAGGAAAAGATGTGAGGAGAGGAAAAGATGTGAGGAGAGGAAAAGATGTGCGGAGAGGAAAAGATGTGCGGAGAGGAAAAGATGTGAGGAGAGGAAAAGATGTGAGGAGAGGAAAAGATGTGAGGAGAGGAAAAGATGTGAGGAGAGGAAAAGATGTGAGGAGAGGAAAAGATGTGAGGAGAGGAAAAGATGTGAGGAGAGGAAAAGATGTGAGGAGAGGAAAAGATGTGCGGAGAGGAAAAGATGTGAGGAGAGGAAAAGATGTGCGGAGAGGAAAAGATGTGAGGAGAGGAAAAGATGTGAGGAGAGGAAAAGATGTGCGGAGAGGAAAAGATGTGCGGAGAGGAAAAGATGTGCGGAGAGGAAAAGATGTGAGGAGAGGAAAAGATGTGCGGAGAGGAAAAGATGTGAGGAGAGGAAAAGATGTGAGGAGAGGAAAAGATGTGCGGAGAGGAAAAGATGTGCGGAGAGGAAAAGATGTGCGGAGAGGAAAAGATGTGCGGAGAGGAAAAGATGTGCGGAGAGGAAAAGATGTGCGGAGAGGAAAAGATGTGAGGAGAGGAAAAGATGTGAGGAGAGGAAAAGATGTGAGGAGAGGAAAAGATGTGCGGAGAGGAAAAGATGTGCGGAGAGGAAAAGATGTGAGGAGAGGAAAAGATGTGAGGAGAGGAAAAGATGTGCGGAGAGGAAAAGATGTGAGGAGAGGAAAAGATGTGCGGAGAGGAAAAGATGTGAGGAGAGGAAAAGATGTGAGGAGAGGAAAAGATGTGCGGAGAGGAAAAGATGTGCGGAGAGGAAAAGATGTGCGGAGAGGAAAAGATGTGAGGAGAGGAAAAGATGTGCGGAGAGGAAAAGATGTGAGGAGAGGAAAAGATGTGCGGAGAGGAAAAGATGTGAGGAGAGGAAAAGATGTGCGGAGAGGAAAAGATGTGAGGAGAGGAAAAGATGTGCGGAGAGGAAAAGATGTGAGGAGAGGAAAAGATGTGAGGAGAGGAAAAGATGTGAGGAGAGGAAAAGATGTGCGGAGAGGAAAAGATGTGCGGAGAGGGGGGAGGAGAAGAAAGAGTGGACAAGGGAAAGTTGGGGAGGGATGAGGGAGGAAAGAAGGGGAAGAAGGGATTGAGGTACTCGGGTGCAAGGGGCGAGGAGGAGGAGGAGGAGGCACAAACGAAGCAAACGTCTGCAGGCCTTGCGCACCGCATCTGGCCTTGCTCACTCAAAAGCCACATGGTGTGGGCCCACCCACCCACCCACCCACCTTGAGAAAAGAGCGGCGGCGGTGGCGGCGGAGGTACCAGCGCTGTTTTGAGTCCACTCAAAACATCAGTCAAAGTCACGAGGCAAACCCCACCCCCCCACGCACACAGCAGCCCACCCACCCACCTTGAGGAAGGAGCGGCGGCGGTGGCGGCGGAGGTACCAGCGCTGCGTGCGCGCCCAGAGGTCGGAATTAAACCCCGCCACCGCCGCCAGCACCAGCGCGTCCGCCACCCTGCCCGCTGCTAGACACCTCTCCACCGCCGCCTCATAGTTCCCCACCACCAGTGCCCTCTGCACCTCGCCCTCCCACTCCCCTCCTCCCTCCTCCTCCTCTTCCTCCTCCTCTTCCTCCTCCTCCTCCGCCTCACCCTCCCCTGCTCCGTCGCCGGTTACCTCGCCATTTTCCCCCGGAGCTTCCCCTTGTGCTGTCCCCACTGCGGCTGCAGCGGCGGCTGTAGCGCCGGGAGTGGTGCTGCCGGCAAGATTGTCAAAGAAGTCAACGTCGCCAGTGGCGGACGGGATCCCATCCAGCCCTGTCCCTGCCACAACCCCCCCTCCATCACCACCAGCACCGTCAAGAGACAGACCTCCAACTCCTGCTGCTGCCGCCTCTGCTCCCGCCTCCCCTCCTGCCGCCCCCTCTGCTGCTGCTGCTGCTGCTGCTTCAGTTTCAGCAGCAGCGGTGGGGTCTTCGGCGGGGGGCAGGGTGGGGTTGGGGATGTGGATGGGGGGGAAGTCGAGGTGTGCCAGCAGCTTGCGGCGTGCATCGTCTTCAAAGAGGACCGTCAGGAAATCCCACGTCTCCCTGTCCTCTGGTGCACTGGAAAAAGGGGGAGAGGGTAACAAGCGGGCAGCGTGGGGTTGGGGATGTGGATGGGGGGGAAGTCGAGGTGTGCCAGCAGCTTGCGACGGGCGTCGTCTTCAAAGAGCACTGTGAGGAAATCCCACGTCTCCCTGTCCTCTGGTGCACTGGGGGAGGGGGAGAGA